>VYXD01013265.1:148363-161250 GCA_013397195.1 Hylia prasina | reverse complement strand
GCACCGCGGCTGGGCCGGCTGCCGCTCTGGGCAGGTTAAACTTGGCTAAAAGAGCCTGATGAGCGGCTGTGGATCTGTTTTATTGCTTCCCGTCGCGCTTTCCCACGCCATGTTTGATCTGCGCCTTCCCAGGTTTGAGTTATTTACTCGCAAACCTGTTTCTCGCAGCGCTGTGAGCGGGGAGGGAGCTGAGGGTTGCATATTCCTCGGGATTTATTTGTGTTTCTTTGTGGTTTTAATTGCAATACGGTGCCCTGGAGGCTCATGTAGGAGGGAGCCAAATTAATAGTAATGGAGCCAGGTAGATAGAAGATAGCAGTTTGTGGATGAAGTTTGGTGGCTGTAAGAGCCCAGCAAGCTCTTCCAAGATTAACAAAAATGGAAGCGCTGCCTGCTGAGCTGTGCAGGGTGAAGTATTGTCACTGAAAGCAACTGCGAGGTGGTTACACCCCAAAGGCCAAGCTGCTGAAACCAAGATAAAATGAAAATATGACAGGGTGTTTCATGCAACTCTGCAACTTAGAAGGAAAATTGCTGATTTCTAACTGTCGTAAATCTGAGACGGATTCAAGCTTCTCTCTGATGTGGTTTGGATTAAAAAAAGAAAAGAAGTTGCTGTGTCTGCTTATTACAAGCCTGATTTCGTGGCTGCAGTTCTGCAGTGGCAGTACAAAAGCTTTCGGCTCAGGTGTGGGTCAGACTGCAAAGGAAAAGCCGGGAATCCTGAAGCCTGAGCCTAAGGAACAGCTGTTGAATCGTTCCTTAGCATCTTGCTGGCATTTCTGCCCTGGATTTGGCTTGTGCAGTGTGGCAGTGGCAGTGTGACACCGCGGCTGAAGGGCCGCGTTTGCAGCGGTGTGTGTGGTGGGCGAGGAGGGGACAGCGGCCCCGGGGGACAGCGGCCCCGGGGGACAGCGGCCCCGGGGGACAGCGGCCCCGGGGGACAGCGGCCCAAGGGACAGCAGCCCAGGGGACAGCAGCCCAGGGGACAGCAGCCCCGGGGACAGCTCAGTTGTACCTGGGCCCGCGCACAGCACGGTCCTGCCCCGGCCCCGTTTCTGGGACATTTCCTGCAGAGCTCCGTGCCAGGAGGAGTCCACTGCCCCTGCCGATCCCCACCTTGGTTTCTCATACAAAGTAAACACAAGTTAAGCAATGTGGAATGGGTGTAGGTTTGCATGTCCCTGACTCAGAGATTCCTGAATATAGTGACTGATGCCACCTCCTCCTCCTCCTGGGAGCTGTGGATACCCCGGCTCAAACCTGCTGCACCTCCTCCAGGTGATGCAACCCCTGGGGAGGAAGACGTTCCATTACATGCCTGGCAAATTGTTTATTTAATTTCCCATGGCTGAGCAAACACAAATGTCTCCAGGACAGGCTGAATGTCAAAAAGTGGCCGAAGCAAGGGCAGTGCTTTGAGCCAGCTGCTCCCCACAGCTTCCAAGGGTGCATTTCCTGATCCCTCCTTCCAGGAATTGAGGCTGGCAGAGCTCAGGTCTCGCTGGTGACAGGCTCCCAGCAGGCAAGTCCTGTTTATCTAGCAAAGAAAACACAACTACAAGCACTTCATTTTACTTTAATTAAAGCATTCAGGGTAGCGATGCTTAGTAATCTAGGATCAAAGTCCTTGTGGTCTTTAATCCAGGTTCTCACTGGGTTTACCTAGTGACTTGTTAAATATAAAACTCATCGTTTCAAGTCTCAGAACTACTCTGTAGCTGTTCAGGCTGTCTGAGTCCAAACTCTCCTGTTGTCTTGGCCTTAATTCCTGCTCCTTACTCACTGAAAGTGGGGTCACCCACAGAATTAATCATCACAGAATCACAGAGTGGTTTGGGTGGAAAGGGACCTTAAAACTCATCTCGTTCCACTCCCTGTCATGGGCAGGGACACCTTCCACTAGGTCAGGCTGCTCCAAGTCCCATCCAGCCTGGCCTTGAAAACTTCCAGGCAATTTGCTGGCACCTCTCTCCTCCCTGGGACTCCAGCAGCTGCTCCTGAGTGCTTGGGCCCCTCCCAGGCAAGGAGGTGGTAAAGTCTTGGTAGGACCAGGCTGGCTGAAGCACAGGTCGGTGCAGGTGATTTGAAAGCTGGAGAAAATGTCCTTTGTGTTAAGAATCACCTGTAGTGGAAGTTTGATGTGAGGGAGGGGAAGCTGTGATTGCCTGGAAGAGCAGTGATAGCAGGGCAGGTACTCCCAGGGCTGTCCCAGGGTAACCTGAGGGGTAGTGGGTGGGAGAAGGGAAAAGCTGACGTGCTTCTGGACTCTGTGGTGTGTTTGAAGGTCGTGTGGAATTCATCTGCCTCCAGTGCCTCAGCAGGGGCTGTGCTGCCTCACGCCCAGCCCCTGATGTGGTCAGGTTCTTCATTCCAGGTGTTCATGCAAGTGCTTTCCTTCTGTGGGATGCACACAGAGCTCAGCTGCTGAGCTCCCTCCTCCTTTTTCACTACACTTGGTGTAAAGCTGTTTCCTTGGGAGCTTCCTCTTGATTTCTGCCCATCCTTCTTCTCCTCCCTTCCTGACTATCAAAGTCTGTTGTTGGGAACACTCGTGCAGCTCTCCCTTCAATCACAGCCATTTTGTTGTTTCCCCCTCCTTCCTCAAACCCTCAGATTTTCTTTAATGTCGGTCTCCTTGGCTACGAGTTATTTGTGTATCTCCTTCCAGCCAAGGTGGGGTTTACGTGCTTCAGTATTTCTGCTTGTTAATTCATGCTGCTAATCAGACACAAAGAACGTAATTAAATTAATTTTATGAGCTTTATTCACTGTCAGAAATAAACCGGCCCAAGAGGTGTGGTTCAAGGTGAAAGCACAAGGCTGGGAACCAGGAATTCCTGATGGCTTCTCCTGCCTGTCACACCAGGGCCCTGTGACTTCCTGCCCTGGTGTCTCCCTCCATCCATGGCAGTATTTTGTGGGATGTCACATAAAGCAGGCTGGAGTGTGGAAGTGTTGTGAAGCACCTGGAATTACCTATGTGGGAGGGCAGGGCTCTGCCCACAGAGCGCTAGGAAGGGCAGGAAGGGCAGGAGCTGTCCCTCCCCGTGGTCAGCTCTGCTGCTGCCTCCCTCTCAATTCCAGCTGCTCAGATCAGGCAGGATTGCATCCTGTTCCTTCTGAGCTGCTTCAGTTCCGTCCTCCGGAGCTCAGGGAAGGCTCTCCGTGCTCTGCAGGTGTGTGACAGGGTTGTGAGTGCCTGTCCTGCACACGTGGGACCTTTCCCTCCCTGTCTTCCACTGACCTCCAAGACACCCATGTTTTCCTCAGGACCTGCTGGGCTTTGCCCACTCCCTGGATGCAGCAAATTCCCCACAGATCTCTTTAAACATCCACGCTGTCTGGTGTTGTTTTTGCCAGTGCCCGAGCTCAGTGCTGCTGCTAACAGTCTGCTCTCCCCTCAGGTGATGTGATCGAGGTGTACTACGGTGACAATCGCTTCGGGACAGTGACAGACTCTGGCACAGCCACACTCAAACCCCGCCCGAGGGTCCGGCCGCTGCTGACGTTCCTGCCCCTGGTGAGTGCCCAAGTCACTGCTGGGCTGGAACTGGTGCCCAGAACCAGCCAGGCTTGCTGCTGCTCTCAGCCCCCACCCGAGGGGGACAGAAATGAAAAGCAAAACCACTCTGTAATGACGCTGGGTACGAGGGATTAGGAGGTGATCTGAGTTCAGGGCTGGTGTGGGGCACGGACGAGGCACTCGGGGGAGAGGCATGAGCACTGTCAGACCTGATTTTCAATTAAAAAATAATTGCTGAGCGTGGAGATGATAGATCAGGCTTGCACTGCAGTTTATCTCACCACAGCTGGCAGGATCTGTCCCAGGATCAGGTGTGTTGCTGGAGCCAGCAGTGCTGAACCGAGTCCTGCTGCAGCGGAGGAACGAGGTGATGCTGTGGGTGTGCAGGGGACTATTCTTTTCAATCTCTGTATAAAAAAAACATTCCCTGCACAGCTACCAGTGCTGCAGCAGCAGCTGGGAGCAGCGCCTGGAGCAGCAAGGGCCAAAACAGCCAGAGCAGAGGGCCTGGAGGTGGCTGCAACTCCTGAAGCCACGCTTGCTTGTGACTGACTTTGAGGGATCTCATGCAGAATTTAACCTTATTCCCTAAAGAGCACAGCAAGGCTCAGGAGTCACAGAATCCCAGGGTCTGGGTTGGAGAGGACCTTAAAGCTCATTTTATTCCACTCCCTTCCACAGAGCAGGGTGCTCAGAGTGGCTCTGCAGGTGTCAGTAGTTAAACTGAAGTGATACCTGCAGGTCACCGGGTCAGTGAAGACAGTAAAATGCTTGAATCCTTTGGTCTTGACAAGGAGGTGATCTCTGCTAATGGAAGCTGTGTGGTAGAGGGATTAACAGCAGGAATGCCCCCGGGACAAATCCTAAGGGCTGTCACCCAAGCCCTGGTGCTGCTGCTGCCCACAGAGGCACAGCTGGCCCTGGGGCTCTTTTTCCCTTGTGGGGTTCCTCACAAACCTGGGCTTCTCTGACAGTACCAGCTTTAACTGAAGGAATTAGTAGGAAAAGGCAGCATTTTGAAGGCTCGGTCTGTGCTGGATGTTTGCACTCTTTTGGTGAGGTTTGATCGTGATTTGATCTGGCACAGACTCTTCTGCTGCCACGCACATACCTGCACCGGGTACACACCTGCACGGGGCTGTTCTGCAGCTCCTGCCTTAACCCTTTCCCCCCACCCACGGGGAGCAGCTCCCAGTGAGTCAGGAGGATGCACACGCCCTGCCCCGCAGCTCCTGTGCCTCTGCACCTGGCAGCTCTTCCCACAGGAGCAGCTTCCTTCCCCCGGCTCACTGCCCTGGGCTGTCCCACAGGAATCACAGCAGGCACTGCAGGAGAGGGGTCCCCCTGCCCACCTGGCTCCCCCAGAACTGCAGATGTGGCGACAGCTTTGGCATCTCAGCGGTATCAGCAAAGCAGGACACTGCCCTAGCTCACAAACAGGGACTGTGGGGGCAGCGCTTCATATTCAGAGAAATTCTTGGCCTCTCTGAGACCCCAGGGTGCTCAGCAGTTGTATTTTGGGGTGGTTTTTGTAACAGGCAGCCTCAAACCTTGGACATTTAATGGGTGGGCAGGGTGGGCTCCTGAGAACCCAGAGAGCTGGGGACCATGGGGACAGGCAGGCTCCCTTCACTGGGGACATCTGACTGTTCCAGGGATGAAAAGTGATTCCTGGTGAAGTGAAAGCTTCCCCCCACGGGATCCTCAGCAGGCACAAATCTGATTCAGGTACCACAAACTGGAAATGCAGGTTCCTGGCACAGCACCCAGAGCCTGCTCTGAATCAGCTGGAGGTTTTCTGTGCTGGCCACACCCCGAGCAAACACCAGGAACAATCTTCCCAACCATCTCTGCAGACTGGCAGCGTGCTGGGGATGCTTTCCATTTCAGAAGCCAGCTCATGACGTGGGGATGGGTGGTTTTTGAGAGATGCTGAGCATTAGCAAGCACCACAGAAGGTTTTGGTAATGAACAGGCTTGCCCAGTTTGAAATGACACGTCCAAAATTACTGCTGCTTTATGAAGTGCAGACTGTATCCTCCTGCTTTGCATAGCTCTCTTCTGACTGCCAGTCCCTTTCCACTCCCCTGCAAACAGGTGATGCATGTGCTGCTGGTAGAGCTCAGACATCTCAGTGTCCCCTCGGGGTGCTCTGGAAATCAGCAGCAATGGATTTCCATAGCAAATGGGAACTGCTGGGGTTTTTCCTTTGTGGTTTTGGTATCTCACTGCTCTGGACAATTTAACTATCAGCTCTTGAAGTGCCTCTCTTGGCTTTGTCTTCCCTCTGGCTCTCAGATGAAGTTCAGGATTTGCCCTCATGCCTTCGCAGCCCTTGGCTTCTCCATCAGCACGGAGCTGTGTGGTCCTTGTGCAATCCCAGGGATCTGAATTCCCCTCACTCCTGGGTCACCAGTAACTGCCTCATTCCCTTGTGGTTATAGGGGAGATTTGGTCATCTGCAAAGGGTGATGGATGCAGAAAGTGAATTATGTGTATTTCCCTATTATTTTGGCCAAAGCTGGGACATTCCGGGGCTCTTCCACAGGAGCTCAGGAGCTGCTGGGGCAGAGCTGATTCAACAGCAGCACCTCAGCTCCCCAGCCAAGGCAGTGTGTAACTGTAATGTGATGTCTCAGCCTGAGTGGGGCTGGATGAACAAACCCAACTGACCTCTGATCCAGACTTTGGAACCCCCTAGCAATCTGATGTACAAATGGTGATAACGGCAGTGAAAGGCAAAGGGCAGGGGCTCAATCATTATCCAGGCTTTTGTGTGCAGGAAATGGCTCGGGGAGAGGCGCAGGCTGATGGCAGGATAACAATTCCTTTGTCAAGGGCTGTTAACGGCGCAAACAGCTGCCTGGGGTGAGCAGGAATGCAGCGGGGTGGATGCAGAGCCTGGGAATGGGACGGTGTGTCCCTGGCCACTGCCCATGTCGCGTCCCTCGCTGGATGCTCGCTCAGAGCTTTGTACCTTTCTGCCACTGCGGTGCCCCGGTCCCTCCCGGCCGGTGTGTGACAGCCCGGCCGTGCTGGTCACCCCCGGCTGTGGCACAGCAGCGGCTGTGCCCTGCACATGGGTGCCCAGGTGTGTCCCGGAGCCACCCCAGCCCCTCGGAGCCGCCCCAGCCGTGACTCACGGGGACAGCAGAGGCTTTCTGCTGCTGGCAGAGCCCCGACCAGCGCTCCAGGTGAGTCAGCCTGCCCAATGTCTCACGCTGGGTGGCTGTAATTACCCGGAGTGCCTTCGCTTCAGGCGCCCTCCCAGATGTGTAGGCTGCGAAATTGCTGGTCCTCTACCAGCTAAAGGCACTGCTGAGTTCTCAGCGTGAACGTGAAGGGGGTAATTGAGCACAAACCACACAGGGAGCAGTCTTCCCCAGAGTGCTCAGATATGCTGGTGCCAGTTTCCCAAAAAGCTGGAGGTCTGTCTGTGACCTTAGCACGGTGTGTATGTGACTGTGGCAGTGCTGGCTGCAGGAAAATACCCACCAAACCCAGGGGAGCTGCTCAGTCCGCTGGTACATGAGTGGTGGGGAGCCCTGAGGGACATGTGAAATAGCTGAACTCCTCTCCAGCCCTCGCACCTGACCACGGGGAATTGTGTCTGTGGCCTGTGCAGCCTTGATCACCTCACTCATCCCCTCAAACCCTGTCAACAGCAGCTTCCACAGGGACCTCCATATCACAGACACTGCCCTGGATCCCATCAGGGCTTGTGTGGACAAATTACCAGCTGCTTGTCAGCTCTTTGCTCTGATCCCTGGATGTAAGACTGACAGCTCTGTTCTCTCAACTCTTGCAGAACGCCCAAGAATCCCATGGGGTGGCTGTGCCAACGCCGTCGGTGCCAAAAGACTTTGAGGAAAAGGCAGCTCTTGGTAAGGGATGCTCTCTGTGGAGTCCTGGCCAGCACAAAGTGCTCAGCAAGCCCTCAGGGCAGGAAGTGTGTGTGTACTGAGCTCTGGAGCAGACAGTCTGCTCATATATTTTCATACTAAAACAGCGCCTGCTATTAATTATTTTTTTAAGTCATTGAAAATTAATTAATTCCTGAGGGGTGAGGCAGAGTGGCTGTTACAGTTTAGGAAGTTTCATACAAGCCTGGCAAGGGACTTGCTCCCCGGGCAGGCCACTGGCACAGGCCAGGCTGGCTCAGCACTGATGGAGAGGCGCTCACAGGCTGTGCTCTGGCTGCTCTTGCAGGCTCTGGCTCCCAGCTCAATGGCAATTATCGGATGTACAGCTCGGTGGGGGACCTGCGCCCGCAGGCCCTCGATGGGGATGACCTGGATGAAGACATNCCGAGACGGTGCTGAACAC
Source organism: Hylia prasina (assembly GCA_013397195.1). Taxonomy (NCBI): domain Eukaryota; kingdom Metazoa; phylum Chordata; class Aves; order Passeriformes; family Sylviidae; genus Hylia; species Hylia prasina. Next base: position 153,398 of record VYXD01013265.1, on the reverse strand, counting down.
GAGGCAGGCGGATGCCGAGGGGCCGCTCTGCCCTGCCGAGGCCGGGGCGCCCACAGCCCCCAGCCCCAAGGAGAGCCTGCAGCCCAAGCCCGAGCCCCACCTCACCTTCCCCAGGTCCTTCAAGGTGCCGCCGCCGGCCCCGGCGCGCTCCTCGTCCATCCCGGTGCAGGAGGGCCAGCCCGGCCGGCAGGAGCCCATCCCCAGGCAGCCCCACGCCCGGCCACCCCTCCCACCCTGCTTCACCATCAGACCCGCGACCAAGGCACGGCTGGGAGAAGCCGAGCAGAGAAATTCCAGGCTCAGACAGGGCGTTGGGAAGCCGGCTGTGCCCCCTGCACTGAGCCCCAAGCCGGGCCCGGGGCTCAGCCAAGGGGCAAATCCCGCCGGCCACCAGTCCCCACTGCCGGGCTCCGAGGGGGAGAAAATTCCCCAGCTGAAAACAGCCGGGAGAGACTCCCTTCTGAAAGATGAACCTCTCACTGCGAACGACCTGGACCTCCCTCCTCCGGACTACCCGACCTGCGAGGATGACTGGAAGGATGCCAACAACCTGAACAAGCTGCGGGATGAGCTGTCGGCCCTGCTGCGCTCCCCGCGCCGGGACGAGAGGCCACTGGAGAAGCCAAGTGCTCCCCAGCCCGTGGTCAGCAGTCCCAGCCGTGCTGGCACCCGTGAGCCGGCGCTCAGCGAGTCCCAGCTCGCCAGGAAGGACACAGGGTTATCCAAGGGAGGGGAGAGTGAGAAGAAAGAGGTGCCCAGCAGCACCCCCAGCACCAGTGGGGGCTCTCCCAGCACTGCAGTCACCACCCTGGAGAGCAGCACTGACACACAGCCCCGCAGTGTGATGACGATCAGGAACGAGCTGGAGGCTGTGCTGTCCCTGAAGAAAGAGGGGAAACCCGCCCCGGGGCTCAGCGGCCAGAAGCAGGGTGTGGAAAATGGCATCAGCACCCCAGAGGTGAGGAAAAGCCCCCCTGACCTGAGAAAGAGCCCCCCTGACACAAGTGACTCTGTGGTGCCAAAATCAGTCCCCAGCCCGCTCCCAGCCCTGGCGGTGGATGTGGAGAAGGATGAGACAGATCACAAGGACCATCCTGCTGCTGCTGCTGCTGGCAAGGTGACAGAGGATGTAAGCCCTGCTCCTGGGTCCCTCAGCAGCAGCGTNTGAGACAGATCACAAGGACCATCCTGCTGCTGCTGCTGCTGCTGGCAAGGTGACAGAGGATGCAAGCCCTGCTCCTGGGTCCCTCAGCAGCAGCGTGAGTCCCCCAGACCCATCTCCGGGACCGGCAGAGGAGCCCCCTGCTACCACCCCCTCCTCAACCCCTGCACAGAGCCCGGCACCACAGCCCAGCTCGGCCGTCTTCCAGTACAAAGTGCACCGGGCCGGGGCCAGCTCGGCCGAGCCACCCTGTGCCTCGGGCTCAGCTGAGCCCCCCTGCCCCAGGAGCTCGGCCAGGAGCCCCCCGGACACCTCAGGCGCGGGGCAGGAGGAGGTGCTGATCCACCCTGTGACAGGGGAGCGCGTGGAGCGGGGCTCGCCCATGGCGCTGCTGCTGGCAGCCCGGCAGCGCGCCCAGCGGGGCCGCCAGGGCGGGGACGGGGCGGCTGCGCCGAGGGCGAAGCCACCCCTGGGACTCAGCAGTGCCTCGTCGGACACCGGCTCCACCAGCTTCTTCCGCCACGAGTCCAAGCCCGGCTCCTTCACTGTGGTGCCTCGGCCGTCTGCGGCCAGTCCGGCGGGGCCCGGCTGGAGCAAACCCCTCTCCTTCTCCAGCTCCTCGGAGCAGGGCCGGGCCGTGCGGGCGGCGGGCGAGGCGCAGCCCCCCGGGCCCCGGAGAGCCGCTGCCTCCAGCTTGCTCCGGGGCCTGCTGGCCTCGGGGCAGCCCAGCCAGCCCGGCCCGGCCCNCCCGGGGAGGAGGCGACAGGGGACACGGTGCTGGACTTCGGGATTATCCCCCCGCCCCCCGAATTCATCAACGAGGTGGACGAGGGTCCCCTCCCGAGTCGGGAGGAGAACCGCAAGTGCCCCAGTGTCCCTGACAGCAGCCGGGGCTCGGGCGAGCCGCGCTATTTCAGGTGGTCTGGCTACAGCCGCACCTACGGGGGCAACCAGGAGCCAGCAGCTCCTCTGCCCTTGGAGAAGAGCTGGAGGAACGGCGACTTCACACCACAGCAGTACTCGGATTACAGCAGCTCCACAAGTTTCCCCAGCCACGGCCCCAACCCACGCCCGCTGATCAAGAAGCGCCTGTACATGTCCGAGCCCGACAGCTCCTACCCCCGGGCAGCCGCAGCTCCCCGGGCCTCGGGCACTCTCTCCTCCTACGGCCCCGGGGGGTTCAGCTCCACGGCCGGGGAGGGGTCTCGCCGCCTGGGCTCTGCCCACAGGAACGGCCCCTCGAGCGCCCAGGGCAGACGGGCCTCCATGGACACTGCTGGGAAACCCACGGCCTACAGCGGCACTGGGGCTGACGCCAAGTACAAGGGGCAGAACGGGGACTTCTCTCCCACCAGCGTGCTGACAGCCAGCAGGTACGTGCCCCCCTGAGCCCACCCCTCCCTGTCCTCGGTGTTCCTTGGCCCCAGGGCAGCACTGGGGCTCCATGAAGTCACTGCCCCTTGGCTCCTCCTCGGTCCCAGCTCCTGCTGCTGCCGCGGTCCAAGGGCAGTGACTGTTCCATGGCTCCTCCCTGGTGCCAGCTGTGGCCCCAGTGTCCATCTCCTTTCCCTCCCCACCTCGGTGAGTGGAGACACAAAGCAATAAAATACATCATTGTGGTACTGAATGAACGCCGAAGTTTTCCTGGGCTTTGGGTAACTTGCCCTCTGTTCTCCCTCCAGGCCTGCCCACAGCACCTCTCAGTACAGGGGACCCTCCAACACCTTCACGGTCAGGCCTGGGACTCGCCAGCCCATCTCCTACGCCTACCAGAGCCACCGGTAGGCCGGACCTCGGGGCTGCCCCGCCAGAACCGGCTGGGAAGGGACAAGAAGGTGCCTGGGTCAGTCCTTTCCTTCTCTACGGGCACCAGGGATGGTCCCAACCCAGCCTGAAATGCACTTGCTTGAAACTGCTGACGGAGAAGGTGGGGAATGAGCCTGAGGACTTTTCTCGAAAGACTGTCATGGAGAGTAGTTACAGCAGAGGGCAGGCCTCTGCCTTGTTACGTGAGCAAACGTGGTTTCCCTTTTTCCCGTTTTCCCTCCTGGATTATTCTCAGAACTGCAGCCTGTTAGGCCATCTAGGAAAGCCAAAGAGCATCCTCAGCTCTCTTTAAAGAGCATAACCACTGGAAAAATTGATTTCAGGTTGTTTTTTAATTGGTTTAACTCCAGCATGTTCGGGAGCTGGGAGAAACAAACAGAGATGTGCACAATGGAAGCAAAGCAGTGTATAGCTAAATGTCAGGGATTCAAATAAGAATGTGAGCCAGTGGGATAGGAGAGTTTAGGATGCCTAGATCCTGACCCTTTCTGTCCTTCAAGAGTTTGAAGCAAATCAATTCTGCCTTAAACCCAGTCAGTGCCTGTCCTGCCAAGCCAGGCTCTGCCCCCTACTTCAGGAGCTGGGGCCTTGCTTTGCTGTGCCTTTTGGTCACTGTAAATGTTTCTGTTGGTAATTATTCCTCATGGAAGGAGGCTGTGAGGCCTGGCCGGATGGCTGTAAAGCGCTTTGGAGACGTAGGACGTGGAGCAATCCTTTTCCTCGGGCTGGTGGGTGCCAGCAACTTGCCCAGGTGCTGTGCTGCTGGTGCTCTCCCCGAGGGGTCTCTTGCCACTTCACACCCATGTGACCCCCAAAGTGTCCTTATCAACTGTCCTGCTGCGACCTGGCTTCCATGTGTGTGACCTGGGGACCGAGAAGCTGAGTTTCAGTGTGACTGTGCTTATGCTGGTGGTGTGTGGGGTGTCTGCAGGAACACCCCGGAGGGAGCTGGCTCTGCTGTTTCCCTTAGTGCTTTCCCAGGTGCTGGATGTGCAGACCTGCCGCTGCTTCCCTCTGCTTCCCTCTGGTGCCTCTGAGCAGCTGGTGGTACCTGTGCAGGGGTGGGAGCTGTGAGTAGCCTTAAAGAGGGTTTCAGCCTCCAGACTGAGCAGTGGGGCCTCAGGACAGCTGACCTGAGTTGTGAATAGCCAACTTCCTGAAACTAGAAACAGAATCTTCCTCCTAGGTAAACTTGCTGAAAATCACTGTAAGATAACTGTAAAAACTTGTAGAGAATATTTTCTAATCACTGACAAACTAAAAGCACTTTGAGACATGAGTCTGTTTTTATGGAAAGCACTTTCTATTTTCAATGCTATAAATACCACTGGTTCCACTCCAGCTTACCCTGCCTGGCACACACCTGGATGTGGCCTGCAAGCAGATCTTGCTCTACAATTCAGTTCAAAATCAGGGATATAACTTGTCCTTCACAGTGGAATTCTCAAAAGTTATCTTGATATTCGAGTCATGTCACTGACATTCTATGTTTTGTGTTATTTCCAGCTTTACCTAATAATTTAACAGCCCTTTCAGATATTGCGGCAGCTTTAAAGTATTCTGAACTTTACTTTGCTGTGAATAAAATGAAAATGCAAATACAATAATCAGTCTAATAGCTAATTGTCTTGGTTTAGAAGACAGGTATCTGCAAGGGAAAGCTGGAGTTTCCTTGGGATGGAGAATGTAAACCCTCCTCCCTCTGAATTATTATAATTTTGCAATTAAGGGCTTTCAGGCAAAGATTTGGGAATAGAAATAACAGTTCTTTTACTAGGAATATTAAAAATACAAATGTAATAGTACAAAAAGACAAGTAAACAACAAACAAACAAAAAACTCAGAAAACTGACAGTCAGGGACACGACCTGACACCCTGTTGGTCAGTCAGGGTGTTTGGGAGCAGTCCTGGAGAAACAGATGTGGCTCTGTTGGAGTAGAGAGGATTCCTTTGGGTTCTGTTGGAGTAGAGATGATCCCGTTGAAGAAAGGGTCCAGTGATGGTGAGATGAGTCTGATCTTCCTCTGGAATTCAGTGGAAAACAG
>VYXD01013265.1:124481-148341 GCA_013397195.1 Hylia prasina | reverse complement strand
CAAGACACTAATTCAAAGGGCATTTTTACAGCAGTAAATTGCAGTGACTTGGAAGATTTCCATTGCTCACCCCAGCCAATATTGAAATAATAGGCTTTAAATATCTGGGTGTTGGGTTTTTTTTAAAAATGGAGAAAAGTGACTATGGACTAACTATAAGGACGTTTAAGTGTGCCAAATGTCATGTGGAATACCACTTGCCCCAAAACATGGAATTTTCTCCATGCAAGGAACATCCTGAGCATTCTCATCCATCTGTAGCAATAAATCCGTGATCCTTCCTGAGGGGCCTCAGGGTCATGTTTTGATATTGGATGAAATTTCCCCGGTTTAACTTGAAAGCAAACAAAGAAGTCTCTTTAATAACATTGCAACTTAATGCTTTTTCCTTCCTGATACTGTTTTGGTTTGTTTGGTTTTTCTTTTTCAAAATAATAGGCTATAATTGCAAATGAGCTCTCAAAACCAATTTTAAGACTGGGTGGGGAATTTCAGCTTTTGATACTGACTTTGCCCAGAAGTTGGGAGGGCAGGGGGTATGTGTGCAATCCTCCACCTCAAGAATTCTTCCAAATTGGAATCTCCCCAACACTAGTGATTTCTTTTTCTTTTTAGAGAAAAATGTGACACTCCAGTGTTGGCACCTGCTTTAAATGTCACATTTACTACTTCACCCAGACCCACAATTCATGTGTAGTTGAAATATGGTCTTACACACCATGGAGTGTCTCATTTCTAGCATAGTTGTTTAATTTAGTATTTAGAAGTGTGATAATATGTCAGCTTTATAAAATAACCATTTTTCATTCAAGAACACCATTCTGGGACTGCACAGGGGGCTGAGCTGTCACTAAATTGGGCTGGGCTCTGTTCCTAGTTGTAGGACTGGTTAGCATGCAGGTTTTCAGCAGTGGAACACTTCTATTCTTCAAACGCTTTGGACTATCCCTGCTTCCTTTGAATGCATTCAGCAAATTCTGGTATTTCAGTAACAACTCACCATTGATTCTGGGGCCATTGTGACAAAGGAACCACTGTCAGAGCTGTTGGCAGCCAAAGCACTTGGGGACAGAGTTAGATCTCTCATGAGTGAGGACTGCAGGGATGGGGAAGAGCCCCCTCTTTCTTGGGCAGGTAACTCTGCCAGGTGCGTGGATAAACTGTCCTCAGATTCCTGGTCCTGCTCCTCCCAGCTTTCACTATAGAAATTTAGCAAGAGTAAGAAGAAACAAAACTAAGGGGTATTACTGGAACAAAGCACCCTGCCTCGGCTCAGTGCTGAGAGCAATCCTGAAGCCTGAGTCTGGAATTATTCTCACTTCACCCTCTCTGATGCAGTGTGGTAATTCAAGTCGTGATACAACTTAAATTATCCCCTGCAGCTGCCTCTTCCTCACAAGTTCCTGCTAGGGAAGTGTAACAGAGCTTTAGCTGTAAAGTATTGAACAAAGTCTATTATTTATGAGTGCCATTGAACACCAACCTTCTTGCATTAAACATTTCTGGATGTTTTATTACATGTGTGGTCTTTTTTTTTAATGTTGCCTACACGGTGTGTCTGCTGCAGTATTGAGAAGTTTGCACGTCCTTGCAAGGATGGGAAAACGTAGCTCAGCAAGGGTTTGAATTTCAGCTTACCCAGGGCTTGGTCCAGTTTCTCTGAGCAGTTGATCCAAAGCCTGTGGCCATTTCAGTGTTTTAGAAGCCCAGGCGAGGCATGAAGGGGCAGCTGAGCCCCAGGAGCTCTGTCACTCACACCCAGCTGGTTGGGCAGGCTGGCACAGCAGCAGCTTCTATAAATAGTCCTTGGGTTGGAGCTGTTTGTTAGGGACGAAACTCTCGTACCTGTTACAAGTCCCAACTCGAATGCTGTGCCCAAAACTGCAAGCAGTGTGAGCAATGCAAGCAGCAACATAAAAGGCTTGTCTGCAGAGCAGCTGCTTTGCTCCACTCAGAATTAAACTGATTTGCATTCTCATCTCCTTCATCCAGCTCTGCCTACAGAAGCAGGCTCTGTGTGAGGGAGGGAAAGAGTGCAACGTGCGCCTTGAAGCTTTGACTGGAGCCACAGTGGATGTACCCAAGCGTCCCCAAACCTGAATGGTGTGTGGTGGAGGGACAGCTGAGCAAGCCACAGACCCCACAGAACTCCCCCCATCCCTTGGCAGGGAGCTGCAAAGCCAGCAAGGATTGATGTGGGATTGCTGGTGCTTCTCCTATGCTGCCCACGTGTCCCTGTGACTTCACTGCAGCCCCACCAGCACTGGTACAACTCTGAGCCAAGCTGCACCAGGAGTGACTCCTGAACTGCTGCTCTTCTGTGCTTCTCTAATGAGAGTGAAAAACCCAAAAGCAGATACTCCTTAGGGCAATGTGCAGAGCTGGGGCAGTGCTGCCTTGCCCTTGTCAAGGGCAGCTGCTGCCATCCTGTGGCACCACGAACACCTGCCAGATGCTGAAGCATTGAGGGTTGTTTAGTCTTTAATTGTAAAAAAAGTTAATAAACCACCAATGACCTGCTCTCCCTACAGGATTCACCATCCACCCTAAGTCTTCTGCCATGGACTGCTGTGTTTTGCTCAGGTGTGGCAATATGAGGAACCTAACGTGGTTTAATGTCTGACATTTGAACTTTCCTTTTTAGCTGTGCATGATGGAACCCCAAGTTCAGAGTTTTGGAAAGAAAAAATTCCTGAAAAGCAGCAGGAGCCAGAGCCTGCCTTGCATCAGTGCTGAAGAACTGTGGTACCCTGGCATTGAACAGGAATACAGTGAACATTTATTTAAGAACAGTTTTAATATCAGGGACTGAAATCACAAACTGTGTGGATGATCTCAGCTGGCTCTTCAGTGCTACAGAAGTGGCTCAGTGAAACTTAAACCCAGTTACAAATGAAAACCATCTTCCAAGACGACGTTTTCAGAACCAGCACAAGACCTGTTTCAGTACAGCATCACAGGTCCCTATCAGGGGACTTTGTGGCTCAAGGGGTATTTCTGAGGAAATGTGTCAGTTTTTATCATCATTTACTGTTTCTTGTCATACACTGCTCTAGAACAGAAGTTGCTGTGAACACCTGTATGACTATGGAATTTAAAAAGCAGCAAGTGAGGCTTACAAAGAGTATGAGAGAAGTACAGAGCCTGGGAAAGCTTAGTCTGCCTAAAAATTAACTGTGGGTTTTGCACAACTAAACCTATGTGTATGCAGAGATAGAAACTGGAAGCAGTGTACATTTAAGTGCTGCTATCATGCTAAAGAACCGGGGGGAACATTCATTTCAACAGTATTTTTGTTTCATCAGTCAGGACTTGCTTAATTCTGCCTAGGAAATACTAGGCCAGACCAAGCCATACCTAGAGCAGCAGCAATGCATGCAGAGCAGTGACTTTCTCCAGGTAAACATGTTCCAGGGAAACAGCTGAGTTAGAAATGTATGTGGTATTTGACAAAAACACCTCTACAGGTTCTGTGGAGTCTGGTTTGGGGGGTAGGGGAATGTCCTGTCCCCTCAGTGCCAGCACAAGTCACTTGTCACAAGGGAGTGGATCTGGGTTATCACTAAGCAGAGTCTGGTACAGGAGCAAGCAAATGACAACTGAAGTCCTTAGTCCAGTTTTTCCATCACATAAAGCCTTTGTTCACAGGTCTTATCCTTGAGTTTGTTGCCTTCAGCACAGAGGAGATGAACCGTGGTGTCCAAGAGCACAGCACCTGCTCCCTCCTGGCTGCCAGCCCCTGCCAGTGCCCTCAACTGGCCTCGGGGCCCTGCTCGTGCTGGGCACCCCAGGATTCCAGCACCATCCCAAAGGTGTTTAATTGCAGGGCTCCAGCTGGGATCCTCACTTCACATCCTGACACCAAACACTGGGATTTTACACCAGTGCACAGCCAGTGCTCACCAGAGGCTCCACTCTGGTACTGAGGCTGAATCCTCTCCACCACGTGCTGCATTAAAGACAACACTGGAACCCTCCTAGCCCTTGCATCCCACCATGTCTTTTCATTCCACCTGATTTACAGAGCAAAGAACTTTGCTCAAGGGTGAGGCTCTCGCATCTACCCAACAACAGGCATGTTCCTAACCTCCCCCAAAAGCTTCTTTGAATTCCATGGGTAGTCTAGAGAACTGAGCAAAGAATCAAGTCTTTTTGACTTTATTTCCTTTTTCATTACACCTAATTCCCTGTCTCTCCAAGTCTCCTCTGTGCCTGAAGTCAATTGTTTTCTGAGTAAAACCAAAGTCTTTTATTACAGGAGAAATCACTCCTGAGGAGAGGATAAAGCTTGGTTTGTAACTAACTTATGCCTAATTCAAAATAACTACAGGAACCTTCTTAGCCACAAGCTTGGAGGCAGACAACAGACCCCACTCCAGCTCACACACCTGCGACTTCAGCAGAATCAAAGTGATGCCAGCAAGGAACTTGGACCACGAGTTTATAAAACTATTCTTTTACACAGTTGATTCCAGAAGCTTCACCAGCTGGTAGGGGAACAGTGTGATGTAAAACCTGATGATCCCATCCAACTGTAGTGAGCAAGGCATCATCTGAAGGAGACCAGGACAAGCCTTTTACAAAGTCTCGATGAGAACGGTTTCTGAACCTGGAAAACACCAAGACTCCATTAGCCATCATCAGAGTGTATGTGGGCTCGTGCAATCCCTAACTGCTGGTTTATTAGAATGATGCTCCTCTGTTTAGGAACATTTTAAACCCCAGGTTGCCCAGAGAAGCTGCCCTGGATCCCTGGAAGTGTCCAAGGACAGGCTGGATGGGGCTTGGAGCAACCTGGGATAGTGGAAGGTGCCCCTGCCCAGGGCAAGGGGGGGCACTGGATGGGCTTTGAGGTCCCTTCCACCCCAAACCATCCTGTGTATTAATATTTAACTCAGGAAGACAAGAAGGCAACAGCAGTGAGTACATTCTGCCTGTACTTACACCTCTGAGAGGTCTGAGTCAAGAACAGCAACTGAACAGTCTTCACTGATGGAAGCCAGTAAGGGTGAACTAGAGAGAGATGAGAGCACAGTTACAACAAGCAAATACAAGTTTTTAGGGATAAACTTGTGAACATCAGGATTCTAAGTGATCCTGACCCAGGTACAGAGAATTAATTCACAAAAATATTACAAAAATGTTTTCATCAGCGTTTGGCAGGGTGCCAATATTAATTATAGATTGCCATTGAGTGGGAATATTCTATTAAGAGTCTGAAAGGAAGTGATCCTTCTTTAATCAGAGGTGACTGTAATTAGAGCACAGTGTGGGTCAGTAATTCTGAAACTGCAGAATTCTTGTTGTGGACATTCCCACATGTCAGAACTGAGGCATTGCTTGGCTTACTCTACTCTCTGCTACAATCTCCTTGATATGAAGACCAAAACTAGCACTTTCATGGGTTTTACTCAAAAATAACTAAGGCTTCAAAGGGGATGCAGTCCCATGTTCTGTGCCAGAATCATTCAGTACCTGTGTGCAGAGAAAGCAAAGCCTGTGATGCCTCGGGTGTGCACAGCAGCGCTGAGGGCAGAGTCAGGATTCTTTGTGTCCACCAGTGCAACTGTTCCACTTTCATCACCTGGGAGAGAGGGGGATTGAAGTTACCTGCAAAAACTGCCCTGTACAAATAAGGATCTTGATTTGCCTGGTGAGAGTCCAGATTCTTACCCAAGACAAAGATGTCACTTTTCTGTGGATGCCACATGACTGAGGTAGGGAGGTAATTACAGGCACTGCAAACTGCGAGGGAAGAAACTGGGGTGAGTGTGGAAGGAGACAGCACAAAGATATTCCTCATCCATCTCATTTAGCACTGCTACAGCATCAAGACAAATGTTTTAAGCTTATTGTACTTGTGTGATAATGTTAGACCTCCACAGATTTTAATAGGTACATCACTAGATTTGGAGTTAGAAGTCAGGTGTAAAATAATATATTTCTTCCAACACAAACTCATGCAGAAGCAGTGACTGCACACAGAGACATACCAATTCGGGTAGCTGGTTTGGGGCATCTGGTGTCCCAGAGTAAAATTCTGTTGTCCTATAAATCCAAAAGGAAGGAGAAGAATTTTACACTTTTTTTGTGGCATAAATTCAAATTTACTGCTGCCTCACAGGCAAAATGACCCTCCCTTTTCCTCTGGGTTAAAACGATGCTGTCATTAAGTGCAGCGTCCAGTCACCCCCAGAACAGAACTAAGAGCTCCCAAAATTTGTACAAACCTGTAGGAATCAGCATGATAAACTGATTATAAATTTATCAGACTAGAACACTGCAATAACACAGGTGGGCAGGCAACAACACAAGTGGTGTTTTTAAGTACATTGAAGTGTAAATACCTAAAGTTAAATCTCATTTTTAGGGGGTAGATTTAGACAATAGAGTGAGCTTTACCTCAGCACAGGACAGGAACACAGTGTCCTTACCAGGACAGGAAGCCACACATGTCACTGCATCGGAGTGAGCTACCAAAAGCACAAAAGGATAAAGAGCCTCAAAGATTGTATCCAGCATTCCCACATATTCCCAAGGACCTCCAGAGGCACAGCTGTTTAACAATTAAGCCCAGACACGGGATGATTTCTGCTCAGCAGCAGCCAACCGCTTCCTACCAAAGTGATAAGCTACCCAATCCAACCACAGCCACAAGTCCTTGTGAGGGATTGAGAGAGCCAGACAAGGGGTCAGGGGGAAAGGTCCAAGTGGGATGTAAAGGGGCTTAAAAAGGAGAGAGAGGTGGGTTGGCACTCACCTCTGTAGGAGTGCAGCACCGTTTGCTCCGGGATGTCCCAGACCTTCACGCTGGGGACAAGAGTGAGCAGTGAGCGCCCAGCACAGCCCGGGCACACGGCTGCCAGGCTGGGGACACTCACCAGAAATCCCTGCCCCCGCTGACAGCCTGGCTGCTGCCAGCCAGGACAGACACCGACGTCACGATGTCATCGTGCTCGTATTTACAGAACTTGTTCACGATGAGGCTCTCATCCTCCTCCAGCTCCCACAGCTCCACTGCACCTGCGGGATGCAGGGGAACACCCACCTGTGAGGCGGGGAGGGGGCCACGCACCTCACAGGAGGGAACGGGGGGGACACCCAGCCCAGCAGAGGGGACAGACACATCCCAGCGAAGGATGGGGGCATCCCCTTTGCTTACCGGAGTCGGAGGCCACCAGGATGCCCCTGTCAGCCAGCCAGCACAGGTCGGCGACCCCCGCCTCGGTCTGCACTCCGGCCGTGCAGAAGCCCTCGCGGGGGGCGCGCCGGGGCTCCGCGAACACCCACAGCGAGCCGGTCCAGCAGCGCCCGTTCAACCCGGAGGCGCCCAGCAGCAGGGCCCCGTCTGCGGGAGAGACACGAGGGGAGGCGCGGGGAGACGCGCGGGGAGCCCCCAGGGAGCGCCCGAAGCCCCNCGAGAGCCGCGCCGCCATCTCAGCGCCCGGCGGCGGCGGTCACCGAGCGGGACGAGGGCTCCGCGCCGCCGCTCCTCACGGCCTTCCCCGCTCCGCCCTGCCCTGCCATGCTCTCCCGCCTGGTCCTGCGCGCCGGTGAGCCGCGGGGAATGCCGCTTCTCCTCGGGGGAGCGGGGTGGTGGGCGGGGGGTGCTGGCCGAGCTCTGCCCTGACGCGCTCTCTGCCCTCTTGTCCCCTCAGCCCCCGCCGCGCTAAGGGCGCTGCCGCCGCCCGTCGCCGTGGGGTGAGTACCGGGGGAGCCCCTCGGACGCCAGCCGGGATTCGCGCTTAAACAGCGTTATTCTGGGGCTTTGTCTCTTTTCCTCATTCACGTTGTGGGAGTATGAAATAGGGACTGTGGGAATTAACTTCTGGAGGTTATCTAGTCCCACCCACTTCCCGGAAGGAGGTGTGTCCAGTAAATGCCACCTTCTTCGAATCACCGAATAGTTGGGGTCGGAGAGGGCCTTGAAGCTCATCCAGTGCCACCGCCTGCCGTGGGCAGGGACTCCTTTCCTAGAGCAGGTCCAGCCTGGCCTTGGACACTGTGCCCGGGCCTCACCAGTTACCTTCTTATTTAATTGGAAATATATTTGAGCCTCATCTAAGGGTGACTGGGGGGACTATTTCTGTCTATTTTTTTAATAAGAATCGTAGTTGAAATGTTCTCCTTGTTCACAGGGTGTTGCACACCACAAGACCACTGCACACAACTCAGCAGAGTTTGGCTCCTGTGCCACCTCTGCCTGAGAAGGGAGGAGAAGTTCGTCATGGTTTGATCCCTGAGGAGTTTTTCCAGTTTCTCTACCCTAAAACAGGAGTTACAGGTTAATACAGACTTTTACCATTTTTAGGTATGCTTACATGGTTCTGTTCACCAGTTTTGGCTGGCGCCAAGGTAAAATAGGTAAAACAGGTAAAATGAAAGGTAAAAATGAATATTTTGCACGTGCAGGTTGTGAAGAACAAGCCAGTGCAGGACTCTTGGCTCTAAAGTTAGACACCTAATGGTTGAAAGAGTTCCATGAACTTGTTTTTATAGAAAGCTTTAGTTGCCTGTTGGTCTTTAGAACATTTAAACAGGCAATTCTGCATGTTTCTGAATGAGCAGAAGCAGAAGGTCCCATGGCAGGTGCAAGCTGCTTCCACTTCTAGTGAGATTCCTTGTGGCACCTTTCCCTGGAGGAATTGTGGCTCTGCTTATTGTCCTGGTAAAACAGAACACTTAACACTTCTTCCTGCCCTTGTGAGCCTTGAAAATAGCTCCCTCTTAGGTGCTTGAGTTTACTGAGCCTCATTATGCTTTATACAAGTCGTGCTGCTTTATTTTCCCTGTAGGGCCCTACATGCTGGGCACTGGCCTCCTGCTCTACTTGCTTTCTAAGGAGATCTACGTTGTTAACCACGAGACAGCAGCAGCTGCCTGCATACTGACAGTCATTGTTTATGGTGTCAAGAAGTTTGGGCCTGATGTGGCAGCTTTTGCTGACAAACTCAACGAGGTAATGAAGAAACTGTCATTTCACTTGGCAATCGTTAGTGAGGAATGGTTCTGTTAAAGTACAAATGGCTTCACACTGGCAGAGGGCAGGGTTAGATGGGATGTTGGGAAGGAATTGTTCCCTGGGAGGGTGGGCAGGCCCTGGATCCCTGCAGTGCCCCAGGCCTGGTTGGACTTTGGGGCTTGGAGCAGCCTGGGACAGTGGAAGGTGTCCCTGCCCATGGCAGGGGTAGGATTGGATGGGATTTAAGTTCCCTTCCAACCCAAACCAGTCTGGGATTCCGTGGCTGATTGTGAGCCCTCATTCTTCTCTGTTTCCATACCCTCAGCCCCAGCACAGGGCAGTTCACAGACATTTCTCACAGCTTCAGTAAGCATTTCAGGATTAATTGCAGATCGCTTGTTTTCCTTGCGTCTGGCTGATTCTGAGGCGTGGAGTCCTTTCCCTGTTGCAGGAGAAGGTGGCCACAGCGCTGGCCGTGAAGAACGAGGCCATCCAGACGCTGCAGACGGCCATCGAGGACGAGAAGAAGGAGCAGTGGAGGGTGGAAGGCCACAGTTACCTCTTCGACGCCAAGCGGGTGAGCAGGGAGGGCACTGCTGCTGCTGCCCAGCCCGGGCAGCCTGCCCTGCTGGGGCACTCCTGCCACACGACGTGCTCTGCTGCCAGGCACAGACCTCTTGTCTCCTGCTCTGTGTGCAGAACAACGTTGCAATGCTGCTGGAAGCCAACTACCGGGAGCGCTTAATGATGGTGTACAGCGAGGTGAAGAAGAGGCTGGACTACCAGGTGGCCATGCAGAGCCTGAAGCGGCAGAAAGAGCAGGACCACATGATCCAGTGGGTGGAGAAGAACGTTGTTCAGAGCATCACACCGCAGCAGGTACTTGCTGGGTGTTACCTGCTTCACCTTCTAGCCTGCACAAAGATTTGCTGTTCAGGCACCCTGGCTCACGAGGTGATGGGTAAACTTGGCCAGGGGTGGGAACAGATGAGCTTTGAGGTCCCTTCCAACCCCAACCTTCTGGGATTCCATGAATCTGTGCTTTATTGGATGTGAATCTCTGGCTTCATGAGCCATAATTGTGTCCCTTTTAATCAGTAACTTATAGGTCCAAAAAGGTTTCTCTAGAATGCACTTAAATGTCTGTTTTGCCTGTTGAAATGTCTGCTGAAGGCTGTTTCCTGTCTCTTGCAGCAGAAGGAAAGCATTGCCAAGTGCATCCTGGACCTGAAGGCGCTGTCCAAGAGCGCCCACGCAGCTGTGTGAGCAGTCTGAGCCCCCTGCCACATCCCAATACCTCCTGTTGGAAACTGTATGACTCTAAAATACCATTAAACAGACAAAAAAACCCCTCTGCTGTCTTTCACTAGCAACAGTCCCTGCCTGTTTCTGTTTGAAGTCACTGGATGGTCACACCAACCACTGCAGCTGGTTTGTGGGGGGGATCAGTTGAAACCACAGTGTGTGAGATCCTGCTGGATCCCATTTGGTCACAAACACAAACACAAAGATACAGAACTTCAGGGACAAAAATTCTGGTGCTGAAGAATCCTGTGTTAAATTCTGAGTGATAGCAACCCCAGATATCTGCTGTCCTTCTACACACATTCTAAAATCAGGATGATTTGTGTTCCCATTCACTTGGCCCCATGCTTGGACGGGCTCTGAGTGAATGTTCTTCTCTAAAGGAGCTGGAAACCCCCTTTCACCATAAAGCCTCGTGTAGTGTTGAGAGGGTTTGGCTTCTGGGAAAAGAGTGATTGGGCAGGAAATGTGTCAAAAGCTCCTCAAAAACTTGCCCTCAGCTGTTTTACAGTTTAGAAACAGGGAAATGGGTAAGTTTATTCCAGAGATTTTCTGGACTTTCATAAGTCCCTTCGTTTTCTGTTTATAGGAAGCGTTTCCCTGAAGGAATTTGTTAAAACTCAAAAATCCCAGCAAAGCACACACACAAACTACTCCTGTGTGTGCTGAGGTGTGATTTATGTAGTCCAGAAACCCAAGTGGGCAGACTGGGGGGTGCCTACAATCCCATTTCTCAGTGGGGTTAAGAACCCAGTTTTCTTACACTTGCAGTACACCAGTTCACCAAAATGGTGTTCTTTAGAAGTAAGAACCTTTCTTCAAGCCAACCTAAGCTGAAGCTGCCTTACTTTTTTTAGAATAACAGTTCCAGAGCATGCAGGTGTCTTTCATGGTTTCCTGTTTCTTGCCAATTTAAATAAAAAAGTGAAGTTGCTTAACTTCCACAATTGTGTAAACCCACGTCGGATTGACATGTGAGCTTTTCACTGGTGTGACAGATTCTTCTCACAAAGCAACTGGTAGAACTGGTGTGCTGACACTTGGGGAATTTTCCAGCAGCATTTCCATGGTGGGAGGTAAGATGGAGCTATATAATTTCTTGCTTCTTTTATTTTTGTAAACACAGCACCCTGTGAGGTTTGGTGTGGGAAACTGGGAGGTTTCATGGTTTGACTCCTCTGGAATGTGGCAACAACGGGATGCACTAGGAAAAGTGGCAGCAGCAGAGAACAGGGTGTTTATTTTCATGTTGTTGTAATATTTTCACATTATTCACAATCTGCAGCTTGCAAAGCATGTGGTGAGAAATGCCAGTGTAGGAATTTTGTAGCAGAATATCTTTAGGAATCCCTGTCTCTTAAGATTCCACACCCAAATTTGAGAAGAAAGTTACCGTTCCTGTTTTGGTGGGAAAAGTCAATTTAACTTAAACAAAAACATCAAGGGAAGAACTTTTCAAAGCTGCTTCTGATTATGAAAATGTTCATAGGGTTTTAGCTGCTGCAAAATAATCCTGTGGGTGCTTTTTAGTTATTAAATAGCCTCCATTTTCTGGGTGGAGAAGGCCTGTCAGGGAGCAGGGAACTGGTGTGTTCAGGAGCAAGACACTGGGAAGGGATTGATGCTGAGGAACTGCCAGGTTTGGGTGCCTTTGTGCCACTTTTATAAGAATTCCAAGAAATGGATAAAAACTAAAGTCTTTTGAGTCAGAAGAGGATGACAGGTTTGTTTTGCTCATGTGTACATGTATATAAATATAACCCTTGTCACTCTCTTTCAGCTTCTCCTCCTGTCAGTTAAAGCTCTGAGAGAATGGGAGGCTCTTCCTCAACACAAACTCCAGGTATTTTATTTTGTAAGGAATTTCCTTAGCTACGGTGTTGCTGACAGAGGTGATGTCCCAGCCCAGGGGCTGCTCTGGGGGAGGCTCAGCACTGGGGCTGTTTGGGGAAGAACTGCATGGCTGCCAGAGGCTGCCTAGCGCAGTCATCTTCTCCACATTTTCCTGTCTGGTGGTTCCACTTTCAGACAGACTGTACAGACACAGCCCCCCATGTGGTTCTAGTTGCTTGTAGTACTACTGCAGAAATTTGCACCTTTTAAAACAAGCTTATGACTATTTTTTTTTTTTCTGTTGCAGTTGCACCCGAACCCATTTCCACTACTACCACTGTCCCCAGCACTGTCCCTACCACCGTCCACACCCCTACAGCTGATTTCAAAGCTGCAGAAGTCAGATGCTGGATTAATAAGTAAATGCTGCACCTTTATTTCCTGACTTCAAACCCAGAGTTCCCTGAGACTGCAGCCACCTTCTGCAAGGGAACATTTTGAACATCCTGGGGGGGTTAAAATTTGGTTAGAATTTCCTAGTCTGTGCACTGGATGGGTGATTGCTAGAGATGCTCAATGCAGATACACACATGTTAATCTCACAGGGCTGGAGATAAATGTTACACTCCATCAACTTTGGTGAATTTGAGCACTACTGATGCTTCAATCCCTCTATTGAAACTGGGGATTCTGACAGGATTTTCTGTGTATCAACAGCCAGGAAATACTGTACATGTCACTGGCCTTCATTTCTGGCATCCTCCTGACAGTCCTGGTTTTTGCAATCATCTTCCTCTTCAGGAAAAGTGAGTGACACAATTGTGGGTGTAACAGCAGAGTGATGGTGACTGCAGAAGTTACTTAGAAAGTGGCTCAAATAATGTCTGCCTTAAACAACTCTGTGTTGATGAACAGTTCATCCCTGGCCGTAACTCCTCATGAATCATCCCAGCGGTGTTTTCAGGAAAGAATTAACTTTGCCACTGATGAGTTGTGGGGGTTTTTGTTGGCTGTGGGCTTTTCTCATCCTAATCCTGGCCACACTGAATTCCTCAGTCCCTTTCATCCTGGCCACTTCCAAAAGTGGGCAGGGACTGGGCAGCCCAAACTGCCACTTTGCTGTGCAGGTCTGTGTCAGAGGTTACACATCATCTCTCTGTCACCCCTCTCCAACCTCCCTTGCATTGCTGTCTCCAAACACAGGGCAAAAAGCTGAGACTGGGATCCCTTTCCTTCCTAGGTTATAAAAGATCCCACCAAAATTTACAAGAGGAAGCTTTCTCCCAGACGGCAGCTGAGGAATCGCTTAGGAACACGCAGGTAAATGTCACAACTGTCATTTCTAATGCTTCAGGCAGATATTGCACATTCTTGACAGTGTGACAAATATTTATTTGGGTTGGGAGGGAGAAAAGTCAGCTTTGAGACTCGACTGTTACTGAGCAGTTCTTTTGACAAGGAACTTCAGGGTTTCTGGGGCTTGTCTAAACCACTGACAAGGTTAGGAGAAATCTTTCTAAAGCAGAAGCATTTCTGCAGTTTTCCTCTGTGATTCTCTGGAATTCTTTGGAAAACCCTAAAGGAGACTTGAGCCAGAACCCTGAGCCAGACTGAGCAGTGAGAGGAACCAGCATTTACCAATTTCCCCCATTCAGGGACAGCCTGCTTGTGGTGTGGGGTGTTGAGGACAGGTTAGAAGTGAGAAATTCCTGCTGAGCTGCAGTGCACTCACTAATGTCTGTGGCTTCTCTCACATCCCCAGAATGAAGTGACCTACAGCACTCTGGTCTTCCAGCAAGGCCAGACGCCACTGCCTGTGTGAGGAGGAAGTTCCCGATGGAATAAAAATGTTCCCATTTTCTAGACATCAAAAGCTGTGAGGATGTTCCACCAGGGCCTGCCCTGGGAATGCCCCCATGCCCTCTGTAACACAGCTCTTTTTGTAATTATCACGGGAAATTGTCTCCTGTTCCAAACTGGCTGCCAACAGCTGTGGGCAAATGGAGAGTTCCTATACAGGATTTCCTCAGCTGTAGAAATCTCCCTGCCCTTGTAAAGTTTCCGTTTGTGAGAGCTACCAGAGAGAATTGAGAAATGAAAATATTTCTCTGCATCTATCCACATGTATGCCCTTATGTTTCCCTTTTCTGTCACCAACTCTAACATTTTCCGTAATTTTTTTGATTGCCAAGTGCACTGCTTAGTTATTTTCTGTTATTGAAGTGGTTATAATGAAATGTTTGTATGCAAATCCCTCCTTCCTGGTTGGATCCCATAAAAGAAACGCACGATCACAGTGTGACAGCCAATGTTCTGCAAATGTTCATTCACTCGTTATTACCCACAGTGTTCCGAGTACAGTGGAAAATCGTTCCCTTTTCATGAACGGGGATAATTCAGCACGGCGGCTGTGTCAGAGCAGGGCGGGAGGTGCCACCCGATGGCAGCACCAAGCCGGGGATGGGGCTGGCTGAACTTGTGCTGCTGCGGCGCCTTCAGCCCCGCGTACCGAGCAGGGCTCCGGCTCTGCCAGCCCCGCTGGGCTCTGCTGCCTCCTTCTCCGGGCTCTCCTGCCTCCTCCGGGCTCTCCTGCCTCTTCTGTTCCCTCCTGCCTCCTCTGGCCTCTTCTGCCTCCTCTGAGCTCTCCTGCCTCCTCCGGGCTCTCCTGCCTCTTCTGTTCCCTCCTGCCTCCTCTGGCCTCTTCTGCCTCCTCTGAGCTCTCCTGCCTCCTCCGGGCTCTCCTGCCTCCTCTGGCCTCTTCTGCCTCCTCTGAGCTCTCCTGCCTCCTGCACTGTTCCCTCCTGCCTCCTCCGAGCTCTCCTGCCTCCCCTCTGTTCTCTCCTGCCTCCTCCGAGCTCTCCTGACTCCTCCGGGCTCTNCTGCCTCCTCTGTTCCCTCCTGCCTCCTCCGGGCTCTCCTGCCTCCTCCGGGCTCTCCTGCCTCCTCCGGGCTCTCCTGCCTCCTCTGGGCTCTCCTGCCTCCTCCTCCTGGCAGCTGCTGGAACCTCGGGGGACCACGGAAACGTGGGACCAGATGCTCTGAAATTTGGTGTTGTGGGTTTGGCCACAGACTTTCACAGAGTCAGCAGAACAACTTGTGGTCTTTGTTTTGCTGTTCTCTGCTCTCACCCCAGTGATGGCAGTTCCTTCAAGCTCTAACAGAGGAAAGAGGGGGAGCATCTCCCTCCCTCACTAGGCGAGCTGTGGGCTGGGGTCCCTCGGGTGAGCAGGGTCAGCTGCCTGGGACTGCTCTGCTTTGCTCCCAGCCCTCTCTGTTCTTCCTCCATATCCTTGTGCCTCATCCCCTTGGAGTTTGCCAGGCAGCCTGCCAGGAATTTGGTGCAGTTTTGCTCCCTCTTCCTTCAATTTATCCAAAACACATCAGCAAAGTTCCCCATGCATCATTCTAATAACTTTCTGCTCTTTAGATGGGACCTGTTTTTCTACTGAAAGCAAGTGGGTCCATCAATGCTCAAGGAGAACCCACAGCAAGTTCTGATATTCTTGTGCAGTGGCTTCCTTTGGCTTGTTTATTGATGGAGCTGAGCTGTGTAACTGGGCAGAGCTTTGGCCTGGGACAAGGGTTAGCTCAGATAAGAAATGAGATGTCTGATCTCAGATGGAGGAGCAGAGGCCAACACTCTCTAAGACAAGGAACAGAAGGTTGCACTCCCTTTCCTGCTTCTTCTAGACCACTTTTATTATTCAAAGATGGAGGGAAAAAGAGCCTGGCCTTTAACAACCTCTTCAGTTGGGCTGTGTCATCTGTAGTGTAACATTTACTGCAGCTCCTGTGCCATCCCAGGCAGGACATTGACTGAAACTGGGCAGAGTTGTTTTGATTGTCATGGGAGGACTCAGCAGGCCAAAATTAATGTAAAATCCATCTACTATTTATTATTACTCATGAAAATGTGACAACACTGGCTGAAGCACAGGCTGACCAGGCTCAAGTTTAGTCTGAATGGACAGACAAGACAATTGGTGTGAGAGCAGTCAGAGAGCTTGTGAGCTGCTGGCTTATGAACAGCAAAGAACACATCCTGGTTTTCAATCAGCTCAACTGATTCTCATGTTAAAAAAACCCCAAACCCCCAACTAGACAAAATTCCCATCTTCTGTGTTGAGAAATTATATTACATAAAGATATATATTCACATACAGCTTCAGATCCACGGGTTGCTGCAGTTTCCCAAGAGTTTCTTAGTGAAGCCAAGTGGTTTATCAATGGTCTGGCACCCACTGGCAGGTTCAACCTTTATTTATGACTGTGGGTCTGTTGTTTGCTCTGTAGGAGCTGAGTCTGGTTTTTTGCACAGGATATAGGTCCTTAAAATCAAAAGGTACGTGGTTTTGAACTTCTTTATCTTGTAGGCATAGACAATGGGGTTCATGGCAGAATTGGCATGGGACAAGAGGATTGCCAAGTACACCAAATATGGGGGGATGTGAGACTCAGGGCAAAAATAGGAGACGCAGTTTATGATGCACAGGGGCAGCCAGGAGATTGCAAACAGGAAGAGAACAAGTGCAAGAGACTTGGCTGTCTTGAACTCCTGGCCATAGAAAGCCCCAGCCCCTCTCCCTTGGCTCAGCTTTGTGTGGATGATGTAGAAGATCTCGGTGTACAGAGCACACATGGTGAGCAGGGGCACGAGGGTCCACGTGAAGAAGCCGAAATACACCATGTAATCCATCCTCATCACGGAGATGAAGCGGCACCTGAGGAAGCTGGAGCTCCTGGGGCCTGCCTTGTTCCAGCCAAACATGGGGACGAGCCCTCCCAGCAGGGACAGGGACCAGCACAGCCCCAGGGCCCACCAAACTCTCCTCTCTGTAGTGATTATTTTATATCTGTAGGGGAAGAAATCCCAGGTTGTGTTAAAGAGAAGCGTTTTAAAGCAGCTAAGGATGAACTTACCTTCAGGTACTGTAGGATCATTGTTAGAAAATGAAGAATTAACTTTTTTTTTGTGGGGAAGCCAAATTTTATCTTGAGACAAGCCCCAACTCTTCACTTGTAACAGTTATTTTGCAGCATAAGTAAGAACTGTGCTGAAGTTCCCTTGTTTAAAATTAGATGTTTAATCTATTTTATTTCTTGTTTCATTATGATCTTAGTTCTCTTCTTGTCAGGATATTGCTTTGCTGCTGTTGGAAGTCCTATCTTATTTCTTGGCTTCCTTGGGTGTAGCTTCCTCTTTTTATTTGGTTTATGCCATTTGTAGGGCTAAAATTCATTCTTCAGCTTCATAGGTCCCTTCTCATTATAAAATGTGACTTCTTGGATGCTTGAGGTTGTGCTTTGCTTTTCTAGCTTGTGTATCTTTCATTTCATTCCGAATGAATGATTTAAATGCAAACAGTGAGTAATTTCATTTAACTGTTAATAAGTTTGTTACTACTTCTGTATTTTCAGCAAATACTAAGAGGATTTAAAATACAAGCCTCAGAAACCTAAAAAAAAACCCCCTATAACACACTCAGCATCCTGTGCAATGAACCAAAGTGCTGAAAACTCAACACTCTGCCCACAGACACATCCTGTGACCAAATTCTGATCGGTGGTGACACCTGACAACACCGAGCTTTCAGAGCACCCCCGGCTCTCAGGTGGGCTTTGAGGCACCAGCATGGAGTAATTAAAGGTTAGGAAGGAGGACAGAGGAGGTGGGGCAGCCTCACCTGGTGGGCAGCTTGACTCGCAGGTACCTGTCGATGGCGATGGCCAGGAGGGACAGGATGGAGGCGTTGGTGAACACCACCATGAGGCAGCACATGAAGAGGCAGCTGTAGGCGGGCACGGCGATGCCCAGGCTCACCACGATGGCCAGGGGCATCACCAGGAGCCCCACGGCGACGTCGGCCAGCGCCAGGGACGCGATGAAATAGAGCGTCGTGTTCCGCAGCGCCGCGTTCAGCCTCACCACCCACATCACCAGGACGTTGCCCAGCGTGGCAAACAAAGCCACCAGGCACTCGGTGCCGATGTAAATCCCGTCCAGGCTGCTCAGGGCCAGGCTGCTGTTTGGCATCGTGAGCTGCTGCAGCTGCTCCTGCCCCGGCTGCGGCTGCGAAAGGAAATGCGGGCATCGATGGGCACGTGTGGGATCTTCAGTGTGTGCTGCTCGCTCCTTCCAGAGATTCTCCAGCATCTCTGTGCTATTTCATGTCCTCAGCGTTGGTATCTCAGCATCCAGGAACTGTTCCACTCCCTGGAGACCCCTCCTGAAGCTCACTGCATCCCTTCAGCAGCCTCGAGTCAGCAAAGTGCCTTGGGAAGCTGTTTTGAAGGGAAAACGTGTGAAAGCTTCCACAGTCCTTCTTACCAGCAACTTTCAAAGAAATAGTTTTACAGGTTCCTCTTTCAAGCCGTTCTGAAGTGCAAAAATGTCAACAGCAGTTGGCTGCAAAGCTGCCACTTATCGCTCCAGTAAATCTGTCCAGTCACTATCAGAACTGAGGCAGCTCCGGGGTGTTGAAGGGAGCTGCATTCAAAAACAAAAGGTTCCTGGGTGAGGATAAGGGCAGGGTGAGGTCACTCTGCCATTGTTAACATGAGCAAAGACAACTTGACTTGGGGAAAATTAATTCCCAATCAAATTAGAGCAGGATCACGAGAAAGAAAACCAAGTTGTAAAGGCAGAGGGCGGGTGCTGGAGCAGAGGCTCCACCCTGTGCGAGCGCCCTGCCCGGCTGGACCGGGCAGCTGGAGCTGGAGCTGGACCGGGAAGCTGGAGCTGGAGCTGGACCGGGCAGCTGGAGCTGGAGCTGGACCCGGCAGCTGGAGCTGGAGCTGGACCGGGCAGCTGGAGCTGGAGCTGGACCGGGCAGCTGGAGCTGGAGCTGGAGGATGGAGCGGCCCTGGGCAAGGGGGGTTTGCAGCAGCTCAGATTTAACAGCTCTGGATCTGCCCATCCCTTTTCCTCCAAAGGCAGGTGCTGTTCCGTGGGGACACTGTGTCCGAGGGTGATGCCACCGAGCCCAGCTGGGGCCAAATCGGGGGGGTTCCGCCCAGCACCCCCTGTTCTCACCAGGTTCCTGCCGGGGCAGGCACAAGGTGGTTTGATACTCTTCAGGTGCTTCCTCACCAGGCAGCATCTGTTTCCTGTCCTAAACACGACAGAGCCAGGGCGCTGGGCTGCTGTGACCCCTCTGTCACCAAAGGAGGATGAGCCCGCGCCCTTCTGCTGCCCCTGCCCCGCCGGAGCACGGCTTCCCCTGAGCCCTGGGCACCGCATCCCTTCCTCGGGCCCTGCATCCTCACCCCGGGGGCACTCGGCCCTTCTCGCACTGCCCTGCTTCAGCCCCAGGCTCAGGAAACACGGGGCCGGAGGTTTTTACAGCTTGCAAAGCGATTAAACGCTCCCTGCAGCGGGCGGCCGAGGGGCCGGGGCAGGTCGGTGCGCCCCGGCCCTGGCTGTGCCCGCGGGCAGGGCTGGCGGGCACCGCTCAGGGGCACATCAGGATTCCGAGGCGTGTTTTTAGATCCCGTTATTGAGCTGAGGCGGCGGAGCCTGCGGAGAGGGCGGCTTCAGGAGCCGGTCGGGATCAGCGCCGGGCCAGTCCCGTGTGACGGAGCCCGGGGATGTCGCGGCCAGATGGGGTTAAAGGCTTTCGGATCCCGCTCCCCGAGCACTCGATGGTTTTGCCATTTAAAGGCTGTACTCGGCTTGCTCGTTTCTTGGATGGCTCCAGCGAAAGGCTTCCAGCTATTCCCGAGGGATCCTCCTACATCCTGGTGAGATAAGGATCAGGAAGGGAAGGTCTCTGCAATCTCAGCTGCGGCTTTGAGCACAGATTCCCTTTTCACTTTGGGGGTGGAGGGGAGGAGAACAAATTCGCTAGAAAAAGATTATTTCTAAGTGACACACAGAGAAAAAAAAAACATATCCCACAGAAATGATCTTATCGAGCGAGTCAACACCAGCCACGTCTGCCTTTGTTGTGGTGGGGCTGAAAAACCCTCGCAGGGAGGACAGAGCAGCCTCCTCGATGGAAAACTCCCCTTGAGGCCCTGCCTGGCACCCCAGGGGGGGCTCGGGGGTCCCGGCTGTCCCCAGGCTGTCCCAGCCACAGCCTTGCTCTGGGACAGCAGTGTCTCTCTTGCCTTACATCCCAGCAGCTTCTGCTCCTGTGCCAGGAGGTGTGGAGGAGCTTTTATTCTGGATTTCAAATTTTCATGTTTACTTCATAGGAAAAAAACCCAAGCAACTCATAAAGCAAGGGATGGTGAGTGGTGAGTTCTGTCCTGGCTTTTCCCAGCCTGGGAAGGAAGTGAAAGCAAGGCAGAGAGAGGATGTGAATGTGGAGCAGAATCACATCTGCTGTGACACTGATTGTGGGCTGGTGAATTATGAGCCGGAAGGAGAGGCTGCAGCCTGGTGTGGGGGACAGTGTCCTGACTCTGTGCCTCAGTTTCCCCAGCCATGGTAAAAGGAGGATTAATCTTGTCTACGCAGAGCTGGAAAGGGCTGGACAGGAGCAGGACCCTTTTGGTTTCTCTGAAACTCCCCATTTGGGATTTTTTTCCCTGCCTCTCCAATGGAGGGACAGTGATGTTGGAAAACCGCTGCTGGTATTTGTCACAGATGCAGAAACCTGAAGAAACCCCTCCCCTGGCACACACACAGCTGTGCTGAAAGGCAAAGTTCACTGTCCTTAGAATGCAGGGTTGGTTCCAAAGATGATTTCAACTGCTGTCAAGAGCGAATTGTCAGAGGAGAGACAGATCTGGGAAGTTCTTCCCTTCCACATCGCATTCCCTGAGCTTGAACTGTGCCGGGGCTCGGATTCTCCTGTGCCTTTGGATTCCAACCCCGAAGCCGGGAGTGAGTTGTGTGTTTGCTGGTCCTGCCGAGCCCGTCGGGCAGTGCAGGGCCCGCGTGGGAGGAGCTGGGGCTGTCAAACCAGTACGGCTTTGCGGGGCAGACGGGTGGGATGCAGCTCCGAAACTGCTCCCGCTTCCCACCTCTGCAATTCCAGCTACAAACAGGGCACGAGCGCAGGGACAGGGGCTTGGACAAGTCGTATTTCGGCGTGGTTTTGAAATGCATTGCATTATAACTGGAGTTTTTCAGTTTTCTTTGGGTGTGGCTGTGGAGTGGGTGCAGCTGCAGCCCGTTGGATGCACGCGGGAATGATCCCTGCCAGCCCGTGGGAGCAGCCACCCCCGGGTCAGCCAGTTCTTCCTGCCCCAGACTGTTCCTGTCTCACCCGGGGCTGGGGATGAGCAGTGTCACACCGGCTCTTCTCGCTGACGGGGGAAACGCAGCGGTTTGGAATATTTCATTCCCAGAGCTGCTTTCCCAGCTGGCTGCAGAGCCATGCAGAGACATCACCCGGCAGGCTGGAGAGCCTCCTCCTGCGTGTGAGGAGAGGAAATCACCCCGGGTTGTGTTTCACAGCCTCTCTGCCCGGCTCTGCCCGGCCCTGGGAGGTGACAGCAGAGCTGGGATGCCACTGGAGACTCCTCTGCACAGCACAGAACTTTCCATCCTCGCTCTTCATTAGAGGCTGTTTTAAAATTCCATGAAAAATGGCATACAATAAATCCTGGGGAGATGAAAGGAGGTTTGAGCTGGCAGGAGGCTCTTTAGAGAGGCTCTATTTACACAAATTGTCTGGCTGACAGGAGAGAAACTGTTTTGACATTTTATAAACTCTTCACTGATAATTTTGCATCTCAGTACAGCAAGGCTGGGGGAGGCAGGACGGGGTGAAACAACAAAGCCAAGGCCCTCAGCTCCCTTCCCAGCTCTTATTTTTGAACACCAGCAAATTATTTAAGTGCAAAGCACTGCAAAGCAGCCTTTCTCTGAAAAGAAAGGGAGGAAAATGCCATTATCTCACTGATGAGCATCCTCAGGAGGGGACAAGTCACCTGGCACTGCCCTGCCTGTCCCCGGGGCTTGAGAGCACAGGGTGTAAAACCCATTTAGCAACTTCTCCAAATCAGTTTGCCTCCAACAAGGGTTGAGTGGACACTGCCAGAAATGTGTGGCTCTATCAACTGCAATAAATATACGTGCTTGATACAGGGTCACCAAATGACTCTGAATTTTGAGTGCTTAGTGGCATCTCAGGCTACACATGTCCCAGATTAAATGACTATTACTGAAGTATTTCCTAAGATTCCTAAGATTCTTCCTTATCCTGTGCAGGGCCAGGAGTTGGATTGATGATCCTTGTGGGTCTCTCCCAACTCAGGAAACTCTGATTCTATGAACATCTTGCTGTAATTTATTTATGAATCGTGACTCACTCTCTGCCTGTCATTCGTAGACTAATTCATCATTGTCAGCATGACTGGGGTGGGGGGAGCTTATATTTCCTCTGGATATCTTTTAAGTGCTTTTTTCCTGCCTTTATTTCCCTAATCAAACCAAGATCTTATTTATAGTGCTGCCGTTTCTGTCTGGGTAAGCCCAGAGTGGCCCCAAAGGCTTAACAGGATTTATTTACTCCAGCTTTACCCGGGTGTAATGAACAGAGGGATTTGGTCCTGTGGCTGCACTAATCCTCTCGGAGGTAGAGGCAGAGGCTTTCCCCCGAGGAACAGCAATTCCAAATGAAAAAATTAAACCCCACAGGCCCTTGGGGAGGGGGAAGGAGCTGAGGGCTCCAAACCAGAGAGGTGAGTGGTCCACGCTGATCCCACACAGGCTTCCACAGCTGCTTGGTGCCTCTGGGCTGGGCTCTGCAGGGGAGTTCAGGGATTGCTGATGGGCCTTGGAGCCGAGCAGGAGGGAGGGAGGCTCAGCTCCCACCTCACACACAGAGGTGCTGGCCAGGAAGGAAAGCCTTGGGGCCTTCCTTGGATCAAAGATGGACTGAAAACAAACCATTTTCCAGGGAAGTGGTCCTGAGAGGAGCCTGGAGTGTCCCCAGGAGCTCGGCTCCAGCAACAGGAAGATGAGCTGGAGGCAGCCGGGCTCTGGGGGCCAGAACAGCCCAGGTTTGCCAGGGAAGCTCTTTAGGAAGGAAGCATTGTTTATACCTTTTATTTTTAATGTATGTATATTTGGATCCAACCTTTTCCATGATGGATGGCAGAAATCAAGGTCTCTTTTGTTCTACTATTAACTCGGAGATTTTTTTAGTTCCTTAGCAAAAAAAAAAATGGAATTTATTTTTCCTTACAACAAAACACACGCAGAGCTCTCATTGCTATAGAAAACTGTTTTGTTAATGACACTTATTCCCAGGATTGCTGTCCTGATTTTGGGGGGAAATAAACTATTTTTAAATACTTACTGCAAGTTTTGGAGCCTCACATTGATATATCTGGGGTTTGCCCCTAACATTTGTCTGAAGGAATCACAACACTGCAGTGGAATGGAGTTTAAACTGAGCGTGTTCCCGGGTAAATAATAACACCACAGCCCTGTCCGTGGTGTGAGAGGAGATTTAGCACTGCCCTTGTGCAGCCCTTCGGGGTGCTGGGCTGGCACAACCCCTGCGCGTTTTGCTGGAGAAGCAGCATGGGAAACGCAGGTCAGAAAGGACGGGCAGACAAAGTGTTATTGTTTGTTATTGTTTCCATCTCCTCAGCTCCTCGTCACTTCCACTCCGATCCAAACACGTGGGGGACGAAACCGCTGAGTTGGGCTTTGCTGATCTGGCAGCCGGGAAGTGAAAACTCCGCTCGCTCAAGGTTTCCATGCGGGGCTGGAGCAGGGAGAGCCGGGGACAGAGCAGGGACAGCGCAGGGACAGAGCAGGGACAGAGCAGGGACAGAGCAGGGACAGAGCAGGGAGAG
>VYXD01013265.1:91911-116479 GCA_013397195.1 Hylia prasina | reverse complement strand
CCGGCTCCGGCTCCGGCTCCGTCCTGCCCCGGTCCCGTCCCGGCCCCGCCGGACATCCATCTTGTGCGGCACCGGGCGGGCTGCGCGCAGCCGGGGCTGTCGCCGAGCCCGGAGATGAGCGGAATTCCTGCGGTGTTCGTGGGGTCAGGTGTGTGCGCGGCGTCCCGTGCTCGCTGCTCCCGCCCTGGGAAGGGGCGCGGGGGCTTGCGCGGGGCCCGAGGACCGCCGGAGGTGAAGGGACAGCGAGGCTGCAGGCACGGGGGCCGGGCTGGCACAGGGGGATGCCGGGCGAGGGACAGGGGCATGGCAGGACGAGGGACAGGCTTTACGAGCCGCGCCGCTTCGCCAGCCCGGAGGGGCGGCAGGAGGTTTGGGCAGATGGGACAAGCCGAGGGGGGAGCCCCTCGTGAGCCACCTGGAGCAATGGGCTGGCCCATCCTCATCCTCTGGTCCATCCTCGTCCTCCCGCTCCATCCTCATCCTCCTTTCCCAAGGACTGGTTGTCTCAGACCACCTCAGCTCTGAAAAGGTTTCTCACACTTCCTTCAGTGGCTTTAAAGAGAAACTGTTCTCTCCGTAGGGAAACTTTGGTGTTTAGCTACTTCTCGTTAATTGGTGTCTTTGCTTGCGATGTTTGAGGTACAGAACGTGTGGGTTTGGCGCAGGGATTCCTGCGAAGCTCCCTCAGTGGGAGGGTTGGGCTTTGGACACAGCAAGTCAATTCCGACTGACACAGAGCTGGAACTGGGTCTTGCTTTGCTCACAGCTTGGAAAGAGCTGCAAACAGGAAGGGCAAACCATGAAAACTCTGCGTTTTTTCCTTTCAGTAGCTTAACAGGGGAGATAATATTTCTTAAAATAGTTTTTTGACTTGAAAACGCCTGTCTGCCTTCGGAGTATTGTATTGGCACTCTGCATTTTCTGTTGCTGTTGTCATTCTCTCTGAGTAGTTGTGTTGCTCCACGTAAAGAGACACCAGATTATTTGAAGAGTTGAGGAAAGCATCTGTTCAGTTGACAGTGCCTGTCTGCTGTGAAATGTTTCACTCTTGTGATTGGTGTCATTGCTTTTTCCATGCTGAAATGGTGTGTCAGTGATTCTCCCTGGTGTAGCGGATCCTCGGATCTGAAAGGTTTTCAATGTGGAAATTTGTGAGATGTTCAGGAAGTAATGGATGAAGCTTGGAGAAACAGAAAATGGTGCGTTAGCAAAGCTCTGTGCCTTTAATGAGAAGTTATCCAAAACCAGGCAAGTTAAAGGGAAGTTCCAGATGGAGCACTCTTGCTTTTGTGGTCTCTGCAACTTTGTGAATTCACAGAAGCGTTGTATTTCACAAGTATGAAATGCTGTCTGATTATTCTGACATCATTATCACGTTGCTATAGTGACTTCATTATGCCGGGAATGCCATGTTCACATCCGGTTGCTATGGAAAAAATCAGTGTCATAAATAAAAACACTTAATGTTCTGTTCATCCCTGTGGCAGGAAAAAAAGGCATCGATTTATTGACGTGAGTGAAGACTGGCAACATATTCCAACAGAAGTTCTCAGTGCCAAGTTACAAACTGGGAGGTTGTCACTTGCCGTTCTCGGCAGATTGTCCCTTGCCTCTCTCTGTTGTGGCAGGTAGCAGAAGTTGTGAAATCCTGGTTTGGGAATGGAGGGTGACAGAGCGTCTGCCGTTCTTCAAGGTGGAGTCGGCAGGAAGTGCTGTGCTCGCGCCGCTTCTAAAAATAATCTGTTTTCATGTGCGGTGTTTGCTACGCAGTGTTTGCGTTCCCTTGATCCTGCCAGGGAGCTGAGTTATCCCCCTCCAAAGCAGATCCTGCTCGCAGCCTGCGTGTGCGGATGCCCAGGAGGCTGTAGGGCTGTGGAAACCTCGGTGGCACCCCAGGCCTGGCGGTGTCACAGCCGGGTGTCACCCCCAGGGCTCCCGGGGAGCTGAGCGCTGGCTGCCATCACGTGTCCTGGCCCTGGCGTGGCTGTTTTTAGGGTAAGTAGCTTTGCAGAAGGTTTTGAGAGGATCTCCTGCCAAAGGGGCTGAATTACTCGCACAGCATAAGTCCAGTGACAGGTTAATGCTTTTATTTGGAGACTCGTGTTTACACTGAGCGTTGGAACAGTTTATATTTGAAACCATAAGCTGCAGAAATGCAGACAAAGGTTATTAGTGATATGTATAGTGGCTGCTCAGCCAGTCTGAGGACTGTTCTTAAAAAAACTGAAAAGTAATTAAATGGCAGCAGTGTAACATGTGGACGTACTTGAACATTAAAGTTTTAATTGTATATTGAATCATCGTCCTGGGCATAAACAACTCCAAGCATTTGTTTGTACTTTATATTGCAGTGCTTTTTCTTGTACCCTGCACGTGCACAGCGCACTCGGTGGCACTTTGAACTTGTGCTCAGTGTTTAGAGAACAGATTGCTTCTGTGCAACTTTGCAAGCTTAAAAAAACTGTCTTCAAGAGGAATCCTAATGCTCTGACAACAGGAACATGTTATCTGTTTTCCTAGAGAAAACAAAGTGAATCTTTTGAACGTTCGTAAGTTCAAACCTTTAGGCTTTATATTTGAAGTGTTTTTTGTGTGTAGCTGTTTGAAGTTCAGAGTTATCCTTGATCCAGTGTTACTTTCAACCTTGCCAAAATCAGCTCAGCTGGCTTTGGCTGTGGATCCTGATCAAAACTTTTGGGTTTTAGGGTAATATGGGAGACTTCCTATTTTATCACTTTCTTTTAATTTCTGATGAGCCACGTTAATGTTGAATGTCAATCACTTCTTATAACCTTGTGCATTTAATTCTGCAGAAGCAGATGCAAGACTTATAAAACTTGGTCAAGTCCTAGGGTGGTGTTTGGATTTTTTGGCCTTGATTTGGGGGAGGGTGTTGGGTTATTTTTTGAAGGTGAGGTAGTGAGGTTTGTAGTTAAAGTATAGCTTCAATTCATTTGGTGTTGAGCTCTGAAGTAGTTACTGATTTTGTTTTACTCTTCTATTTAATAGTTAATTGGAAATTAAACAGAATTTTAATGGAAACATCTTCTTAAAAGGGTGCTTTTAAATCCCAGGGTCAAATTTTCCTGTAGGCACTTGTGTTTGCACTTCAGGAAAGTTGCTGCTGCTGGAAACATGACACCTAATGGCAGAGATAAGTAAGGATGTCCCAAAAGTTTTCTGACAGAGCTGTTCATCTTGCTCAGCTCTCTTACTCGGTCCAGCCTGTCCTGCTCAGATGTTAAAACTTGTGTGGTTTGTAAATAGTCCCTCTCCACCCTTCCTGTGGGCTCCCTGCAGGTCCTGGAAGGTAGAATCAAGCTCAGGACGTTTCAGTTGGTGGAAATGGTGAAATAAAGCGTCGGGTTCTGAAGAGGAGTTTATTCCAGTGCTCCCTGTGCAGGTGATGGAGGGCAGTAGTCAGGCCAGGAGGGAGGGCCAGTTTTTCTGGGTGAGGATTTCCCAGAGTGGTTGCTCCTGCAGTTTGGAGCAGTAGTGGGTTACTCACTTCCTGTGAGGTGAGGGAGGCAGGGCAGACACTGAACTCCTTTGCTTTCCCATTGTTGAACCTTTATTGTTGAGCGTTCAGAAAGTCTTGGAAGCAAGAACCCCGTAGGAATCCAAGCCACGTGTTTGACAAATCCGAGTTTAGTGACCCCAGCACGAACATTAGAGTGAAAAACCATCTGTGCTGGTTAAGTGAAGACCTGTTGAACTGTTGCACCAGAAGAGAAAGGATTAAAGTAGGTGTGAAGAAGACAGGCTTTAATCGTGCCAGTACCACTGCTGATGGAAGGAAGGGGTTGAGGAGAGAACAAGAAACTGCACTTGCTGACACATCTGACCCAGGGCAGTTTTGTGCTGCAGCAGGGGTGATGTGGTGACCCTCCTTGGGAAGAACGTGACCCGTGCCTTATCCTGGCTGCCAAAATAATACCAAATAGGTGACATTTGGTCTCTGTCCTCAGAGGTACCAGGTTGTTATTTGCAAGGACCAGCCTGCATTTAGGAGGGTTACATGGAGCTGCCTTTCTGCTGCAACAGCTTGAGGGTCTTTGCTTGTTGTTGTTCAGCTGGCTGTGCTTACTGCTGGTGATTGTTGACGTGCTCTGTGAGCTGGTTTGACATGTGTGACTGAAACCCTTCGGAGCTAAATGGCTCATTATCAGAAGCTTCCTGTTATTTCCTGTGATAGCATAATTTTGTTAATTAATGCCTGTTTTCCGAGCTCCCCTCTGAAGAAAAGGGGATCCAGTGTCAGCAGAGCATCAGTCAGGATACACCTGGGCCTGCTCAGCTCTTGGTACCTGGTTTTTGCACTGAAACACTTTGTGCTGCACCTCAGATGCCATTTCACTCCCAGGTTTGCTATGAAACAAGTTCTGATCTGCAGAGGGACAGGAACTGGTTACTGAGAGATCACTTCTTCCCTTGCAAATACTGCAATAATTGAGGTTGTGTACAGTAATCCATTTAGTGATATTAAAATGATGAGGCTGTGGGAAGAAGGGTGGTGCTGAAGGAGGAGCCACTGAGCGTTACATTCCTGATCAGAAATGGTGTGTTTAAACTTAAATTGCATTCATGTGCTGTGGGAAGATCCTTTGGGGTGTGTGTGGAGGAGATGGGACACCAGAACCCGTCCCTCCTTTGGATCTCCAGTCATTTTGGGGTCTGTCACTGCTGTATTGATGGGCTGCACTCAAAGCTGGGTGAAGGTGAGCTCAGAACTGCCTGTTTCTGTTTCTCCCGTGGCAGCAGAGCCCAGGGCAGGGCTGGGGCTCTTTCTCACCGTGTCAGCTGCTGGAGCAGGTCGGGTGGCTCTGCTGAGCCCCGACGTGGCCACATGAAGACGGTGTTTTGATGTTTTGATGTGTGTTCTGCTCCCTGCTGCGAGTGCTCCAGCAGGTATTGGGAGTTGGGAAATACCTGCTATACCTGAACAGGCACTTCCTCACTGCAGCTGCAGTGCCTTGACCTGAACCCAGGGAAGGGCACAGATTGGGTGTTTTTTTTGGTGGAGAAATCCAGATGCTGACAAAAGCAGACTTGGTATGCTTTGAAAACTGCTGGTTGCTTTCACTTGATGAACAAAATCATCGGTGTGACGGGGAAGTCTGACCCTGCATAGGGCTTTTATGTGAGGGAAGAAACAGGTAACAGGACAAACAGCCAAAAAGGAATCCCCAGGGCTGCTCACAGCCCATGGCTGCAGGTGGTTGTCTCGGCTGTTTCACCTATTTGATTTTGTTTAACTTAAAATGTGGGGAGCCAGGCAATGGCAGTCCTGTTGAGCAGGTGGCCCGAGGCATTGTGGTTTGTTATTTATTTTGAATATTGATAAGGTGGAAGATACTTAAATCCATCTGGGGCACTGAAGCAAGAGGTCTGGATGTGCCCACAGCAGTGGCTGTGTTGGAGCTGAAACAAATCTTTCTTCATCGCTTCAGTGAGGCAAAATACACTCAGATACATGCTCAATGTAATGAGCAGGAGGAGCATTTCTGTAATAGGTGATTGTGGCTTTGTCAAACCCCTGCTTTTTGGGAATGTACTGCAACTAGGAGTGTGTGTGTCAATGGGCTGTGTTGCATAACTGCTGCTTGCTGGAGCATTGCAGGAAAACAGACACTTGCATTTCACTTGTCAGTGACTGCAGATTCAAGGCTGGCTGAAATGTTTCGGGGGGGTTTTTTTGTTTTTTTTTAGTTGAAATATTTGTTGGACTCGATGATGTTGTGTTCTGCAGTGTTCTAATACTGAAAAAATGTGAACTTGTCATGTTTAAATCGGGGTATTGCGTGTGAACTCAGGGCAGTGCAATCTGCTGGTGATGGGTCTGAGCATCGCTGGCTGCAGCTGGGGCTGCTCCCTGCCTCTGGAAGGAAGGCTGCTGCAGGTCCTTGTCCAAGGCAGGAATCTGTGTGGAATCAGGCATTTCTCACATTTTTAGCTGGAAATAGACCCTTAATCTGGAAAGCACGGAGGGTGTGGGAGGAGCACTTCAGCTGGATGTATTGGTTGCAGTGCCTTTTATGTTGTGTTTTTATGTAATATTCTTTTCTCTCATGCAAATAAACTTGAAGTTGTAGGGAGGGGCAGCTGAGAAGAGGAAAACTTTCATTACAGACAGCTGACATGCAGAATAATATCTTTTTATATGCCACTCACCACGTGATAGTTAAAAGTAACTCATAGTTCACTGGGTAAGGCTATTTCTGGTGCAGTTCTCCTTTTTTTTGTGTAACAGTCTCATCCAGCACATCTTGCTTTACCCTGAATTTTGGTGTGTTTTTTAGTCCTGTGCTGAGTAACAGTTACTGGGTATCAGGCCTGAAGAAAGAGCAGAAATCTTGTTGGATTTACGAAGTAAACACGGGTGAAGATAAAATAAATTTAGCCAATTGTTTCTTTCTGCTTTCGATTATAACACTAATTGTAGCTGAAAATAACATTAGGATTAAAGATACAGACTGAAGTGGTTCCAGACAGCCTTTCTCATGAAATATTTATGCATTTAGGGCTTTTAACTCATCAGATCACTTATGAAGTTGTGGAGATTACCATATTATTGTGGCTTTGCCTTGTTTTGTGAATACAGTGCATTGGCACATTGATCACTAGAATGCAGTCAAAGCTTTTTCAGGAATCCCAATTGAAATTATCAGACAGATGTTGTAGTGCTCCAGGGCACTTTCCTCGGTGGTGTGATTCTGAGAAAGTGGGTCTTGTCCTTTTTTCTGTCATTTCAGTACTTTGCAGCCTCTGTTAAATGAACTGTTTGCCCAAACCCTTGTCATAAACACAGTATCGAGCCCAAATCCATTTAGCACCAGCAAACTTGGGCTGTGGCTTGGTTTAGAAGACAGATATCTGCTAGGGAAAGCTGGAGTTCCCTTAGAATGAAGAATGTAAACCCCCCTCCCTTCGAATTATTATAATTTTACAGTTAAGGGCTTTCAGGCAAAGATATAGGAATAACAGTTCTTTTACTAGGAATGTTAATGTAATAGTACCAAAAAGACAAGTAAACAACAAACAAACANCATTATCAGAAAGGCATCTGCCCCCCTTCCCCCAGAGCAGCAAAAAATAAAGACAAAACACTTCCCCAACTGCTTTCAGCAGATGAAAATAGAATACAATTTTTTGCTTCCATAACCCAAGGCAGGCTGGGTGTGGGGTGGCTTAGCAGGTGTCAGAAGGATGGAGCTGTGTGTGCAGAGCTGGGGTGCTGGAACTGCCCTTGTCCTTTCCATGCCAGGTTCACATCCACTGCATCTCCATGGGCAGAACTTGGAATAGTTGAACTAGTTCAGAACTTTTTAAAACCGGTGATGGTGGTGCTGTGCTGAGGGCAGGGCTGATGCTGTATTTGCGGATTTACTCTAGAAAAAAAACAGATGAGTGGGAGTTTTAACTTTGGTGGGAAGGCACAGAAATTGTGGGAGATGGCAATTAACACTCGAGTGAAGTGTGCTGTGTTCTCAGGTCCTGCCCAGGGTGCAGAACGGCCTGTCCCCGGGCCATGTGTTTGACAAATTTACATGCTAATGCGGGAGAGATGATTTTTTTTTCCCCTTTTGCCCTACGTCTTATCATTTCAAAGACGCATCCTAAAAATAAGACTTTTTTTTTGTTGCTGTTTGAATAGTGTTGATGAGGTGGAGGGGAAGGACTGGCTGATGGGTAGGATGTGCCCTCCCTTCCGTGTGAGTCAAACCCAGCCCCTCTGCTGTGAGCAGGGCTCCAGCTGCCCCTGGCCTTGGGCTTGGTGCTGTTCAAAGGCAGCTGTATAATTGTCTATTTTGGTTGTAATCAAGCTTGACCTATAAATACTGAAATGGCTCGTATAAAACTGATTAAGCCATCAGAGCTGTTTCCTTTAATGTCACCTTTTATTCACCATAAAGGAAATTCCAGGATGAATTGTCAAAAGAGTTTTGGCCTTTTAAGCAGGTTCAGGAGGATTAAAAAACTTCAGAGAAGCCCCGGTGCAGAGGCCAGGTCTGGCAGTGGTTTGGTTAAAACCCTGCTGGCCTTGAAGCTCTCGCTCCGGCACTGAAGTGTTAATAACTGTTTGAATATTCCTTCAGTTCAAACCTTCACACAGAAGAAAGTTTCATTTTTGCTGTAGAAGAAAATTCAGTTTCCACCCCCACTCTGCCCCAGGTTTCCAGGAAGCAGCATTAAGGGGCTGAGCTAAATACTGAAGGATTAAGCACCACATTAAATAACTTAATTTCTTTACGAAACGTAATGAAACTGTTACTTTCCCCTCTATTTGAAGTTAATTCTGTGCACTTACTGCTATTCAGGTTCCTATCAAGCCTTAAAATCTGCCGTGAAAAGCATTCAGGAGGTGCAGTCCTACTTGGCAGTGCTAAAACACATCCGTTGTGAGCTGTGTTTAAGTCCTCATTACATGGATACTCATTGCTGTAGGGGGGTTATTTAAACTGATAAACAAATGTAGTATTAATAAGTGGCCATATGGTCAGTGGGGCTTTTCATTCTGAAAATGGTTGTTAAAAGAGGCGTTTAATGGGCGGCAGTTGCGTGGGAACAGGGGGGGTTTGGTTGCTTGTGGCTGCCACACACCAGGCAAGTGAAAATCTCTGGGCTGCACATGCAAAGCTGACCTTTAGAACGAGCTGCATGGTCAGATCCAGTGTACAAACACACACACGGATTATTGCAGCTGAGATTTAAAGAATCTCAATGTTTTCTGGAATTTGTGAGTTAGCCTGGTCTCCTGAAGCGCTGGGGTGTGCCCCATGTTTAGAGGCTTGGTATTAGTTTTAGGATTTCTCACTGGTGGATGTAAATCATAGAATCATGGAATGACTTAAAGAAAGACCTTAAAGCTCACCCAGTGCCACCCCTGCCATGGCAGGGACACCTTCCCCTGTTCCAGGGTGTTCCAGTCTGGCCTTGGGCACTTCCAGGGATGGGGCAGCCACAGCTGCTCTTGCCAGGGCCTCCCTACCCCTTTGAGTAAAGACTTTCTTCCCAGTACCTGATCTTAACCTACCCAATGTCAGTTTGAAGTACATGAGAAGAGCAGTTTAAACCTCTCCAATTTTATTGAGGAGTTCCAAAGAACCCTTAGTGGCCTGGAAGATTCGTCTCTCCATTAAATATTTTACGCTGGAGACCAAGCTCAAACTGGGCTTTATGACCAATGTCTGGTCACTGCTACTGCAGAAATGAAATAATTAAAATGCAAGCTGAAATTTCAGTGGCAATCTATCTACCTCATGTCACTTATTTACTCTTAATTATATAAACCAGGAAGACTAGTGGCGAACGTTGCCAAGCTACTATCAGCACAACAAATGAGTCCTACCAAGTAGAATGGAGTTGGTCTTTTGCTAGGATTGAGCCTCCTCGGGTCTGTCTGGAATTTAATCTGTTTTATGAAAGGTCAGGATATTTTTTTCCGCTAGAGAAATGGAGAGGAACGAAAAACTTTATAGGGCTTGAAAATCAGTGGCAAGTTGTGGATGTGATAGGCAGCAAATGGAGGAAGTCCCTTGAACGGCTGCTGTGTCTAATGGCGATGCCCTTTAATGTTTACTACATGTTTGGCTGATGAGGAAGGGGGGAAGGAAGTATTTTTTTCACTTTTTCTTCCAAAAAAAGCTGTGGGGAACTCCTCTGAATGGTGTAAAGCCCTCTGCTGAACTACTCCAGATGGGCTAGATGGGAAAAAGAGAAATGGCGAATGCGGCCGTGGTGTTGCTTGGGAGGACCTGTGACCTCCCAGTCCCTCCTATCAAAGTGTTTCAGATATTTTAACTGAGCAGAGTGTGTTTTGCCCTCGGTGTGCTCAGCTGAGGTGGCTGTGTCCTGCTTGCAGCTCGTTGGTATTAATTTGCAGAGTGCCGCAGTCCGGCCGGAGGGGAGGCTGCCAACTCCAGCCACTGACGTAGCACTTTGTTCTAATTTGGGGATGCAGTGTGTGTTGGTCTTTGAGTTGTGCTGCTGGCTTCCTTTCCCCTGCCTTTGTCTGGCTGGCACATGTCCCTAGCAACTTTCTGCAAGTGCAGACCAATAGGACAAAAAATAAATTAGCCGTTTCAGCATGGCAGGCTTTAGCTGCCCAGAGCCCTTGTTCCTTGCCTGGAGAGCCTCTATAGCAAAGCAGTTTCCAATGAATAATTAGGCAGTCACTTCCATAGAAGTTAACATTATGTTATTTGAAATTGCAGGTTCAGCGTGAAGCTGATTGCACAAAAGATTACAGGCTGAGGAGGATCAATCCCGGAGTGTTTGTGCACAAAATGACTATTTCCAATGACAGAATTATTGCTGTTTTCCAAGAAGTTTGTTTCTCTGCCTTGTTTGTGTGGGCTGCCGTTAATTTGCTGAAAGCTCCAGCTCAGCACAACACTGGAGTCAGAAGGGCTCTGCTGCTCAGGACTTTACTCTCTGCCCGGGCTTTATTGCCCTGGCCATGGCTCAGGAACTGCAGAGGATGTGCAGTGATGGAAAGGTGGTGACTGGGACGTGGCTCTGAGGAGCACAAGCTGGGCTGGGAGGTTTTGGGAATTCATGCAAGATTCGAAGGCTGCTCTCTTGCCTTTTCTGGTGGAACTTTTCAGAGAACACCTCTGGCCTGTGTCGTTCTCCCGTGTTCTCACATACCTGTTTGCTTATTTGGCTTGTCACCAGCTTTATTTTCTCCTCCTGCTGTGTCTTTTTGAGGTTATTTTTTACCTGAAAAACGAAAGGAAAATACATTTAGACTTGGATTACTGATGATTTGGACAAGGGACAGCGTGTGTGTTCCGGCATCAGGAATGCACCACAGTGGGGTCATGACTCATCCTACAGCAGGCTTGTGCATAGCTAATTACACATTTGTTGCCTTGATTGGTATTTGATGTGATGCTGAAAGCAGTCAGTGGAAACGATAATGATTTTGGTATTAAAATTACAAAACTGAGGCTGAGATTCCTGACACAAATTATAAAATGTTACCTCTTATGTAATGTTAATATCTAAAACACACTTACTTTGGTGTCAGGTACCGCAGTGATAATGAGTAAGAAAATAAATGCAGAGTCTGTGAACGGAAGTTTTGACAAACTGTACTTTTGAAGTCACATCGAAGTCCTGCTTTTTGCTTAGTCTGATCTTTCAGTCTTGTTTTTCTCTTCCCTCTCATTTTTCTGGTGTTGGCCTCAGGAAAGGTGGAGGAAGTTTTCCTAAAGTAGGAAAGTACTTTAGGAAGTACCCTAAAGCCAGGGCGTTTGACTGCCTTGGAGACAGGTCTCATTTTGTGAACAAGTGAATCCATGGCAGTGATTTTTATTAATTAAATAGACTCCTTGCTAACTAACAGGGTAATCTATGACCATGTTTGTCTTGCTGCTGTTTGGGGGCGGTATCTGCTAATGAACTGTGGGATTTCCAGCCAAGCCCCCTTTCGTTTGGGATGCACATCCCTGTTCCCAGCACGCCTAGTGGAGCCATTGCATAACTGATGACAGCTTTGATGAGCATTAGGGAAGTGTTTCATGTGCTTTCGACTTCACTGAGTAATTGAATCTCTCAGAACATGGTGTGGAGCAGATCAGGGAGCACGTGCTGAGTGGAGCTGTCCTTGGGCAGTGCCGGGAGCGGGGCTGGGCCGTTTCAAGCCAAGGGGAGATCCTTGGAGAGCCTGGTCTTTCCAGCCTTCACTGCTGGAT
Source organism: Hylia prasina (assembly GCA_013397195.1). Lineage (NCBI taxonomy): Eukaryota > Metazoa > Chordata > Aves > Passeriformes > Sylviidae > Hylia > Hylia prasina. The sequence continues at coordinate 104,780 of VYXD01013265.1, read as the reverse complement.
CATTCCCTCTGTTTGTTTGGATTCTTTCAGTACCGTGGAGGGAATCTGTCAGTTTAAGTGTGGTTCTGATCGCCGTAAATCTTCCCCTTGCAGAAGTGCTGGGTTTGGGTTTGTTTTGCCAACACGGCTCTGAGTAATGGAGGGATTTTGGTGGAGTGTTGAGCAATGTTTAGTTGACACTTTTAAAAAAAGAAAATCCACCCCTTTCCGTGGCCTAGTTTATAGTAACTGAAAAAAACTGGCACGGAGAACATTTACAAGTTGAAAATTAAACAGGTTTGTTTATAGTAGCCACAATTCAGTATTTAACTGCCAGGATAAAAATAACCTGGACGTGTGGCTGCAGCATCCCAAGAATCTGCCTCTCATTTGGGAAATGGGAAGGGCATGGCCACAGGAGTGGCAGCCTTGAGTGGAGGTGCTGGAGTTCACAGAGACATCTGTGCTTCTCTCCCAAATGTGCACAGTGCTGACACCACTTTTCCCTTGGAAATGTTCAATATTGATTTCTGTTTCCGCTGCTGAAAATCAGAGACGGGGAGGTGTGAGTGATGAGAGAGCAGGGAGTTATTCTCCTTTTTCTTCCTTAAAGCCAGGTGAGTGGTCCTTGCTCTCTGCCTCTCTCCTCTCAGCCAGGGACATCTTCCTCTGTCCTTCCCAGGGAAGAGCAGAGAGCAAAACCCCTCAGGCTCAGTGCAGTGGGTGTAGAAGCTGCACTGTGAGAGGCCACCTCACATTGTCTCTAGGAACTGATGCTGTGGTTTCTGTGCTGCTCCTTTCCGTGCCTCACTCCTTTCTGTTCCTTTTCTCTCACCCTCATTTAAACTCGGGCTGTGCTGTCTGGGTGCAAGTGCAGCCGGTGCATCGTCTGTCTGCAGGCCTGGAGCTGGCACTGGCAGCAGCTTCAGGAGAAATCATGGAATGGTTTGGGTTGGAAGGGACCTCAAAGCCCATCCAGTGCCACTCCTGCCATGGCAGGGACACCTTCCACTGTCCCAGGCTGCTCCAGTGTCCAACCTGGCCTTGGGCACTGCCAGGGATCCAGGGGCAGCCACAGCTTCTCTGGGTAACCTCACAGGGAAGGATTTCTTCCCAATATCTCATCTCACCCTGCCCTCTAGACTCACTTTCTCTTATACCTGGAAAAATGTTTGACAAGGATTATGAGAGCTTCCATTATCTGTTTCGACACAGTGTTGATTTCTGTGACTCCAAGGTGACTCCAGAGCTGCTAAAAAGAAATATTTTCAAAAAACCAGTGTGCTGGGTTTTCATTTAAACTTCCTATGATTCCAGAGGAACAATTGATTCTTTTTTTATCCCTTGAAAAGAAAGGATAAAGTGCTGAACTGATAGAAGGCAGGACCCTTTGCTTGCCAGAGCAGCAGGGTGTAGCCAATGCTGTGATTACTGTCTGAAGTATCAGCACTGCTGCTGTTCAGTGGTACTGAACAAAGGATTGGGATACTGGAGATGTTAGAGCTTCTAAAACTCTTGGACAAGGAGCCAGCGGGTTCCTGGGGCAGGGGATGGTGCTGCTGGCAGTTGTTCTGCTCTCCAGGACTGTCACAGAATCCAGAATGGTTTGGGTTGGAACGACCTTAAAGCTCATCTTGTTCCTGCACCCCCTGCCACAATCCTGATGGATTCCCTAAAATAATTGCACTGTGTGGGTGTTGCATTGGGTTTCACCGTGGCAGTGCTGCTTGGGAGCAGATAAGTGATGGTTTTCCCCCTGTTACATCATCAGGACATTGCTCTAAATCTTCCTCACGTATTTCTGGTAGTACTTTCTCCACTAAATTTTCATCTTATAAAATGAATTGTGAACTTGATGCGCCTCTGACATGGTTAGTTTGAGTTTGCCTTTTGTAAGTGAAGTCTTCCTTGGAGCATTCTAGGGAGGAGAAGTCCACAGGAGCAGGGTGGTTTGGCTTAAGTCTGCAGAGATGCTTCACAAATGCTGACACTTGAAAAACAATTAACTCTTTTTAATTCTTTTTTTTTCAGTCCCTTGTGGGGGGCCTGGAAGAACCTTCAGTAGAGCTGCTAACACTGATGAGAGATCTTTTATGCCAAGGTAGGAATTGATTAGTGTTCTCATCGTATTTTCAATGAAATTTCTGTGAACATTGGAGTGGGTAATTGATAAGTGAAGTTCTTGCACTCCTTCCTTTCAGTGCTGTGTTTGTTATTTTGGTTCATGCTTCTCTCTCCCCACCGCCCAAATTATGAACTTCTTGATGAGTTGCTGAAACTTCTGTAACAGAAGCAGCTCGTTTTTGCATCAGGTTTGTCCTGATGTGCCTCAGCCCTTGTCCCCACCACCTCCCCCAGCCTCTGCCCCGCTTCTTCCGCTGCTTGGGAAATACCCTCAGAGTTCTGCTTCTTCCTGCCCCTGGGCTGCAGGAGGGTAAGGAGGACTTGTGCACTTTGGGGAGAGCACAAGGGCTTGGCTGAACAAAGATGCAGGTGGTGGGAGCCACATTTCAGGTTGGAGCCTCAGCTGTGTTTGCATCCCCCTGTAGTCCTTCACAGGATCCCCTGCCTGCACTGCCTTTGGATATTGACACAAATATCCTGCAGCTTTTTTCACCTCTCCATCTGGCCCCAGGGTGGAGCCCTTCAGGTTTCTGTCAGGAAGGATCTGAGCAGCTCGAGGCTGCTGCTGTGAATGGGTGAATGTCCATTTCTGCCTCTTCCTGGGCAGTGTTGGTGACAGCAGCAGCAGAGGAGAGATGCTCCTGTTCAGGAATACAGAACACAGATGGACTCTGACGTATCAGGTGTTTGATGGTGTAGGAGCAAAGTTCTCTTGTGATGACAGGTGAAAGAACCCTATGATTTATTACCCTGTAGGTGATGCAGGTGGTTTGGAGGCTGATGGAATGGGAGAGGGAGCTGCAGCTCAGGGCAGTGCTGGCTGGGACTCGTGCTCTGTGCCCCCTGCTTGTCCTGCTGGAGCTCAGTGGCTGTGCCTGGAGAAAGGGAGCCAGGAGCAAGGAGACACACTCAGCTTTTGCTTTACTTTTGCACCACAGCATTCAGAACTAATGGGACCAGTTTCACAACATTTACACTTCATTTTTTTTTTACACTCTTTAGTGATCATACTCTTCTCTTGACTCTAAAGGAACACTTAACACCCATAATTTAATTCTGTTTGGAAATGGAGCCATTGCTTTGCAGCATGTGACTCCACTACAGAGAGCTCTGGATGGAAATGAATGCTGCTGTGTCTGACTGTATTTAGGTGGGCTTCAACAGTTGCCAAATGAAAAGTTGGCTGGGATGCAGCATAGTAATTTCTTGAGCACTCTATTCATGTTGTATAAACAGATAACATTAACATACTTGTGAAAGAGCTACAAGATAATTAAGGCATGTGGGGTTTACAGTAATAAGACTCGTGCCTTTCAGGATCTTGGTTTCCTGTTGCACCTGAAAAAAAAAATCAGCAAATACTGTAGAGAAGAAATGAGAAGTTAGTCTTGTGCTGCTCCCAGCTTAAACTTTCCCACAAGTATTTTCTACTATAAATAAGAAGTGAAATAGTTCACAGCTAAATTTAACCCTTAGCTTGATTGCTTTCTGGCTTTTCTTCCGTGGAACTGACTGTGGGACTGTAGGAAAATGAAGACAAACTGGATCAATAAGTTGCATTTATGCTCTATGAAATATGCATCAGCTTTTAATTTCTAGGGATTATCAAGGGGGAAAATAATAGTTAATTGGAATTCCCCTCTCCTTCCCATTCAAAATCATGATTTTTGAAAGAAAGGAAGTGAATGTTACTTCTCAGGGAAATGTTCAAGCAGGAGAGCTTACAGTTCCCAGAATTTAGCCAGAACTGTTGTCAATGTCCTGCAGTGCACAGACATCGCCTGCTCTGCTTTTAGGCAGTTTCTGGAAAACCCCTTTCAATTTGACTTGATTTCACAATTTGCAGTTAGGCAACTGCAGCTCATGTGGGCTTCAAGAGTTGAATAAAAACCTCCTCCAGGTGCCTAAAATGATGGGTTGCACTGATTGCTTGAGCCTTACTCCCTCTCCAAGGCTTGGATGAGGGCAGGGCAGCTTGGCTGTGTAACTGCAGAGAGCCTCAGCACAGACAAGTCCTTTATTTCTGTTATTCTGGCTTAAAAATGAGTTTAAAGTTGTGCTATACCAAACACAGAAATTTGTGTGTCTCTGTCCAGCTGCACATGGGATTTTCAAATTCCTGTTTAAAGCCATGCTTGGGTGACATTCAGCCCATGGAACAGGGCTGAGGGCTAAGGGGGGATGTTTGGGGAGGGTGCCCAGCTCCCTGTTGAGCAGCAGGTCCCAGTTCAGCTCAGAGCTGTGATGGATGAGCAGCAGCACACAGGGTTCCTCTTGACTCTGTTTTACATCTTCCCCTCAGGAATCTAAACGACAGAAGAGAACCTGTCCCAATTTAATGATTACATAAACTTGAGACAGATTGTCAGGGAGTTGTCCACATTGCAAAGCTAAAAATACAACCCCTGTTCTTCAGGGGCGTGTTCACGGCAGTCAACAGGGTGATACAGTTCTCTGTCAAACTCCTTGGAAGACGCCTTCATTTTCAAAGGCTGTAGCCAGGGAGCCCATAAATCCTGTGGCCACGTTAGTTTGAAAAGCCTGGGAGGAGTGGAGGCTGCCCAGGCTCCCAGCACTGGTGTGTGCAGCCTTACTTGGGAAGGAAGCGCGTCCCTGCGGAACGGGGGACTCGTGCTGAGCTCATTGTTTGCCGCAGCCCCGGGAGCGGGACAGCCCAGCCTGGCGGCTAATGTAAACACCGTGTGAAGTGTTTATCACCGCCTTTGTCATTGGCCTTATTTGTCAGGGAATCTCGAGGAGAACCAGAAGTTTTCTGGTGCTGCGTAGTGACTGGAGGGAGTTGCAAGATTTCCATAAAAAGGCAGAGTCTGTGCTGGGTGAGCAGAGAGCTCTGCCTTGGCAGCCGTGCGCTGGGCCTGACCTTTTCCAGAGAGAAAACACTGACCTAAATCCCTCCCTGCTGGGGGTGGAGGGGAGAAGGAAACCTCTTGACTTGCTTCTTTCTGATCTAATTTTCTTGTCCCGTGCTCTGGTTTGTGCCATGAAATGCTGAGGAAGCAGAGGACAGGCAGTGAGAGCTCGTGGTGCCTGGCACAGCTGGGACAGGCTCTGTGTTTGTCCCATGGTGTGTCCATCCTCTTCCTCTCTGAGCACTGCCAGGATCCAGCTTGGGCCATTTCCTGTGACCTGGGGCTGTTGGAGTGGCCTTCTCAACCTGAGTGCTCCGGTGGAAAAATGAAACCCAGAGCTGTCAACAAAGGCATTCTCATTCTGGGGAGGATTGGGTGAAGGGGGAGTGCTGCTGCTTCCAGGACATTGTCACAGCTCTGTGTTTTAACTGCTGGCTTTTCTCCTGCCCTGCAGGTCGTTGCTCTCTGAACAGCCCACACCATGCGTGAGTACAAGCTGGTGGTCCTTGGTTCAGGAGGTGTGGGCAAGTCCGCTCTGGTGAGTTTGGGGAAGCAGCTCTGGAGCCCATACCCAGCCCTCCAGCTGCCTGGCTCACTGCAGACCAGGTTACTGATGCTTTGGGGAATTGGTGTGATTTCAGTATGTGCCAGGACTTCCACGTAGCCCCCGTGACACTGCTGAGTGGAGGGGTGTCGTGGTTTTGGAGAGGTGATTAATTGCTGGTAATTAGTGTGTCATGTCTGCTTCCTGCACGGGTGTTGTGTTGTACATGGCTGAGTATCTGTGAGTATTAAAAGCCCAACCAGCACTGGCACAGCAGGAGAAGTCTGGCTGGAATCAGTTGCAGAATTAGGGGTTTCAGCCTTGCACAGCTCAAAGGCTGCGTGTTTTCCATCCTGAGTGAGCACCTGGGCTCAAAACACCACACTGAGAACCCATCTGCAGCCTGTGCAGAGAGGGAGGAGCAGGCTGATGACACTTTGCTCTCCTTAAGTGCTCGTCTTGTTCCTAAGGAGAGGTTTACACAGCAGAGTTGATAGCAAAGCACTGTAAGAGAGACTTGCGTCACCCATTTATCACTCACCAGTCAAGCAGCTCTCTCCAACAGAGAGGCAAAGAACTGGTCAAGTGTGAAGTTATCTACAACAAGGAACTGCAGTGTTCCTTGTCACAGACATGATAATGGCTGAGCAGCCTTTCCTGTCCTGTCTCATTGTTTATTCTGCTGGTACAAGCAGGTAATAATCCTGTAAATCACCTGCAGAACCCTGGTGAACAGGAGGAGAGATTACTCAGCTGTATATCAAATTTGATGCACTCTTTCAGCAATCCCATCCTAATCACTACAAGATGTTTACAAGGTGTAATTTTTTTACACGCTCTGTTCTTTCACAGCAGTTTAAGCAATCTGTATTCCTTTTTCCACCAGCACTTCCCTGATTATCTTAATTTTCTTATGTAACACTGAAAGACTCACTAGGTGAAATGGGGCACTTAGTAGTATGCTGTAAATAAAAAATTACTCAGCATCTGACATACCTGAATTTCCTTCATTGTGATTGGAAGTCTGAGTCAGCACCATCACTGACCTTTTCAACAGCTGAAATGCAAATACTCAAATAGTCTGGTAAACAAAAGTTAAATTCTTTTTGACAGGCTGGGTGCTAAGTCAGCATATTTGGTAATTCATATGCAGCGTAGATGCATTATGTTTATAGGAGCACACAGTAAATGCCAATTAGCAGCTAGGAGTGGATAATATTTAGCTTTCAGAGAGTCTCTGTACTTATTTACAAGCATTAGCAAGGAGAGGTTACTAGGTGGGATTTAAAATAATATGGGGGGTCACTTTAAATTTCCTTCTTCCAACTGTATAATCTGACCTGTGCAACAAAGAGCCTGGTGTTCATTTCCAGCTCTGTTTGCATTGGAGTGCAGATGACAATATGGGGTTGTTCCACTGCCCATCCTCCTGGTTGTTTTAACTCTTCTGTGCCAACACAGGGCTGATGCTGCTTCTGGTAACGGTGATGGAGTAGCAGAAAACCTTCACAGTTATAAAGCCTCAGTTGTTTAGCAACTTTTGTTTCCTGTACTGCAGTTTTATCCAGTTTCTGAGGCCAGAACTCTGCTGGAGTGGCAGTGGGTGACACAATTTCCAAGGGTGCAAAGTCTTACAGAGAACTGGAAACTAAAGTCTGGGCTGCACAACCCAGAGGGAAACTTCTAAAAGTCTTGGATCTACACGTAACCCCAAACCACCCCCAGATTTGTAGCTTCTCCCTTGGCCTTTCCTTGCACCTATAATAAATAAAAACAAAGCCCATCAGAGATCAAGAGTGTGCCATGTCAGCAGGGGTTTGTCAGATTCTCACACTCAGGGCTGCTTCACAGAGTTCCCCAAAGAGAGGGACAGATGTGACAGTGCTCATGTGTGAGCCTCTGGCACAGAGCTGCCTTCTCTGGGCCTCGTTGGGGAGCAGCTGTGGGAACCTGACTGTGCTAAAATACACAGGAACAATCCCAAAACACAGTCTGTATCCTCCAGTTCTGCCTGCTGGGTTTATTGTGGGTGCAACACTGTGATCCACGTTAATAGGGGTCTTACTGTAAGGGTTTTGCTGAGATCTGTCACTCAGGCAGAACTATTTGTGTGACAAGAAAATACTGGAGAGGCAGAGACTTTGTTCATTAGAGTGTAACATGCACTTATTTAGTGATACAGAATGATGTTGAAATGAGGCAGTTGTGGCTTCTCAGACTTCCCTCACAAATTTGCAGAATTTGTGTATGAAACTTGTGAAAGGTTCAGTTGGCAAAAGAGATTTGGTGTGCTTGTTGATTTTCAAGGGACAAAAGTAAGTCCTGGGATATCAGCTCTCAGTTTCACAAACGAGCACCGCCTTGTTTTACAAATATCACCCAAATCTTCCGACACTCCTGTGCTGTTCTACTGCAGATTATTCTGGGTGAAAAGGGAAAAGAAGCTTTGCCTCTCAGAGGAGAAGGGAAACTGTCCTGGGAGAAGCCAGGGCACAGAGCTGGGCTGTCAGGGGTGGCCCCATCCGTGTGACAGCTGGGTGGGAATTGTTGAGTGGATTTGCTGTGGATAACTGCAGGGAAGGAAGCCTTCCCCTCTGAATGGAGTGAGGGCTCCTCCTTCAGTGGTTTGTGCACAGGGAGTGTCTGCAGGCTGCACTCCCTGCTCTGCACTGTCCCTGCCTGTGCAGCCCAGGGCAGCTCTGGGCTGATTTTGAACTGAAATGTGCATTTTCCACAGTGCACAGGTTGTCAGTGCTTCTGCTGAGATCTGAAGTCTTCTGTATTTGGTGATTTTTATCCTTCTAAAGTCACAGGCAGTGGAGTAAAGGCATTTTTGAGGGTATCATCTTCTCTGAGGCAAGCAAGCAAACAGTTGACATGCAAAAAAGTTTTGAAAACATGCTTGAATAATGTGATTTTAACATGAAAAAAATGCAAATTTTATTTTCAAATTTGAAATGTTGTCTTTTTCTCTGGTCCTCACTCCTGACTTTTAACAGCAGAGCAGTTTTACTGTTGTTACTTTTTCCTAAAGTGCTTCTTGGTGAATGTTTCTGGTTGTGCTCAGCTCACTTAGGATTTTTCTTCTTTCCTTCCTCCCCAGACTGTACAGTTCGTTCAGGGGATTTTCGTTGAAAAATATGACCCAACAATAGAAGATTCATACAGAAAGGTAAAACACCATCGTTTTTATTTCTTTCAAACCCAGCAGAGAATATGAAATCCTTGGGGCTGTTTTGGATGCAGGGCTGGAATTGCTGAGCAGAAGTCCTTGCAGGATCCCTGAGCTGTTACGTAATCCCAGGCACAGAGCTGCTTTCTTCCCTGGATGGATGTCAAGTGACCCATTGTTTCACGGATTAGCACAAATGTCACCAGCATGAAAGGCACCAAAACATGCACTAAAATCTTGTGACATTTGTGCCTGTGATAATTAAATTAAATTGTGGTATGAGTTCTGCTGTTAAATTTACTTGACTTTCCTGGAATTACCCTCGTTGAATCCGAGACATTTCTCAGTGAGTGGAAGATTTGCAAAGTCTCACTTTGAGGATCCTGAAATATTTTGCATTTTCTCCTCTTCCTTACTGCCCTCTCTTCCAGCAGCAAAGAAAAATTAAAGTTTTAAGGTGCTTTGATTTGTAAGAGTGGATTAAGTCGAGATATTTACAATCTCACTTAAGTTGAGATGTTTACAGTGAGCTGCTCATTTAAGCCTTGCTAATGAAGGGAGTCCTGGAGCATGTGAGCTGACCCAAATGCCTGGCTTGGGGCGTAGTTAATCCTCTAACAGCAGTGCTGCTCAGCCCTGGGGAAGTGCAGGTGCCTGCTCTGCTAAGAGCCCTTTGTGGCAGAAGTGCAGACTGAGCTGAGATTCCTCTTGCCTGTCCCACTGCAGACTATTTATTCTGAGCTGTTTTTTCCCCTTTTTCCCCAGCAAGTGGAAGTAGACTGTCAACAGTGTATGCTGGAGATCCTCGACACAGCAGGGACAGTAAGTGGCATTTCTTTATCTAATTGCTGTGGAGTTCCTTTGTTAAGAATGCTAATCCTGCCCAAGCAAAAGCAGTAAATCAGCTGCAGGAATTTAAACGGGAGGATTTTGTTAAATAACCCAAACCCAGTGTGGTGAGTGCCACTGAGAGCTCTGTGCCCAGCTGGTGCCCCAGTGCTGGGACACACAGGTTGGTGCCTCCTGTGCCATCCTGCTGCAGGAGCATTTCAAACACAAACTTTGCAAGGGGCCAGAACACAGGGCCACAGCCTGCCAGGCACAGGGGCTGCTTGCCAGCAAGTGCCATCAGCTGTGTGGGGAGCTCCTCAGCAAACCTGGCAGTGCCAGGAGCCTCCCTGGCACTGCCCTGTGCCCAAACAAACCAACCAACCCTCTGGGGGCTGGCAGCACATCCCAGGCAGGTGGTGCTCCCTGGAAGTTGCTTTTATTGGGAAAGCATTGGAAATTCTCACCAGCAGGGGCAGAAATTGTTGCTGTGTGGGTCTGGTAGAAGTCCTGTCCCTGCTGGCAGCTGAGCTGGCCTTGTCCTGCTCTGGTGTTTCAGTCTGGCTGCAGAGATGGTTTTAGTGCTGCTCTTCATCTTTTCGCCCAAACATCAAGAGGCCCTTTATCAAGGAAAAAAAAAACAAAAACAACAAAACAAAACCAAACCCAAAGGGAAAGAGTATTAATGCTTTTATTCAATTTCCATGCTTCAGTGGGTTTCTGTGCGGGGTAAATATGTAAATCCATGCTGTGTGGCACTGTATTCTTGTCTCCAGTACAATAAAAGTATTCCTTTGGAACTATTCATTTGCTGCATTCACCAGCTAATTACTTTAAAAAATACTTGCTTGCAGGAGCAATTCACAGCCATGAGGGATCTGTACATGAAGAACGGGCAGGGGTTTGCACTAGTATATTCTATAACAGCACAGTCCACGTTTAATGACCTACAGGACCTGAGGGAACAGATTTTACGGGTTAAGGACACTGAAGATGTGAGTAGAATATGTTTGGTTTTATTTCTGCAAATGGTTAAGAAGTGTTTGCTCTCAAATGCCTGCATGTTTACATACAAAGCTTCTTTCAAGGAATATTCCTGGGTTGTGCTGAGTAGGTTTTCAGAGCCTTGTAGTTTTCAGTGCTGTTGTTTGAGGCACAGCACCTGCTAAGGGGCATCACAAAACCAGATTTTCCCACGTCCTGGAAGCCACATTCTTTTGAAATGGTAGGAGTTGATTGAAAACAACATTACTTAGCTTTTTTTCCTTTAAACTCCTTTCCAGGATTTGCATTTTCTTCTTTCTCTGTGCTTTAGCTGTGCTTTACTTCCCTCAAAGTTAAGGAAAGAGAAGGGTAAGGATGTTCTCGGTGGCTCTGCAGCTGTCTTGCACTGGAGACTGCCAGGGGTTATTCCAGAAGTGTGAAGGGGAAGTTGAAGTTCAAAGCTGTGGCTTTTCCCAGGGCTCAGCTGGGAATTCTCTGCAGCCCTGGAGCAGCTTCTCAACTCGGTCACTTGGCAAAATCTGTCACCCAAGGAGCTCACACAGTGGCGTGAGCTAAACCATTAAGGGCCTGGTAGAGTCTTGGGTTGTTGTTTTGGTTGTTTAAAGCTGTTTTTTAAATGAGGCAGAGTCAGCTGTGGGGAGTTTGGTGTTTGACAGAAGATGGGACAGGCGTGGGGCCCCTGGAGCATGGTCCTGTCCTGGGCTCTGCCCTGGCTCGAATGGCCCCGGGCCCCTCCTTGCTTTAACCAGCTGAGCTTCTATTTATGCAAAACTGCTTTTCCTTGAGGCAGGGATTACTCTGGGGTAAATCCCTGCTGACAGGATCCTGTGCTGGCAGGGGGAGTTTGTACCTAAGCTGGGCAGGTTCATCCCTCAGCAGACACTGCTGCTTTCCTTTGGACTTCAGGATCTGATTGCGTTGTTAAAATGCATTTATTTGCTTTGTGTGTTACCTCTTGAATCTCAGCTTGAGAGCCTTTTGAACGTTTAAGGCACTTTTGGTGAGTTAGGAAATGTGCTCCTTTCTGTCTTTCATATCAGAATATGTCTAAAGTCCCAGTACAGAAATCATTACATTACATACATCTGCAAGAGTTTAAATTCCAGTCTTCTACACCCAACAGTAAATGATCAAAGGTAGTTGCTCACCAAACTCCGTTTTTGGATAAACCATTAATAGCTTTTGAAATAACCTTACAGAGTTTCATGTCTTTCAAACCTGTACTGCTTACTCATCTCAGTATCACTTTTTGCCCTGTTATTTCTCATCCTCATATGCTTTAGGTTTTTGCTGAACGTTTTCAAAACTCATTTTCATGTTTCAGTATGAGAAAATTTCTCTTTAACTATCTAGAAAACTGTAAAGAACAGGATATTTACAACTCTGTCTAAGCTGATAGAGTTGTAAATATCCTGTAGATCTGATTTCAAATGAGCTGTTTTTGCATTTGCTTCATCTGTACTGTGACTTCAGTTCCTAATGTAAAAGGAAAATTTATGTCTCAAAAATAAAAATATGATCATTTTCTAATGGGTATGGCTGGGAGTTTTAAAGACAAAAATTAATCTTGAGTGTAGTTGTATCAGGAAGAGACCACAAATATTAACACTGAAGTAGATTAAAAACACACAGTGTGTAGTAAATTACCAAATGAAGCAGGTAGTGATCTGTTTTCCAGCTGGAAAGGACTCGATTTCTGCTCAAAGAATGCAATGTTTGAGGAAATGGAGCGGGTGCACACCCTCATCAGCAGCTCTTTAGGGTTTTTTTCTGCTTCTCCTCAGTGTGAGGGAAGCAGGAAATGGTGCTGCACCATCCTGCTCTGCTCTCAGCAGTGCCATCCCCAGCTGTCACAGCAAAGGCAGGGTGACAGAACCCCCAGCTGTGCACAGCCCCGAGCCCTGCAGGGGGGAAATGGGGCTGGGGCAGCCTCTGGGGCCACTCCTGTCACCTGCAGGTGTGCAGGTGGCACCTGGCACCGAGAGGTGGGGTGGTTAGGAGAGGGTTTGGGGTGGTTTCTGTTCTCTTTGAAGGTGTTACAGAATCCCAGAGTGATTTGGGTTGGGAGGGTCCTTAAAGCTCATCCTGCCACTAGCCCGGGGTGCTCCCAGCCCTGTCCAAGCTGGCCTGGGCCACCTCCTTTTGTACCTGTTTGGGACATCTTGGAGGGCCACAGCAGTGACAGGCACTGGAGAGGGGCAGATGCCACTTCATCATTGTCTCCTGATGTTTATTGGTTTTCATACTTCATGCTGCACATTTCCCCTGCTGCACATTTCCCCTGCTGCACATTTCCCCTGCTGCACATTTCCCCTGCTGCACATTTCCCCCGCTGCACATTTCCCCC
>VYXD01013265.1:60028-91450 GCA_013397195.1 Hylia prasina | reverse complement strand
CCCTGCTGCACTCCCCCTGCTGCATTTCCCCCTGCTGCATTTCCCCCTGCTGCATTTCCCCTGCTGCATTTCCCCTGCTGCATTTCCCCTGCTGCATTTCCCCCTCCTCGGTTCCACAGCCACAGCAGCACGGAGCTCCCTGTACATGAACTTGCTGATGGATCTCTCCTCCTGCTCGCTCCTCTCCAGGTTCCCATGATTCTGGTTGGCAATAAATGTGACCTGGAGGAAGAGCGAGTCGTGGGCAAAGAGCAGGGGCAGAACTTAGCACGACAGTGGTGTAACTGTGCCTTTCTAGAATCGTCTGCAAAGTCGAAAATCAACGTAAACGAGGTAAGCACCACCTGCTGCCTTGTCCCAGCACGAGCAGGACATTAAACCAGCATGTGTGTCTGGCCTGGGGAGATTCAGGATGATCCTGGATTCTCACCGGGGTGCTCCCTTGCCATGCAATGTGTTTAGGTGTTTTCTGTCTGCTTTAAGGAGATTTGCTCCCTTTTCTCTGCAAAGGCAGGGTGACTGCCCAACCAAGTGTTTCTGTAGCTTCTCTCAGGGGCCAGGAGTGCTGAGCAGGCCCAGTTGGCTGGATGACTCTGAGCTTAGATAAACTTTATCTGGAAAGAATATTTTGCTGCCATTCCAAATGTGGATGGTGCCCCGTTTTACTCCTTGTCTTGTGTGGTGCTGGCTGTTGGCTTTGAAGCATTTGCATTTCTGGCTGCAGATGCCTCATCACAGCCCTCTGTAAGTCCCCAGCTTGCTAAAACCATGCCCAAACCCAGATCTGAGCACTTCCCCGAGTTTAACTGAGACCCCCTTTGCTCTGGGGTGCCTTCTCCTGCTGCCTGGGGCCGTGGGGTTGTGCTGAGGGAGCTCTGCTCCACGTCAGGCACCAAGTTTTTGTTCTGTGCTGGGAATTATCTGCCTGTGCCAGAGGCCAAGTTTCCAGGCACAAAAGCTAAGGTGACCCCGTGCAGCAGAGCTGGGCTGGTGCCAGCAGATAAGTGGGACCGTTTTAGGGGGGTGTGATAAGCAGGAGCAGCAGGATCTTGGCCTGGGCCCAGGGCTGGTCTGGCAGCCAGCAGGATGTGCTCCATGGGGCTGCTGGAGAGGGAAGGGAGCTCCAGGCTCTGGGAATTGCAGCTGCTGTGGCTGGGATTAGCCTGGTGCAGTGCTGAGGATCCAGCAGAGCTGCTGCCCGCAGGGATCTGTTTGTGTGTCCGGGCTGGAGTGAAACTGGGCCTGGTGATGAAGCAAGGAGCAGCTCAGTCATCCAGCAGATCCTGGGCTGGGTGCATTCCCACATTTGGGGTGCAGACTGATCCCCATCAGGCAGAGGGGCCTCACCCCGTGGGAAGGGGGGTTCTGTGGGGCACAGCCTGGTGGGACACCCCTCCCCCCTCACCTGGGAATCTCCCTCTTGCCCTGCTGGGTCTGCAGCCTCCAGTGAGGTCACATCACAGAGAAGAATGTGGTTATCTGCAAGACGAGTTTCTGGTTTCCTTGTGATCTTCATTTCCTGGTTTCCTGCCAGGTGATATTTCCTAGTTGTGGAAAGTACAAAAGCTGAGAAAATCAAAGACAGAAACTGTGAATGAAGCAGCTCAGGGCGATGGGAGTTTGTCCTGCTGGCTCCTGGGCTGGGGAAGCATTTGCATTCTTTTGGGGTTTATTCTTGCTTTCTCATTACTTTTGGAGTTTCTAAATTTGTTAAAATCTAGGTAAAGAGTGATAAATTCCTACATGCATTTGCTGAATGTGAATCAAACCTTTCAGATGATAAGCTTTTAATCCAGAGTGAATCGTGTGTCCTTCTGGTGACCTCTGAGATGCTCTTGCACTGTTTTTAGGGATGGTGGCATTCCTGAAACCTTGTTGCAGACGTCTGTACTCACAGTCAGTACTAGCAGCTAAATAATCTAACTTATGAGAAAGGAAAATCTTAAATTCCAGTTGTTACAGTGTGTTACAAACTGTTTCTTTGTCTTCTGAATTTCTTTGGAATCAACAAGAATTTGTGAGCCGTCAGCCACTCCAGGAAGGGGAAAAAATAAACAAGGACAAGGGTGGAGCCCTCTGAAGGTTGAAATATTTCTCCTCAACGCTGTGACCCAGCTCCAAGCATTTTTGCAAAGCTCATTTTGCTATAAATGGGTTGAGTCTTGCTGGGAAAACAACTCCCAGCACCAGCGTTCACAAAGGCTGTGCAGCTGAGAGAGAGCCCTGGAAAGGTCCCCTGGTGGAAATGTCAGAGTTCAGATGTTGGGAGGGACAGCCAGGGGACAGAGCTGCCTGTCCCCTCCCTGCAGGGGGATGCTCTGAGGCTCTGCCCCCAGCCCAGGGGCACCACTGACAGGCTGATCCTGGAGGATATTTATGCCTTTGTTAATCCCGAGTTTTCTCCCGCTTTTCCAAAGCAAGGAAATTGTTGCCATTTCATTGCCATGCTCTTCTGAAGGCTTTGGTGGTGAATTTCCAGGCCCCTTATGTTCTTCACACTGATGGGAGCTTTGGGGTTCTTCTTCCATAAGCAGCTGCTAGAGAAACATTTAATAAATTCAAGCAGTTTAATTGAATTTACACAACTGCAGCCACCAGGAAAGAGTTGTCAGCTCCCCAGCCTGCCTCAGTTTTGACAGCTTGTGTTTTCCCACTTGGATTTTTCAGCTTGTGTTTTTCATTGGCAGATCTTTTATGACCTGGTCAGACAGATAAATAGAAAAACACCAGTGGAAAAGAAGAAGCCTAAAAAGAAATCATGTCTGCTGCTTTAGACTCCCATCACGCAGCAGCTCTGAGCCAGGTAAGAGGTGTCTGAACCCCACCTGGGGCAGGTGAGCAGAGCAGCTCCTACCCCTGCCCTCTGCTGCTCTTTCTGGACCCTTCTTTTGACTCCTCTGGGTTCTCCCTCTGGCCTTGGAGCTCTGAGCCACCAGGGCTCACTTCTGCTTCCTTTTATCCTCTGATAAATGTTGGTGTTCCTGCTGCCACTGCTGTCCCTGTGCTGGGAGCTTTGGGGACAATTACAGATTGCTTTGGGGACAATTACAGATTGCTTTGGGTGGGATGTGGGTTTCAGTGGCACACAAATAAAAAGCTGCCCAGCAAAATTAAAAAAAAAAAACCAACCCCAAACCAAAACAAACATAAAAAACCCAAAACCAAACCCAACCAAAAAACCACGCCAAGGCTGGACACAGCTATAAATAATCTTCCTGTGTATCTTGGCAGGGAACTCTGTGTGCTCACAGCTGTTCTGTCATGCTCCTGGAAGGAAACAGCAGCTCTGTCGCTCCAGGTTTGGGACAGAAATGTCCCCATCTGGGGGCAGAGAAGGGTGCTGGGTGATGGCCCAGCTCTGCCACCTGCCTTTGTCACCCTCAGAGGGACCCCCAGAGCCTCTGCTGTGTCCTGCTGGTGGAGCAGAGCAGCTCAGCTGCCCCTGCCCTGCAGCACTGGAGACAAGCCCTGGCCTCAGAAAGCCCACAGGGCTGAATTCCTGAGGACAGGGGACTCTGCCACGCCTGTCCATGGCCCTGAGGCAGCCCAGGTGTGGCTCAGGAGGGTCACTGCACTTGAGGGGCTGCCCTGATGGATGAGGCTCTTCACCTGGGCTTTGGGTGCCAGAAAAGAACAGCTCAGGGCTGTGGGGCAGCAATGGCTTTGGGAAAGGAAACTGAAGAGCCTTAAGTGGCTTTTCCTGTTGCTCAGGTGATCCCTCCTGCTCAGGCAGGGTGGAATTGGGCTTCCCCAGCCCGGGAGGGTGTCACCTCTGCCCTGTCCCTCCCTGCAGGGCCCCGTGTGCAGCAGCACTGGGAGCTGCTGAAGGAGTTCCTGTGCTGTTCCTGTTCCATGAACAGATTCATGGCTTTGGGCTGGCAGGGACCTTGAGCCCATCTCCTTCCACCCTCCTAAATCCCCTGTGATTCCTGGCCACAGCCAGGTCATGGCTTGGGAGATCTCTGGCTCCTCAGGCTTTGAGCACACCCCAGAACAGAGAAGATGAAACCCCCTCCCCTGGGTTGCTGATCCAGGGGTGAGTTCCAGAGCCCCTGCAGGGCACTGGCACTATCAGGCACTGACAGCAGGGTGGCAGTTGCTCTGTGGCTGTGATAAAACACAACATTTGGAGAGTTACACTTTCCACATTCTCCTGCTTTCTGTACCTAAAAACCACCCTGAATTCAGGGAGAAAATGAGCTCTTCTGCTGCCTGGCCTTCATTTCAGGCCTTTGAGGTCATCCATCTCATCAGCAGAGTAAGAAATGTCCCTCCATCATCTTTTTATTTGTATTTTGTTTTACTTTCTCCAGATTACAGGAATGAAGAACTGTTGCCTAAATGGAAAGTGCCAGCATTCCCAACTTCAAAACCTTATGGAAATGAGTAACATATCGGAAGAAGCTTCTCCTGTTTTTTATATACTACGGGAAGAATTTAGATCTGAAAAATGGTTTGCACACAGTCCCCAGAAAAAGCAGTTGCTCTGTGTATATCTCTTGGAAATTTAAGCCAATATTCCTCCTCCTTTGTAATAGCAATTAACAGATGTGAAAATAAATATAATTGACTCTAGCATATGATTATCCCAAGGAGCATGGATGCATTTCAAATGTTAGAGATTGCTACTATAATTAAAATTCATATTGACCGTTTTATCATAATTTCTCCCCATCAAGCACTAAAAACGTTCCACTGTTATATTTTATATCTATAACTATAGATATATATTATCCAAAATTTCCCTTTGAACTCACTGCAACAAATAACTTTTTGAGTCATTGACTTCATTTTA
Organism: Hylia prasina; assembly: GCA_013397195.1. Taxonomy (NCBI): domain Eukaryota; kingdom Metazoa; phylum Chordata; class Aves; order Passeriformes; family Sylviidae; genus Hylia; species Hylia prasina. The sequence goes on along the minus strand of VYXD01013265.1, from coordinate 86,655 downwards.
TATTTAAAAGTTACGGAATATCATTATTTTCATTCTGCCATTGTATTCTAATTAAAAATGTTTGTGCATAATGCTTTGGAAAAATGGGTCTTTTATAGGAAAAAAACTGGGATAACTGATTTCTATGGCTTTAAAAGCAAAAATATATAATATACTAAACCAACTCTAATATTGCTTCTTGTGTTTTACTGTCACAGATTAAATTACAGCTTTTATGAATGATTAAATTTTAGTACATTTTCATTTTTGTTTCTGTGTTTTTGTTACCGTTTCCAGCCTTTGGGTTTGCTCCACGTTCTGTGAGTTCCTCTCCCATCCTGGTGGCTCAGGGGTTTTGTTGAGGTGTCCCCACCCCGTGCTGGATGTAAGGACAGCAGGCAGCTCTTGTGTTTTCTCTTGGCTTTTTAAAGATTCTGTTGCTGCAGATGTTTCCTCTGCTCAGTGGGTCTTTTATAGGAGTTTGGTTCCATTCCAAGGTCTGTCTGACCTGGGGGATGATCCTCGGTTTTGGCTGGTGGTCCCTGATCAGCTGAAGGGGTGTTTTTGTTTCCTTTTGGGTTTGTTCCTTGTGTGTTTTTAGTACCTGTTGGTTTCATTAAGTTTCGAAGAGCAGGGTTTGAAGAGAGCCGTGGATGCTCCATCCTCCTGTGTGTGCAGGTCAGAGCCCTCCCACCCTCCTGGGGATCAGCTGGAGCCCCCACAGGGCTGCAGGATTTGCTCCTGCCTCCCTCTGAGGAAGTGAGAGCAGAAATGTGTCCTCACAGTGGAAACCCAGCACAGCCTTGTCCTGCTGCTTCAGGTGGGAAATCAAAGTGTGACGTGTTCCTGCACCCGCTGTAGAGTTTATTGGAAACCAGGGGGAGCAGGTTTTGTAAATAGGTTTTTCTAAAACTGTTCCTGATGCAGCTGTTGAATGAGAGAGATCCCAGTCCTAAATGCAGCCCAGACAAGACTGGATACAAACATCTGGATGACGTGACAACATCTGCCTATTGCCAAGCTCTGGGACAAGCACATTTCCTTCAGCTGCTTGTCTTCAAGCCACCTCTGCGCCTCCTTTTTCCAGGAGGAGCAGAAGCACGGCGTTTGCAGGCCGGTTATCTTTACGAAATGTAAAAATATTTTAGTAATAAAGTCATTTCAGCGAAGGCTGGGCGTCTCTTGTATAAACGGGGTGCGTGGGGTCGGTGAGGATGAGGAGGGCGGAGCGGCGGGGAGCGCTCCGAGCCGAGTTTGCCGCTAGATGGGAGTGTGGGAGAGGCTCCGCTGGCATCGCTCTAATTCGGGATATTTGCAGCGCAAACCCTCCTCTCGCCCCTCTCCTCTCCCCTCTGCCTCCCGCCAGGCGCTCGTTTTCTCACCGGATTTAAAAAGAAACCAAAAAAAAGTTGTTCTTTAATGGATTTTAGCACAATAGCTCCGGTTGTGCCCTGGGACACGCTCGAGCCGCTGCAGTTCCGTGTCAGACAGAAATGTCCTGAAGCTCTTGGTGGTTAATGTCTCGCCGGGTTAAAAATCACTTCACTGCAGCATGTCCTAAAGAAAGGGGGAAATGAAAACCTCCCAGAAGTCCCAAGCTTCTGCTTTTGAGCAGCATTTTGCTGTGAGCAAAGGGGCGCATTTAAAATTTCACCGGAGCCCCTGGAGCCATCCAGCTCCTCTGTGAGCTGAGCACAAATTCCACCGCAGAGACTCCCGGCCGTCCCTGCAAATGTGCTGCTCTCACCCTTCCAGCCTGTGTTTATCTGTCCACTGTCAGTGTTTTCTAAAGGTTATTTTAAGTCATGTTTTCCCCTCCAGTGTGTGGGTTGGATCAGGTGATCCCACGCGTCCTGCATCTCTGGGAAGTTTTAATTGCAGGTTGTGATGTTGACCCAAACAAGTGACAGGGAGACCTTCCCGGGCTGCTCAAATCCAGGTTTGTTCTGCTGGCTCTGAGCGGCATTCCTGCCCCTGCAGTGGCTGATGTGGGAGGTCCTGCATGCTGCAGTCACCAGAGAAATTTGAAAATTCATGTGAAATTCACCATTAACTTTTGCAAAATCACCAAAACTAATGAATGTTTTCTTTATTTTGCCAGGACCAGGCGCTGAGGAATGAAATTGGATTTTCCAGAGGCCCAGGTGCCACTTGGTGAATAACCAGCATGTCCTGGCTGGGGCTGAACATCCTTCCCATCCCCCTGGCTGGGGCTGAACATCCTTCCCATCCCCCTGGCTGGGGCTGGGATCTGGCACTGCTTTCCCTGCAGCAGCTGGTCAGTGCTCGGGCTTTCAGCCACAGCTCTTGTCTTTCCTCCTGCAAGGAAACTCCCCAAATTTGGAGACAAACCCCGTGCAGGAGGAGGGAGAGGAGCAGGAGTGGGGAGCTCTGGGCTCAGTAGCCCCCAGGCAGGGCTGATTAGCCAACGCTGCAGCCTCTCAGCAGCCCTGGCACAGCTCTGCCCCTGTGCCTGCTCCTGGCTGGGGCTGAGCTCTCCTGCTCAGTTACTTCCTAATTCCAGGGAAATTGGGGAACTCTGTATTATCTCGGGACTGAAACCAGCCTTTTCTCCTCACTTTGCAGGACACACAAGGAAACTCTGCTCGTTCCTCCCGCGGCGAGAGACACCCCAGTGCCCACGCTAAAGAGGAGAAAATGCCCTCATCCCCAGGGCATACTCTTCAGAGGGAGCAGCACCAGAGGCGGTTGAAATCGTTTGCCAGGGATTTCGGACATGCTGGAGGCGGAGATGCCCGTCCTGGCTGGGCCCTGCCAGCTCCGGACCGAGCCCCGCGGACCTTGTGCACTCAGGGATCGCTGGCATGAGCCCATTTCCCCCGGCGCGGGTCCTGGCAGCCGCCTGAGGTCAAACATCCCCGGCATTTTCCTCGGGAGGCAGCGACGTCCCAGCCCCAGCGGGCTCTGGCGCGGCAGCAGCTGCGGGGCACAAGGAGCGCCTGGTGCAGGGCAGGCGGGGACGGCTCTCCGAGCCCGGCCCGGCTGCTGCCGCTGCCGCCGCCCAGAAACACCGACAAAGGGCAAATTCACGGGACGGGAGCGGCTGCCCGGGCTGGACACTGGAGCTTTATGGAGCCTGCGGCAGGAGCTGAGGCCCCTCTGTGCCGAGCGGGACCCGGGGATGCTCCAGCACCGATCTCCTCCGGGCGCTGTTCTCCAGCCCAGAAAGCCGAGACGCGCCCGGGTCTCCTCCAGAGCCGCCCCCAGGAGAGCAGCAGCCCCAGCCGAGCTCTCTGCCACACGGAAGTTATCCCTAAGCCTGCCTTTTCCCCTGCAGGTGTTTTACAGAGAAATCCAGTTTCTTGCAACCCATTCTGGGTGAGTGCTGGGGGAGCTGGATGAAAGGGAGCAGCGTTGCAGCTCTGCTGCCCTTTCCTTCCCAGGCTGTTACAAATCCTCGGATAAACTGACTCCAGCTCCTTTGCACCTTGGCTCTCCCTGCCCGTGGTTCCAACGTGGGTGTGACATTTTGAGGGCGGCTAACATCCAGCATCCTACACCCCTTTTGCATTTAGCTTTGGAAATAAGAAGTGTCAAGCTGCCGTGTCAGTTCAGCTTAAATTCACAGGAGAAATCATTTGATTTGAAGCAGTTTACGTTATTAAATATGACTGCACAGGAGCCCCTGCAGGATAATCCTGTATGATAAATGATGTTTGAAATGAGGGAGACCCGACACCAGCCAGCTCCAGCTCCACTTCCAGATTAACCTGCAGGAACAGGGGAAGGCACAGAGGAGCAAAGGGCAGGGCTGGATGTGGCAGAGCAGCAGCTCCAGCTGCAGCACCACCAGAGCTGCCCCAAACACACACAGAATGAATGAAGCAGCCTCTGGAACAGCCCTGGGAGAGTTCCAAACCCCTGTGCATGTGGCACCTGGGGCCACGGGGCAGAAGTGGCCTTGGCAGTGCTGGGGGACAGCTGGGTTTGATCTCAGAGGGCTTTTCCAGTGATTCTGTGATGAACCAGCACTCCCACACCAAGGGTTTGTCCTGTGCACCTGGCTCAGCTCACTCCAGTATTGTCCAGGGCAGAAGCACCAACATTTGGCAAGAAACCTCAATGGCAAAGAGGAGTTCTGAACTCCTGTTAGAAATGTCCAGGGATCTCAAGGGGAACAAGGAAAGGATCCATCTGCCACTCTCCCCAAAGTTTCAGAAGTGCTAAGCGTGCCCAGGAGATGGATTCAAGCTGAAGGAATCCTCAGACAAGGGACTGTGAGGGGGTGCTGGGTGAACGTGGCTGCAGCCAGGTGTGCGGAGCAGAGCTGTGCCCTTGCAGAGCCAGGCTGTGATTCTGGCTGTCAGAAACGACTGCCGAGGCTGGAGGCACCTTCCCCATCAGCCTGGGCAGGAACAGGACCTGGATTTGCTGCCCTGCCGAGCTCAGGGTGTTCCCTCGATTCAACACACGATGCAGAGGCTGATTAGCAGCCAACAGGCAGCTTTTGGCCCTTTCCTTCTGAAACAATCAGCGTTTAGGGCTTGACTGAGAAGGATTTGGTGTGAGATAAGCTTCCCAGAGGAGGCCAGGGCTGAAGTAATAATTGAATAAGTGTGAGGTGGTGAATGAGACACGTCAGGATGAGTCAGAGCAAAAGCTGCTCTTGGGCAGGAGGGAGAAGGCTCCTGGGTGTCTCCTGTGCTGCCTTGGTGGGACTGAGCCCCTGGAGCTGCCAGAAGCAGATTTGGGAGATAAAGGCCAGGGATGGGCTTCTCTGGGGTGATGAGCTCCCCAGGTCCTGCTGCTGCGGGTGCTTGGCTCAGGGCTGGGCTCCTGCTGCCCTGGAGCACCCCGGGGTTGGGATTCTGCCTCACCTGGGCCAGGGCTGGAGCTGCCAGGGCAGGAGCAGAGAGGGAGGGACAACACCCAGCGTGTGGGGCTGGGCCCCAGGACCATCCCCTGCCAGACATGGCCACTGGCTGCTGTGAGTTGTACGTTCCTGACAGACTTGGGGCTGTGCTGTTCGTGTCCCTTCTGGTGGATTTCCCACTTCCTTTAATTTTTTACCAGTTTGTTTGGTTCTGCTCCCAGCAGAGGCAGCTCCACGGGAAGGAGAAGAAATCGAGTGTGTATTTTTAGAAAGTGCCAAAAGAGTTCAACCCAAGGCAAATACAATTACTTCAGGTTGTGCACAGGCTTCTGAGAAGCTGCAGAGAAATCATTTCCAAATGGGAAATGCCCTAAAACCCACGGAGGCACTGGGGGTTGGGAGCATCACTGAGCTGTTTGAGGAGAACATCTCACCCCACTGAGGTGCCCCTGCTCAGGCCAGGGGGGAACGAGGTGGTCTGGGGGGTCCCTTCCAACCCACACTCGGATCCTGAGGGGTGGGAGGTGACCCCTGGACACCCATCCCACCCCTGCCCTGCCTCGGGGGGTTCTGCTGCTCCTGGCAAAGCCCCCCCAGCTCTCCCAGCCTGTCCCCATCCTCCGGGACGTTCTGCTGCTCCAAGGCCCTCCCAGACGCTATTCCCGGCCCGGTTTTAGGGCATTCCCTGCCCGAAGCTTCCGCAGGGCTGTTTGTGGAGCCCTCGGGGCTGGGCAGGGGTGGCAGGAGGCTCAAAGCTTTCACTGTAATTACTCTGAACAAGAGACCGAGCTAAATCTCGGCTCCTCTCGCTCCGCCTGAGCCAACACAAAGAGGAGAAAAGGCCTCAGCCAGACAATTAAAACAAGCAATAAAACTGCACGGAGAGATGCGTGGAATGATTTTTTCCCTTGACACGCTTGCCCCCAACAAGTGCCACATGTCCTGTGTATAAATAGCAGCTGCCCAGACTTGCTTAATCATCCCATTGTTGCTTTATAATATTAATTAAACATTCCTCTGGGATAGTTTGCATCCTAATTAAGCAGGGGAACTTACAAAAGACAGCGAAGAAACCAAACAAGTGCGTGCTGGGGGTGCAATTTTGCTAAACCGTATGAGACTGCGTTTAAAACAAAAACCCGTTCAAATCGCAGGACTGTGGATAAAAACATTTTATAAAGCCTCCAGGGCCGGGGGCTGTTTTATCCTGGGGGTCAGGGGCGGCTCCTCGCCGAGGGATGTTGGGCTGGGGGAGCCGGGGGGGCTCTGCAGGGATGAGCAGCCCCCACCAGCGGGATGGATGCGGGTCCGCGGGTGGCAAAGGGACAATGGATCCGCAGCTGCTCCGCACGGGGCTGGAGGGACACAGGGACCTGCTGGGACCCCTCCGGCGGCAGCTGGGGCCGGGGCTTCGCTGCTCCCGGCGCAGGGACCCCCAAAAATCCGCCGCGCTCGGGGCTGTGCCGGGCAGGGACAAGCTGCGGCCGCCCCACGGGTGACGATGTTTTATCGCGGGCGATCCCGGCTCCCGGAGAGCCTTTCCCAAGGGACGGGTCCCCCTGCGGGGCTGGGCTCGTCCTCCCCTCCTGTAGCCGGGAAGACTCGAGCACATTGTTCCCGGCTCAGACTCGTGCACCCTGCAGGGATGTACTGTGAATTACTTCCCAAATTATGTGAGTAATTAAAATCAATGAGAGGGTATCCTGTTAAATAAGGTAATTAGATGAGCGCAGCGAGCGGGATGAGTGCAAGGGTGTTTTTGTTCTCCTGCCTGGAGACAGCTTTTAACTCTTTCCCTCTTGTCTCCTCCCCGGGAACAGGCAGGGCTCCCCTGGGTCACGCTTGCTGCAGCCAAGCCCAGGTTTCACCAGGAGAACGCCTCTACCTCCTTCCCTCAGAGCTTCTTCCAGACCAGGATTGTCTTTCCGCAGTCCCCCTGCCCGGGTTCTGTGGGGGACACTGGCAATGCCCCAGACCTGGAGGCTACAGACACCTGAAACACAGAATACAGAACTGCCTCGAACCCAGGGATAACCCTCGTTAATCCCAGACGTGGCAGAGGAACACGGGTCCCTCCTGCAGCCGAGCTGTGAACCCCTGCGCCGTGGAAATGGGAATTTTCTGACCATTCTGAGGTCCCGTCCCGGGGCACAGCCTGGCCTGGGCGGTTTCCATTGCACAGTCCTCATCCCCAGGGACAAAAGTGCACCTTTCCTTAGGCACAGAGGGTTCAGGGCCTGCCCTAATCCCAGAGGAACGGAATGGCTGAGGAACCCAAGGGCTGAGAGTCGTCTTGGTTCTATTTCTGCGTCTCCCGGGGCAGGAGGAGCCTCGGCCCGTTTAGATACACGTGGAGAGCTCTCCCCTCCAGCATGGAGTGCTGAGAGCCTCTGGGGGCTCTGGAAAGGGTAAAGGCATCTGGCCAGATGGCTCTCATTGCAGGGCTGGAATCTAAATAATTAATTTATAGTATCGTGTTCGGGACCTTGCTGTCTCCCAGAGGAAACGCTGCAGGAACTTGGTGCTTATTTTTTCCAGCTGCAATGCACAGAGAGATGAGGGGCTCTGCATCCCGTGAGCCTTTGGCTCCTTTGTGACACTCCGAGGTTGCAAAGATGTGTCACATGGAATTACCCCTGTCCCATGAACTCATATTATGGCAAAGGACCTGAAGCCCTGCTGGGAACAACTCCCGGGGCTGGGACACCGGGAACCCTCCCCTGGCCGTGCTGCAGGGGTGACGGGCTGTTCCAGAGAGACTGAAACACACAGAGAGGCTTTTGATCACTCCCTGAAGGAGCCCGGAGCTCCTGCACGGCTGGGGCGGCTCCGGCGCCGGGCTGGAACCACCGGAGTCACCCTGTGACCCTGGAGCTGCCAGTGCCACTGTCACCCTGGAACCACCGGTGCCACTGTCACCCTGCAGCCACCAGTGCCACTGTCACCCTGGAGCTGCCAGTGCCACTGTGACCCTGGAACCACTGGTGCCACTGTGACCCTGGAGCTGCCAGTGCCACTGTGACCCTGGAGCCAGTGGTGGCACTGTGACCCCACAGCCACTGGTGCCACTCTGTGACCCCACAGCCACCAGTGTCACTGTGACCCCTCAGCCACCAGTGCCACGCTGTCCCCTGCCGTGCCCGACCCAGCCCGACGTGCCGCAGGAAGGGCTGCACCCACCCCTGCTCCCGGGCTGAGGAAGAGCAGCAGGAGGAATTCCCTGCAGGGTGCTGGGAGGAAACCGCAGGTTTGGCTTTTTCAGAGCGCCTTATCCTGCCCATCTCCGAGTGATTTAGAGCTGCCATCAAACCCCCGTGGAAGGAGAACTTCTGCTCCACTTTCCTGTCAATGCAGCTCATCTCCAGAGAATTTCCCAACGCTCCGTAGCTGCAAATAGAATGTTTCTCCCATTCCCCTCAGGAATAAATAGGAATTCCTCCTAGGAATATCTGTGTTATTTGCCTCTTTGAGGTGTATATTCCGTGCAGACCTCTGCCCATCCTGCTGACGGCATTACATCATGTTAGAAAACCAGGTAAGCAGCACACAGAAAGTTCCCCCCTTGAATTATTTCAAATCCAAAGGACCCGGTCTCTCCTTTTTCCAAGCAGAGCTCAATTCAGGGCACAGGAAGCTCAGCACAAAGCCGACCATGAATCGTTTCCACACCATTAGCATGAGCACATGCAGATCAGGCAGCTGCAGCATAAACGCCTGGCTGGCTGCCTTTGGGTGCGAGCTGCCGGTAATTGGCCCGGAACAGAAAGAGCGGAGGAGGAGGGGGAAGCTCTGAGCAGGTATCCCGGGAGAGCCGCAGCTGAGCCATCCCAGGATGGGGGGCACGGGAGCAGCACCCCCAGACTGAGCTGTGAGCCCGGGAAGGGAACGCTCTGGGCTCGGCAGTGACTCCAGGAACAGAGTGCTGCTCCTGGCTTCCCACGGGAGAGACCGGCTCTGCCAGCTCTGCCAGCTCTGCCAGGTCCCCCAGGACCCCAGGACACTTGTCCAGCCGCCCTGGCTGTCTGTGCTGTCTGGCAGCAGAGCTGGACACACGGATGTGCTTGGAGAGTTTGCTCCTTGCCCCGGTCCCCACTGCCCGCCCTGGCCCTGCTGAGGTGCCAGGCACAGCTGGGATCCCGTTCTGTGCTGGGCATCAGCCTCAGCTGGGATCCCGTTCTGTGCTGGGCATCAGCCTCAGCTGGGATCCCGTTCTGTGCTGGGCATCAGCCTCAGCTGGGATCCCGTTCTGTGCTGGGCATCAGCCTCAGCTGGGATCCCGTTCTGTGCTGGGCATCAGCCTCAGCTGGGATCCCGTTCTGTGCTGGGCATCAGCCTCAGCTGGGATCCCGTTCTGTGCTGGGCATCAGCCTCAGCTGGGATCCCGTTCTGTGCTGGGCATCAGCCTCAGCTGGGATCCCGTTCTGTGCTGGGCATCAGCCTCAGCTGGGATCCCGTTCTGTGCTGGGCATCAGCCTCAGCTGGGATCCCGTTCTGTGCTGGGCATCAGCCTCAGCTGGGATCCCGTTCTGTGCTGGGCATCAGCCTCAGCTGGGATCCCGTTCTGTGCTGGGCATCAGCCTCAGCTGGGATCCCGTTCTGTGCTGGGCATCAGCCTCAGCTGGGATCCCGTTCTGTGCTGGGCATCAGCCTCAGCTGGGATCCCGTTCTGTGCTGGGCATCAGCCTCAGCTGGGATCCCGTTCTGTGCTGGGCATCAGCCTCAGCTGGGATCCCGTTCTGTGCTGGGCATCAGCCTCAGCTGGGATCCCGTTCTGTGCTGGGCATCAGCCTCAGCTGGGATCCCGTTCTGTGCTGGGCATCAGCCTCAGCTGGGATCCCGTTCTGTGCTGGGCATCAGCCTCAGCTGGGATCCCGTTCTGTGCTGGGCATCAGCCTCAGCTGGGATCCCGTTCTGTGCTGGGCATCAGCCTCAGCTGGGATCCCGTTCTGTGCTGGGCATCAGCCTCAGCTGGGATCCCGTTCTGTGCTGGGCATCAGCCTCAGCTGGGATCCCGTTCTGTGCTGGGCATCAGCCTCAGCTGGGATCCCGTTCTGTGCTGGGCATCAGCCTCAGCTGGGATCCCGTTCTGTGCTGGGCATCAGCCTCAGCTGGGATCCCGTTCCCTGGTGCCCTTTGCAGGGACTGGTGCTGCCGTGCCCTCGGTGTGGGCAGAGGTGACAATGCTCTGCAATGTTCCTGCTCTCTGGAAACACCCAACCCACCCACCGAGGGACCTTGGCACCCCCAGAAGGCTGTTACAGACAGAGACTACAGAAAATACAACGTGGGGGCCTGCAGTGACCCCTCAGTTATCCCAAGCAGGCAAAGGAGGCCGCTGTTAGCTCACATAGTTAAGAATAAAGCAATTGATTCCTCAGGCAATTGCTTTCCTCAGCACCAGAGTCACCCCCGCTGCCCCCCGCGGCTCTTGGAGCCTTTGGAGGTGACAGTCCCTGTCCCTGCCCGGCCTGGAGGGATTAATTAAAGCTGACAGGACACACGCTCGTTATCTGCGGGTCCGAAATGTCAGAGCCCAGCTGCAGCCGGCCGGGGGAAGGCGGCAGAGCCTCGGGGCAGCTCCAGCCTGGACTGCTGCCGTGGGCTGGGGATGAGCCGGGCGGCTCCCTGTGCTCCGGAGCCGGGGCAGCCCCACGGGCAAAGCCACCGCTGTGCCAGGGCTGTGCCAGGGCTGTGCTAGTTCTGTGCCACTGCTGTGCCAGCTCTGTGCCACTGCTGTGCCAGGGCTGTGCCAGGGCTGTGCCACTGCTGTGCCAGCTGTGTGCCAGGGCTGTGCTAGGGCTGTGTCACCTCTGTGCCAGGGCTGTGCCACCTCTGTGCCAGGGCTGTCACCTCTGTGCCAGGGCTGTGTCACCTCTGTGCCAGGGCTGTGCCAGGGCTGTCACCTCTGTGCCAGGACTGTGTCACCTCGGTGCCAGGACTGTGTCACCTCTGTGCCAGGGCTGCTCCTCTGCCTGCACACGCCCCTGGGGAGGTGACAGCCGCTCGGAGCAGGGGCCGCTGTCCCTCTGCTCCCCAGGGCTGAGGCCACGTCCAGCTCCTTTCCCGGTGGCTTTGGGTGCTGGGGCAGAGCTGGACCCTGCAGCCTCCCCTCGGGATCCCAGAGCTCGTGTCCTTCCAGCCCCGGGGATTTCAGGGTGCATTTACAGCACGAGGAAAGTGCTCTCCCAGTTCACCTCCAGCCTGCCCAAGGTGAGGACTGACACACATCCAGGAGGTTCTTTCTGGGACGTTGATTTTCCCCCCTTTGCTTTCCTGTCCAGCAAAAGCCAGGAAATCTGAGCCAGCTCAGAGGCTTTGCTCGGTACTGCTGTTGCAGGAAATGCTCCCCAAAACCCACGGATGCGGCCAGGAATGACCCCTGCAGCTGCAGAAAGGTCACGAGGAGGCTGCAGGGGTCAGCCCAGCCTGGCTGGGCACAGCCAAACCCAGGGTGCTCGGGGTCCCCAAAGCTGCCACAGCTCAGCCTCGCCGAGGCCAATTGTTGCAGTAAACTCATTTTATTTCTGCTCTAACAGCAGCACAGGAGATTGCCTGCCAGCTGGAAGGGGTGCGAGTCCTTGATTAGAAATGCCACGAGGATACAAATGAACTTGAACAAAAGGGAAGAGAAATAAACCCCAGCCTCCTCCTGCAGAGACGTGCTGAGGAAATGCTGCTGGAGGAAGGGACTCTGGTGAGGATGAATATTACGATGACGGTGATGGGGAATGTGCTGGAGGCAATAAACCAGCTCTGGGCTTTGACTCGAATGGATCTGAGCTCAGCCAGGCTGTGGTGATTGGTTCCTGTCCTGCTGGACTCAGTGGAGGGGAGTGGAGGGGAGCTGTTGGCTCAGTGTGCAGCCAGAAAGGCTCCCAGGTCGGCAGCGATGGGTCACGGCTGCAGCCCAGCCCCCCCAGGCACCACCAGCACCGGGAGGGGCAGCAGCAGCTCAGGTGTGCAGGGCACAGGGAGCCCCAGTCTCACTGAACCCCAGAAGGGTTGGAAGGAACCTTAAAACATCCCCTAATTCCACCCTCTGCAATGGCAGGGACACCTTCCACTGTCCCAGGCTGCTCCAAGCCCTGTCCAGCCTGGCCTTGGGCACTGCCAGGGATCCAGGGGCAGCCACAGCTGCTCTGGGCACCCTGTGCAGGGCATGCCCACCCTCACAGGGAAGAATTCCTTCCCAATATCCCACCTAAACCTGCTCTCTTCCAGTTTAAAGCCACTGCCCCTTGTCCTGCCACTGCACAAACAGTAAATAGAACCCGTGTCAGTGGCAGAGGAAAACACTCCCGAGGGCAGCCAGCCCTCCTCCTTTGCCTTTCCTCCTGCCCTGCAGCAGCCTAAGAAGCCCCATCTCATTGTCACAAGAGTAAGCTGTGAAATGGGTTTGAAAATCAAGGCTTTTTAATTACAGGCACATTTGGGAGCCTTCTGGAGGCCATCTGGCCTGGAGAGCAGGGTGTGGGCACCACGAAGGGAAAGCCCAGGGAGCCGAGCAGGAGCAGCTCCTGGAAAAACACTGGATTGATGTTAAGAGCTAAATCCTCTCTTCCCATTAAGCCACACGGGCCAGACCCAGCACCCATCCATGGCAGGGATGTGCAGCTGGGTGCTGGGTGCCTTTGGGAGCCCCGGGATGTGCTGCTCATCCAGCCCCAGGATGAGACTGAGCAGAGATTTCCAGTCAATGGGAATGCCCAGGCTGCCTTTGCCATCGCTGCCTTCCCAGGCAGCTTCATGGGGAGCCTGTAATTATTGTCCCGTTTGGGATTAGCCACTCCTATCAGCCACGCAGCCACAGCCAGGGACTCATTAGACACTGTCATTCCGCTAATTAGGCGGGTTTCATACTTAATAATGGAGAACAATTTCGTGGCAGTTTCACGAAGGAAAGAAGAGGAGCAAAAGCCATTATAATTTCAGGAGAAGTCCCTGGAGAAGTGAAATGGTAATTCACAAATCCAACTCTGATCTATTAGCAGATCCTGCTCTGGAGACTAAATTAGGGAGGATGTCTGGCTTGGGTGATATTCTTTATTAGTTGAATGTCTGTAAAGAATATTTATTAAATATTTTTTCTCTTAAGAAGTTTGAGACACAGCTACATTTTCTCACTATTTCCAAGCGTTTGAAGCCTAGACCACACTGGATTTGTCACTGCCAACACCCTGGAAAATCCTATTTTAATGCAGAACATCCTTTGAAGATACATTTAACAGGCAGAGAGCACAGAAACCACGTTGGGCATTTGGTCAGCTGTCCATGCAGAGTGCCCCGGTGGGGATCTGATCCTTTCCTGATCCTTTTTGGACCTCTTGGAAAAGGAACAAATGAAGGAACCCCCACCCTGTCTGTCCTCAGGTGTTCCTGCTTTGTCCCCGGAGCCCAGGGGAGGCTCTGTCCCTGCTGCCAGGGCGGTGCCCGGGCAGGGCTGGCCACAGCAGGAGCCTTTTGGGTGGGAAAGGAACACGTGGGAGGCAGCTGGGGCCAGGAGCTGCCCTTAACACGTGGAGCAGAAACAATGGCCTGTCCCTGGAGCAGGGACAGAGGGGACAGGGCCAGCAGCTGATGTGAGCAGCTCCTGGCACAGCCCCCGGCGCCGCTCCGGGGGCAGCTGGCAGGAGCACGTGGGGCCACAAGTGCTGCTCCTCCAGAGAAACTTCCCGTGACCCTGGTGAGGCCCCAGGGCCGGGGGAGCAGCCCCCAAGAGCTGCTGGGCAGGGGTCAGCACTCAGGGGGGACACGGGCTGGCACAGAGGGGCTGGCACAGGCTGGCAGCAGGAAATGGGGGCGATCCCCGGGAGCTGCTTTTCCCCCAGAGAGGGTACCCCAAGTGCACCCTGGGCTGCAGATCTGTGTCCTGCACACGCTCAGCCGTGTCCTGGATAACACAAGGCCTCGCAGAGGCAGCCACCTGCAGAAATGGGTCCCTCACCTCGACCCCAAATGTCACCGTGGCCACGCTCAGAGCCCCAGGTGGGAGTGCTCAGCTCTCCCCACCCAGCACAGAGCTCCTCACCCCTGGGACTCAGCCTTTGGTGCCATTGGGGCACGTCTGGGATGTGTCCAGGGCTTTGGGCTGGGACCCCCAGAGTCCTCAGTCTCTCTGGGGACTGAGGCTGGTGCAGGAAAAGCTGCTCCTCTCTCTGGAAAACTCCCTTCTCTTTGCTGACCCTCTGGAAAGGAGCAGGGAGGTAACAAAGAGGATGAACTACTGATAAAAGAGGAGGAAAACAAAATGCTTTCCCAGCAGCTTTTCAGCATTGAGAGAAATTAGGAAGGGGGAACCAGCAGCCCTGAAGCCCACAAGGAGGAAAGACAAAAGCTTGCTCAGGTTCCTGCAGAAGTGCTGAGCTCGGGTGCTGCCCTGCTCCTCTCCTTGTATGGGCACAAACAGGGCCTGCCTTGTGCCTATATTTAATTTGCAAAGGAGAAAAAGAATTCTGCCTCCACGCCTCTGCCCCACTGGCCTCTCTGCCTTGGGAAGTCACAACAGGAGTAGAGTTGCGTGTTTAAAAAAAAACAATCTCCCTGCTGGCTCCTAAGCCCCTCCTGAAGCGGGAGTGAGTGGAACAGGTTGTGGAACACAAGCCTGCTGCAGGCACCAGCACCTGCTGGGGCTGCAATGCCATCCCCGGGCTCTGTGCTCCCCGGGGCTGGGGCAGGACCCCCGGCCTGTCCCCCTCCTCCAGCCAGGGCTGGCTGCCTCTGAGGGGCTCCCCCCTTTGTCCCTGTGCCGCTGCTGGGGGAGGCAGGAGGGAGGGGGGAGCTGAAGGAGCCCTGGAGGCTGTGCAGGGGCTGCAGGGTTGTGCCTCTGGAGCAGTGCTGGCACCTGGGCAGGGAGCTCTGCTGTGATCAGCAACCTCTCCTTGAATGGAAACGCTTCTGGCTGCTGCCCCAGACTGCCTGATCCCAGCTGGAAGAGCCGGGGAAATGCCCGGAGTGAGAGGAGAGACGAGGCTGTCCCACAGCAGGGAGACCCATCCCACTTTATTGGAAACTCTTGGAGAGCTGGACACTGAAGAACTTGGTTCTGTCAAGACGAGGTTTGTACAACACCAACAGGGAACACAACAAGAAATGGGGGATTGAACTTTGCATCTGGGTGAAAATCCAACAATAAACTTCAGCAATGTTGTACCTGGAGGGATCCACAGGGACAAGGGGAGGTGAGAGGGGTAAACCCACTGAGATCCCAGGTCACAAAGCCCCTGTGAGGAGCCTTACTGGTTTAACTGGCAGGGGAGGGAGAGATGCTGGGAGGGCACCAGGGATGCAGTTTAAGGGAAAAAGCCCCCAAAGCTGGGGGTTTGCCCCCCACTCAGCAATTGTTCAAGTCTTATAAATTCAAACTTACTTCTTTGCATTTAAATAACAAGTGCTTCAGGTACAAGGCTTGGGATGCCTGGTTTATAACCAGTTTCAAGTGCACACAAGCAGGAATAGATTTTTTTAACAAAACTATATATATATATATTTGCACACTCATACACACAATGCACACTGTGGATTTTGTGCTGCAGCCACTGAGCTGGAGATGATGGAATGGGCCTGGCACCAGGAGCTGCTCACCTGTGGCACCTCTCACCCTAAAGCTGCTGAAGATTCAGATTATTCTTGCCAATAGCAGTCCCCAAAGGTCCCCTGACGTGGGCTGTGCCAGCTGCTGCTCAGGCAGTCCCTGAAGCTGTAGTTCTCCAGGAAATTCCACGTGCAGGCGAGTGAAGCCTGCAGCATGTCCTGCAGGACTCCTGTCCCTGTGGAGAGCTCAGGAGTCTCCTGAGAAGGTGAGTGTGGCCTCCGGCTGGTGTGGCAATGCTGGGCAGGGCAGGGACGGGACAGGCTCAGACCCAAACGGCCGTGTTGATGTCAAACCCCGCCTGGCTGTAGTCTCTGGGGTCGTGGACTTTCCTGGTGCTGATTTTGGGGTGCTCGCTCTGGCTGTCTGCCCTTGGGCACCTCTCTGCTTTGCTGTGATGGTTCTGCAGGTTCCCGTGAAGGGGCAGGTAAAATGTCCCCTTGAGTTTGCTGATCTTTTTGGACCTCTTGGAGATCTCGGGCTGTTTGTCCTCAGGAGGAAGCCAGCACGGCTTCTCCTTGAGCAGCCTGTCTCGGTCCGGCCGGACGCTCCTCAGGAACTTCTTGAAGATGTTGGCCGTGAGGGAGAACTTCCTGCAGAGCTCCTGGGACCTGCTCACGGACAGGGACTCCTCGCTCTTATCCCCCTTCTTGTCCAGCTCGGGCAGGTCCAGCCAGTTCCCCACCAAGTCTGCAAAGATGTTGTCCCCCAGCACCAGCGGCTGCCGGTTCCTGCTCTGCGACATCAGGGACGACGTCCAGTCGTGGCCATCGTCACAGCCGGGGCACTCGCGGCACAGCGGCCACCCCCCGGCCGTGCCGTGCAGCGCCCGGGGCCGGCCGTGCTCCGCCCCGCCCGACCCCGAGCCACGTCCTTTAGGGGGGCACAGACCCTCCCCGCAGAGGCCCCGGGAGGAGGACGGGCTGTCTGCGGGCTGCTGGCTCTCTGGGGACTCAGCGGGATGGGACAGGCGGGGCTGGGGGCCGTGTCCCCGTGCCTCCCCCAGCCGCGGGTGCTGCCCGGCGGCCGCGCTGCTCCGGCAGCACCGGCGCTGCTCCGCGGGGCCCGAGATGTCCAACTGCTCCAGGGCCGTCTGCACCTGCAGCAGCTTCAGCTCCTGCAGGGCGCCCATCATGCAGTTCATCTGCTCGTGCAGCCCGTCGCCCACCTCCTTCATGGAGAGCTGCGGAGGGAAGAGCACAGGGTCAGCGTCCCCAGCGGTGTCCCCAGGCAGGACAGCAGGGCACGGGGCAGCAGAGCAGGGCTCATCTGGGCCATCCCCTCTCTCCTGAGCACATCTGCCACACATCCCACCTGCACTACATCCACTTCAGCCAACAGCACTCCGACTTTCCTTAGATTTTTCTAGGAGCGTCCCTCTAGGAACAAGAGGAGCTGGCAGAAGTGGATTGTTTGACCTGACAACAAAAATAAAGAGTTTGAATTTCCATTAATTGCTTGGCAGAAGTCCAAGGCGTAGAATTATGAATGGTTTTGGCTACCACCAGTTTTATAATATTCTTGTGCTTTTGATTCTTTTGTGCCCTGTCACCACCTGAAATCAGGAGCCAGAACACAGCCTTGCTTCCTCACCTGAAGTGCTCGTGTAGATTAAAAATAAACCCCAGGAAGAATTAAATTGTTACTCCATAACACGTCTTCAGCCCTCAACGCCCTCAGTGCAGGCACCTCTCACTAGAGGACAATCAAAGACATTTCAATGCACTGGAAATTTTGCACAGAATAACCAACAAACTCTAGGATTACTTACATTCAACCAGGAATTCTTTGATTCCCAGGCAAGGACCTTTAGTAGCAGTTCTGCTTCATCCCTGAACTTCACTACAAAGATCGAATTTTCTACACCAGGCTTAAAATAAGCAAGTAATTCTCCAGAGCTTCCCAACTCCCCCCTTCTCTTTCGCTCTGCTGCTTTCTCTCTCTGATGCAGGATCTGGATCATATTCCCAAAGCGGCACCAGAAAGCAAACGGGCTCCACTTTCCAACAGCTGCCATTTATTCTTTTTCAGAAGGAGGGGGAGGAACAGCAGGGGCTGGCAGGGCTGGAGGTGAGGCCATGTTGCCCTGGGCTGAGGTGGTTTGCAGAAGAGATTACCTCATCTAGGGAAGCTTCAGCCTACGCTGTCACCAGCAGTTTAAAAGCCTCATCACCATTTTTTGTACAGCAACAGATCTCAAGAATAAGGTGAAAAAGGCCAGCTTTTTCTTTTTTTCTTATGTTCACCTTTACATTACCAAGCTTTATATTCTACATCTCCTTCATTTTCATTAAGCTGGTTCACTTACTTGCTCTGTTTCCATCTCTGTATGTGGAGCTGAGCGGTGAGAAAGAGCAGTCATCAGAAAATTGTGACAACCCAGCTCTCTAAGTGGAAACTGCTCCACAGTTTCTGACTACAAATGCCCATTTCAAACCCCAGAACCTAAAACTAAACTCACCAGCAGCTTACAGTCATTCTTCAGAGCTTTTCTTTCAAGACACTTGTTTATCACCCGGAATGAGCACACAGCTACAAAGACACACAAAACCTGTGCTCAGCTTCCTGATTCCACTACCCAGAGCCTCCAGCTATGGCATTTCTTAACATCAGCAAATAAACTCCTGCTGCAGACGTGCAAATGTCCCAATTCCAGCCTCACCAAGCTCCTGGTTCCCACACCGAGCTGGGGCCAGACGCTCCGCCAGCCTCAGACAGAACCATCACCTTACCTCTCCAGATCTGCTGTCATGCTGCTCGTCCTAACCCTTCTTGCCTTATTAATGGCAGTCTGTTTGATCTGGGGCTTTGGAAAAAGCTGGATTTGGAGCCAGCTTGGCCCCTCATTGGCCACTTCCCACCAAATCCCCCGGCAGTAATCGCGCCGTGGGGAGTGCAGGCTCCTGCCCCGGGCTGGGCTCCTCCAGCCCCGGCACCTGCTCCGTGCCCCCACGGCTT
Source organism: Hylia prasina (assembly GCA_013397195.1). Lineage (NCBI taxonomy): Eukaryota > Metazoa > Chordata > Aves > Passeriformes > Sylviidae > Hylia > Hylia prasina. The sequence continues at coordinate 68,296 of VYXD01013265.1, read as the reverse complement.
CGGGGAGCTGCCCTGGCACGGGGCAGCCCTGCCGGGCTCAGCCAGGCAAATCCAGGCAGCATTAACCCTTCCTGGGCAGCCTTTGGCAGTGCTGGGCTCGCCCCTCACAGGCAGGAACAGACCTGAGCCTGAACCCAGCACTTCTCCTCCCGAACAAAGGAGCTGGGGCTGCCAAACCCAGTGCCAGAGCCAGACTGGGGAGCTGGAAGGGGAGAGGGGACGTTTTCCTCTGTGAAAAGCTCTCCAGAGATGGGGATGCCTGGGCTGAGCTGTCCCTGCAGCACAGGGGAGGAGAGGAGGCTTTGGGCTCTGACTCCTCTGTCCTGCCCCAGTGGCCAGCCCTGGAGGGGTCAGTCCCACCCTCGGCCTCAGTGTCCCTTTGGCAATGTGAATCCCACCAGCAGCGACAGGGTTTTCACCATCCTGAGACTTTTAACCCTGCTGGCAAACGCTGCTGTGATTTCGGGTTGTGCAAGTTTAAAAATGAAGCAAACCAACCCTCTGCTTTATCTTTTGCTCTTCATGGTATCTGCTCAGTCTTTTACAGAATGGAGAGTGAGGGAAACCCAGCCCAAAGTGAAGTCACTGCCTGGTGACCGAACAGCCTGCGGGGCTTGGATTCCATCCACCTGCAATTAAGAGTACTCACCTTGGAAAGAAAATTCTGGAGGGAAAATAAACCTTCCCCAGTGTCTAACTGCCAGCCTCTCCTCCTTGCCAAGATCTCAGTTCTCCCAAGTTCAGACTGGCTTCTCCGAGACTCTCCAGAAAAGGAACAACGTCCCAGAGAAGAGAGATCACCTCCCCAGCAGTGGGTCAGGACTGAACTACCTGGTCTGTGAGAAGAAAAAGGGACTCTGCAAATAATTCAGCAGACTGGGCTGGAAATCAAATGGACGCACTGCTGGAGGTGATGGAAGTCCAGGATGAAGGGACTGCCCTTGTATCCTCACTGGCTCTTGCTCACACACTTCATGCAGAAGGAACTCAAATCTGTGAACTGGAGTGTTTTGCAAACAGAGCATGAATGTGACACAGAATCCCAGAGAGCTTCACGTGGCGTGGAGAGAGACCCCGGCCGTGCTGGGGTTATGCAAGGACCCTTATGTAAGCTGGGCAAGAGGAGATGCTCTGCTTGTGCCTCTGTGAGCTGCAAATCCCCACCTGCTGTGGGGTCTGAGGGGCTGCAGAGCAGAGCACAGGGGCAGCTGCACTGCCAGACTGGGGCTGCATAGAGCCTGCCCTCCCCTGTGCCCCCTGCACAGAGCCTGTCCTCCCCTGTGCCCTCTGCACAGAGCCTGCCCTGTGCCCCCTGCACAGAGCCTGTCCTCCCCTGTGCCCTCTGCACAGAGCCTGCCCTGTGCCCCCTGCACAGAGCCTGTCCTCCCCTGTGCCCTCTGCACAGAGCCTGCCCTGTGCCCCCTGCACAGAGCCTGTCCTCCCCTGTGCCCTCTGCACAGAGCCTGCCCTGTGCCCCCTGCACAGAGCCTGTCCTCCCCTGTGCCCTCTGCACAGAGCCTGCCCTGTGCCCCCTGCACAGAGCCTGTCCTCCCCTGTGCCCTCTGCACAGAGCCTGCCCTGTGCCCCCTGCACAGAGCCTGTCCTCCCCTGTGCCCTCTGCACAGAGCCTGCCCTGTGCCCCCTGCACAGAGCCTGTCCTCCCCTGTGCCCTCTGCACAGAGCCTGCCCTGTGCCCCCTGCACAGAGCCTGTCCTCCCCTGTGCCCTCTGCACAGAGCCTGCCCTGTGCCCCCTGCACAGAGCCTGTCCTCCCCTGTGCCCTCTGCACAGAGCCTGCCCTGTGCCCCCTGCACAGAGCCTGTCCTCCCCTGTGCCCTCTGCACAGAGCCTGCCCTGTGCCCCCTGCACAGAGCCTGTCCTCCCCTGTGCCCTCTGCACAGAGCCTGCCCTGTGCCCCCTGCACAGAGCCTGTCCTCCCCTGTGCCCTCTGCACAGAGCCTGCCCTGTGCCCCCTGCACAGAGCCTGTCCTCCCCTGTGCCCTCTGCACAGAGCCTGCCCTGTGCCCCCTGCACAGAGCCTGTCCTCCCCTGTGCCCTCTGCACAGAGCCTGCCCTGTGCCCCCTGCACAGAGCCTGTCCTCCCCTGTGCCCTCTGCACAGAGCCTGCCCTGTGCCCCCTGCACAGAGCCTGTCCTCCCCTGTGCCCTCTGCACAGAGCCTGCCCTGTGCCCCCTGCACAGAGCCTGTCCTCCCCTGTGCCCTCTGCACAGAGCCTGCCCTGTGCCCCCTGCACAGAGCCTGTCCTCCCCTGTGCCCTCTGCACAGAGCCTGCCCTGTGCCCCCTGCACAGAGCCTGTCCTCCCCTGTGCCCTCTGCACAGAGCCTGTCCTGTGCCCCTGTGCCTCCTGCTCAGAGCCTGTCCTGTCCTGTGCCTCCTGGTGCCCTCTGCTCAAGGTGCACAAATCCAGCAGCATTTCCAGGGGCCCCGGGGTGTCTAATCTGAGACACTCTGCCCTTCAATAGAAGTGGTTGTTTGGCTCCTCTGCTTCCAAAAAAAGCCCTCTTAGAACCATGACAACTTGGAGACATCCAGATCTATCTCTATAAACCAGTTAAAAATCAGATGCCTCAAATTGGATCTCATTATTCCTGAAACTTTTGCAATCCCTAAAAATTGGCATGAAAAAAAAATTATGTCTAATTCTGCACAAGCCAACTCATGCCTTTTAAAGCAAGACAAGTACTCACAGGGCTGTGTTCCCCTTCAGTGCCTGGGACTGGTGTGTGATGGGAGAGGTTCCTTTCTCCAGCACTGAGGTATTACCTGGCTCAGCCCTCCTGTGCAGGTGTGACCCAGGCAGCTCTGCCTCAGTGCTCCTCCAAAGCAAAGCTCATTCAAACTACAGACACCCTGAGCACTGAAAATTGAAGTGTAAAATTCAAAATTCCACTTTTGAATCATCATCGGGGAATATTCAGCATGGGAGGGAACCAAACTAAAAACTGCCGGAGTTCATACATAGAGTGCTTTTTGCACTGGAAATGCACCTTCCTGAGCAGCAAAGGCACCAACTGCTCTGGAAGCCACCCTTTCCATGATCTCCTCACTCCCCAAACAACACTCCACACCTGCCCTACACAGCTGGTAAGGCAGTGATCTTCCACCACGGATTAGCAGAGCAGGAGCAGAGCCTGTCCCAAGGAACCTCCTCCAGCAGTTACTGGCATTTCACCAAATTCAGCCTCAGACACCCGAGATCTACAAACAAGGGAGATTTTCCTTGTCACTTCCCACTTCCCAGGTAAATAAGTAACTTTTCCCAGGCACTCTGGGGACTGATGTTTTTCTGTTAGCACCTCCCTTCACCACGCTCTCAGAATCCTGTTCCAATGGATCTCCTGGAGCCCCAGCTGCCTGCATTCCCAGCCCACCCACACATCTGCCTGCCCAGGGCTGCAGCAGCTTTGTCATGCTGATGGAAAGGAAAATCCCAGGACACGGAGCTGGGAAGAAGAGCCCCGAGTGTGTTTGTCACAACGAGGAGGAAGACAGATGTCCAGCTCTTAGGTCAAAGACATGCACAGAGAGGAAGTTATTGCTAAGAGGACAGGAAAGAACAAATGGCAAATAGTTCTTAATAACAGTTCTGATGGGCAACGGACCCAGCACCAAACAATCGGTATTTAAAGCAGATGACATAAGAGAGTCTGAAATTATTTTAGAACTGCTGAGCTGATCATATTGTTTCTGTGTTTTCCTTTGGGTCACTAACTGGATTAATCTCCAACAAGCCTGCAGTTGTGGCTGGGCACAGCCTTGCTGCACGGCTCACACAGAGCTGCTCTCCAGCCCCACGTTCCACCTTGCTTTTCCTTCCCCTGGAGGATGCCAAGGGCCTGCAGCTGTCTTTCAGTCCTTGCATTTTATCACAATAATTTTAAGTCTCTCTTTTACCTCTTGTCTCCCCAGGGTGTGTTGGGTGTACATGGGGATGCGAAGTGTAAGCTCACAGTTTATCTGAAAGAGGAAGGATGCTGAAACTGAACACGAGACTCCCCCTCACAACAATTTCAATAGATCCTAAGCAGGTGTTAACCATGAAAGATGTGGTTCACATCACTCCATTATCCACCTTCCTTCCCACTGCAAGGATATTGTTCTGTGCTTCCCAGTCACACTCCCTGTGTTTAAAGGCAAATCAGATAAATCAATTCTCCTCAACCAGGATAAAACGGGCCAAAAATAACTCCAGTATTCAGACTTTTACTCACAACACAGGGATAAGAGAGGCCACAAGCCTCAATGGACACACTGGCCACCGAAGATGATGGTTAAAAGTGTCAGTTTTCAGCCCAGACCTGCTTCCCTGGAAATCTGCTCTTTAGCATTCCTGATTATGTGAAGCTGGGACTCTGAAAAAACCCATCCTCACCTTTAGGTGACTGCTCTGGAAATAACCCAGAGGACAAAGCCTGTGCCTGCCTCCTCTTCCCAGTTATATGTGACAGGACATCTGCTGTCAAGTCACTCCTTTGCACCTTTCCCTCAGGAACACCAAGGAACGAGATCCTGTGACAACCACCCAACCTTCTGGCACTGCCTCCAGCAGCCAGGGGTAAAGTCACCCCAAAAGGGACCTGCACCAGCAGAGACACACGTGGAGCTGCCTGTCCCCACCTGCTGCAGTGACACCGGACCCTCAGGGCTGCCACTTGTGCCTCACAGACTGCAAAGCACCCGAGCTGCCCCTTCAGAGAGAGCAGGAATGAAAACACAGCAGTTCCTCTCAGAGCGTGACACAGTTACCGGAATAGGACCCAGTGTGAGACAAAGAGTAAAAATAATTGGCTATATTTTTCACTCAGACCGAATGTTCTATTCCTGCAGGATATTCATAGCAAGAAACATTGTCTACCAGGACATAAATTAATGTAAGAAGGCAGTCAGACTCTATCAAACTCAGTAATTCGATGCATTTATGACAAATGTGCAGGGAGAACATTAAAAGTTCAAGTCAGAGTGGTGACTCAAAGACTTTTCCTCCCAGAAGAAAGCAACAGAAACCCCAGATATATCCTGGATTCATCCGAAAGACCAAAACACGCCAAGTAAAGTCACACACACAGCTAATGTGGCTGTGCCCCCCTGCCTGTTACAGCCACACAAATCCAGTGTGCCAGACAGATCTGCCCCATGGACTCAGCAGTGCCCAGACAGAAAAGAATGATTTATTCCAGCTGCAGACAAGCCCCCATGCCACAGTCCATGTGTGATGCTGCTGCACATCAGTGCAAACCATCCTGGTGTCTGAGAGTGAGGGGAGGCACTGCCATGTGCAGCGTGGGGCACGGAAATGAAACTCCTCTCTGCTTTTCCCTCAGCAAGACAACTCTTGTTCCATCTGATCTTTCAGCTGAGATAACATTCTGTGACTCGGGGAGCAGGCACAACTCTGCTGTGCCTCAGGACGACGTCTGCAGATTCCGAATGCGGCCAATGCAGTCAAAAGGGCTTTGAGGGTGGGGATTAATTGCATGAAAGGCACATTCCCAAGCTCTGGGGCACATTTCACAACTGCCACTGGAAGGCCAGATGACAGCAGTGCAGAAGCACAGCTTATTCCATCACCAGACCCACAAACCAGTGCTGCACGTTCCCACAAGCCACAGTGTGCCCATAAATCTCCAGGGGCTTCCCCGAGGAGAACAAGGTCTCGAGTACTTCCTGCACCCGGGGCTGAGGTGCAAAGAGCTGGCACAGCTCAGGAATGGTGCCAGGGGCTGGAGGGAGCCCGGGGTGAGGATCCCAGCCCAGCAGAGCTCCCCTGATCCCACCGGGCCCATGAATGGCTGTGTCAGCTGAGGCTCTCCTGGCTGTGCAGCATTTGCATGTGGAAGCTTCTGAATGAATTCCAATCAAAGGGACACCACACATGCCAGAAACTATCAGCTTACAATGGAAAACATGCTGCTGGAATAGGAGATCTCCCTCACTGACTGAAAGGGGTCAGATTTATCCTCGGGAGCCCTGGCAGAGCTTTCCCAGAGGAAATGGGAAGAGCAGGGTAAGCATGCCCGGGCCTCGCTGCTGGGACCTGCCTGGCACAGCTCGCTGTGCTCTCGGGGCACAGGTGACACATGGGGGCTCACCAGCAACCCCAGCCAAGCACGCAGCCATTAAAAATATATTTTTACTAAACACAGCAAGGGAAAGAAAAAACAGAGCTGGAGTCCTCCTATCTCACACTGGTGGGAGATTGGGTTGCGCTGGAAGATAACCTTTCCTTGGGAACTGGGAGCTGTGCCAACATCCACTATTTTTTCAGAAAATCCCCTCCTCAAAACCGGCCAAAAGTCTGGTTTACCAAACCAGAGGCTGCTTGCACTGAGACAAACTAAACTTCTGCTGATGGGACAGTCTCTAACCTTGCCATGTGACACTGAGCAGCCCGAAAAAGCCTGGCTCCTCACAGAGGGAAGCTCTGCAGAACCTCCCTGGTGTGTTCCTAAACCCTCCGTGCCCCACTCAGGTGGCTCACTGGCTCCAGCTGCCCAAAGCCATTGTCACCATTCCTGCCCGTGCCCCGTGGCTCTGGGGCACCCCAAGGCTGGGGCAGGACCTGCCCAGCAGCTCCGGTGCCCAGTTCCCACTGCCCGTGGTGCAGATGGGCCCAGCTGTCCCTCGAGCTGCTCGCTGCTCTCTCCACAAACATTAATCTATTTTAATTCCAGGCTACAGGGCCAGAACTGATTTTTACAAGCTGTTACTGCTCAGGATAGCACGGATGGTCGTTCCAATTGCTACAGCTCCCACTTTCACTGCAGCCTGAGCTGGCTGAGCTGCAGGGAGGCTGAAGGAGGTGACCCCAGGCTGTGGCCAGCTGCACCCTGCGGATGTCCCACAACTGCGCTGGGATCCCTGCAGAACCCGTGTGAAAGGAAGTTTTAAAGACTGAATAACAAAAAGCGGGCGGTGGGAGGGGGAACGAATGTGACTGGTGGAAACCAAATGTATGGAGACGTCTGCAGGCTGCTCTCAGTCAAGTCACAACTCGTCCAGCTGAAGGTGACAACTGCCCCTTCCCAGTTTTTTAAGCCAAGCATACACACAGATTTATGCCAGGCTAACTCACAGTTTATGAATAAAATAAAAACTGTTGCATTTTTACAATTAAAAAAAATAGATTCCTGCAAGGACTGAACAAAGCCAGAACTTTCTCGTTTAAAGTATTTTTTTCTGGCTTTCACAGTGAGCGTGAGGGATCTGCCTTTCTGTTGAATATGTTGACTCTTCAAAAGTTGTATTTTGCACTACAAAACAGGCATGTTTTAGATTCAGAGGTGCGATGTTTAGGCTCCTCTACAAAAATACTGCTCAGATAACAAAACCAAATAGGTTAGAAGACAAAACACTGATTTAGGAACCTTATTCTTAACATGTTCTCCTGGAAGTTATTCCTTCTCCCATCTCACCTTCTGACTCAATCAGATTTTCAAGAGCTCTCAGATTATTCTGTACATGTCCCGGTTTGCAGTTTGCATTTCATTCATCACCCTCCGTGTACAGCACACCAGTGACTCCCATTTTCCTTTGTTTTAGTTTGTCTTTCACCTCCTGTGTTTGCTGGGGAAACACTGAGAACGGCAGCAGGTCAAATGTCACCGCTGCCACATTTATTGAGAGTAAAAGGCCACTGCCGCAGCCCGTGTTTCACAAGATCCCGGGATCTGGAGGAGCACAGGGCTCTCCAGCCCCGGCGCTGCCCTGGGCACAGCTGGAACTTGGCCTGCTCGGCAGGGACTGGCTGGTGTTCCACACGGAATGCTTCCTGCAATGCAGGCACCGTACCGAACCCCAGGGAGCGCGAACCCAGCTGAAATCAACCTCCTCCCCCGTCCAAACCGGGAGCTCCTCGCATGCAGAAACTTCACCCACCCGTTCTTGCTCTGCCTTGTCTCCCCTTTTGTTCTCATTATCTATTTATCAGGATAACGCAGACTCCGAGCCAGACCCACGGGAACCCTATTTTGGGAAGTATCAGTTCCTCCTCCCAAGCCACCCCAGCCAGCCCCAGAGCACCGGCAATACCTCCGGGCAGGCAGACAAGCCCCAGCAAGCCCCGGGAACGAGGTTACCCCCCGAGCGGGAGCGGCAGGAGGGCGAAAACACCGCTCGTGTCTGACAAAGGCTTTCCTATTAAAGAAGTATTTTCACAGGATACCGGAGGTGCCAGCGCGCTCCCTTTACAGCCTTTTGATTCCCAGAAAGTTGTTCCTATCCATCTCCGTGGCTGCTTCTCTGATTTCT
>VYXD01013265.1:36811-48246 GCA_013397195.1 Hylia prasina | reverse complement strand
CCCTCTGCCCCTCTGCCCCTCTGCCCCCTGCCCCTCTGTGGGAGCTGACTGTGCCCTGCTCTGTCTCACAGGCACCCTGGGCCTGGCTGTGACCTACTGCTGCCGTGGCGAGGAGGAGAACACCATGATGAGAATTGCTCAGCAGTGCAACCTGCAGCTTCTTGCTCTGCCAGGTGGGCTCTGTGCTGGGGATGCGGCTGGGCTTGGTGGTTCCTGTCAGTCAGAGCTTCACACAGGCTCAGGGGAGCTGATGTGTGGCTTTTCTGTGGAGGCTGCTTTGCTTTTAGTCCATGTTCTTCACGCTCTGCTCCTGACAAGGAAGGTAGTGTTGTTAGTCTTGAGCAGCCTTTGGTGCCTTCTATGAAGGAAATGTTTTGCCTCCTTAGACTCCTCCAAGCGTTGAAGGGGTTGGTTTGTGGCCCTCACGTGATGTCTGACGTGCAATTTCAAGAAGCTTCACTTGGGTGCTCGTGTGAGTTCCAGAGGGAAGGATGCACTTGATTGAGTGGCTGCTTGTTTCTCTTCTGTGCAGAGCCAATCCCTCCTGGAATGATGGAGCAGTTTGAAGAGGGGGAGGTAGAAGTTAAACCTGCAATACCTATGGGTCCTGTGGTGAATTGTGACACGGTGTGTCCTAAACCAGAGCAACCAGTGCTGCAGCCTGTCCAGAATGGCTTTTCAGACACACCTCAGCCTCCCTCTAATCTTCCAAGGGATAACTCTTCTGTAGAAAAGCCAAAGAAGACTCCGAAGCAAAAACAGATAAAAAAGTGCACAAATCCTGCAAATGTGGAGAAAAATAGTAGAATCCCCCAAACTTCCAGATGTCACACAGAGCAGAGGAATCAAGTCAAACCCATCTCCAGGATGGATGGCCAGCACAGCACTCAGGCTCCAGATGAGGAGGCCTTAAAAAAAAACCTTCCCAAAATTCCATGCTTGTCTTCCTTCAAAAACCAACTCACCAGTCCCTGGAGCTTCTCAGATTTTGTTGAAGACTATGATTATTTCATTAAAGAAGGGTCAGAGAGAGAGGTGGAGATTTTAAGAAGTTACTCAGGCCCAGGAGAGCGACGTGAGCTGCCCAGAAATGGGGATGTGGAGTGGGAAGAGATGGAACCTCACCCAGAGACAGCAGCAACCGAGGATGTGTCTGCTGACAGTGATGGCTCAGACAGCTCCAGGGATTCCTGTAATAGCAGGGCCAATAACTCGTGCTTGGAGGGGCTTCCAGACACACAGGACCCAAAAGCTGTGCCCGCAGCACGGCAGGGCCCTGCAGGTTTCTGTCCTACACCAGAGAAGCCCCGGGAGCGCTCCCACGTCCCAAGGCAAAATGAAGTGAAAAAGAAAGTGCTGAAGCAAAATGCTAAGCACAAGAAAAGCCAGAAGCATCAATTCTCCAGTCCTGCCACGAGCAGAACTGAAGAGGAGCAGAGCTGCAGCTCCTGGGATGATGCTCCATACGAGGGCTGGAGTTCTGAGGACTACTGGAAATGTTACTACGACGCCTGGCAGAGCTACTACGCAGCAATGTCTCACTACAGCAGGAGTTACTGGCACTTCAGCTGCATGAATGCCTACCACATCAACTCAGTCTATCTCCAGGAGCTGCTGAAAGATGGGGATTGAGCCCAGAATTCCAACAGATTGATGTGCTGATGCTGCTGGTTGGGACCAGGACTGGACAGTGCTGCTTTGAAGGACACTGACAGGAGACAGGCTTTGTTTGAGATGAAGAAAAGTGGTGTCTTTTTATAAGCAGCTGTGTCTGGTAAAATGTTTCACACAGTCCAGTGATGGTGTTACCATTTGTTAATAAAAGGAAAAGAAAGACAGCTGCATGCTCAGTTGGAATCTTTACAACCCAAAGTAAAAAAAGGATGATAAAAGGCAGCCATTCCCACATCAGAAATGTCAGAAAGGAGAAAATACAAAACAATCCCAGTTTTATTTTGTGGAATCCCAGAATGGTTCAGGCGGGAAGGGACCTTAAAATTCACCTTGCTCTACCCCCTGCCGTGGCAGGGACTTTCCACTGTCCCAGGTTGCTCCAAGCCCCAGTGTCCAACCTGGGACACTTCCAGGGATCCAGGGGCACCCCCAGCTGCTCTGGGCACCCTGTGCCAGGGCCTCACCTCCCTCCTGCCTGCCTTGCCTTCCCTGTGCCTGTTGGGTGAAGCTGGATTCCCTGTGACACCCCATGGTCTGTTCAAAGTTGGTGATCATCCCATTTTCCCTAATTGTCTTGGTAAACACCAGGCACTGATTATATCCCAGTGAAGTGGCAGAGTGAAATGAGCATCTCAAAGCCTATATTGCTAATTTAAATCCAGTTAATTAACACTGTATAAATAACATTTCTATAGCAAGGTGTGCAGCAAGCTGTGTGGTAGAAGATTTAATTATGTAGAAAATGTGCAGCAATCATAATTGGTCTGTCCCTCTGGGTGCAACAATATCAAACTTCCCACACTTAGAGGAAAGCTTTAATTAGAAATGGAATTACCTATTAGTGCTAAAACTAATTGATATTTCTTGTTTGGTTTGTACAGAGCTGTCCTGGGGCAGGAGAAGATGGGAATGCTGGCTGGCTTGGGGTGCTGACCCTGGGATGCCTCTGCACTAATTTTGAAAGTTTTTCTTTCTGTATTTTGTTTCTGCCTTACTCCCTTTGTGTCACAAATTACTCCAGGGAGGGGATTTCCCTTTGCATAGTTGGGAAAGGCCAAGACAGCATGATTTTGTTCCCAAGATGAATTTTTGCAACTCTTAACATTGACAGAGATGTAAGAGATGCACTTCAGTATCTGCATTATTGCAGGTCTGTGACATCTCACTGATTTCATTAACGATTGCTTAGGGACGAGTTAATTAGTATTTAAATGCAACTCGAGTGGCCTGGGTCAACACCCACAGTTCTCCAAAAGAATCTCCCAGAAGGGTTTTAGAAGAAATTACAGCATCCTGTTGGTATTTGTGGCACATACTCTGTTTAATCCGGATTGGATACATCAGGTACAGCAGTGGCACAAGACTCAATACTGTAAATGATATACAAGTTTCAACATATGCACTACAATTCCAAAAGAAGACAACAGGAAACTTGGTTCTTCTAGAAAGTTGTTCTCAAATGAAGCTACCTGCAGTTGTGTCCAGTACATTTCGTATCTGTCCTCTGACATTTGTAAAGCAAAGCCCATTTAAAGTACGAAAATAGAAAATAATAAGGTTGAGAGCTTCTTACAACATAGAACTCCTAAAGAAAACACCATTGCATTGGAATGCCATACTGGTTTATCAAAAATAGACCATCACACCATTTTTAGAGACTTGGTTGGTCCAAGGAGCCCCTGGGAGCTCCCAGTGGTGGCTGAAGGATGGGGAAGAGCGTTGGGGACCTTCCCCCAGCTGAGGCTCTGGGGTAGCACTGGTTTAACCCAAAGGGGGAGGGACACGGACACACACAGAGGGACAGACCTGGCTGGGAACAGGAGGAGGGAGAGTCACAAGCTCTTTGCCACCTGGTCTTTTGTTCCACCTGAAGCGTTTCTGGCGCAGGTTCTGCTCCCTGGACAGGAGCAGTTCTGGCGCTCTCCAGAATTCCCTGTGGCGTTTTGGGGTGTGGTGGATGGAGCTCTGCTTAGTGCAAGAGGAGGTGCTCTTTGCTCTGCGGGTTGCAGGACTGGCAGAGAGGTGAAATGACTTCTTCCAGGTCACTTGGTGATTGCTCAGGAACTCAGGAGCAGAAGCCAGGCTGCTGTTGCTCAGTTCCTGCTGTTCACTGCCTTCCCTTTGCTCTTACAGCTTCAGAAAGAGAAAATCACCATGGACAGCGTTTTTGGCAAATACAAAGTCTAAAAACTTGGGCTCTAAACCCATGGATCTACTGCAGTTGGCTCAAGTGTTGGAGAAAAATAAGTGTTCTAAAACCAAATATTGAGATAGACTAGATGGGTGAATGATGTGGAAAAGGTGTTTTATTCACCTAACTTTAAAAGCAGAATTAAATTTGCAGTTCAAAGCTACTGATGTTCACCAGCTCTCCACGAGTGCTGACTTTGTAACTCTGCCTTAGTCCAACAGATTAAAATATTACAAAGTCCAAGGGATGTTGCAATACACAAATTAAATGTGATTTTTAATTTCCTGAAATTTTCTTTACAATACATGTAAGATGCAACATGTTTGCAACCTCTTTACATAAAAAAAGCAAAATCTTGAAGGAAATTTTCATTCTTTAGCTGATCTTAATCTGATTTTTATACACACACACCCCTTAAGCTGTCTGGACTAGAATGACAAATGCTGGGTTGCAGTACAGGTGTATTAGCAGCAGGTTTAGGTTAAACAAGTGGCACTGATTAAATTTGGTCTTTCTGGCCAATTAAAGAAAGATGCATTTTGAATTATCCATGAGGTTTACTCCACACTAAAGCCGTGTGTGTTACTTAGGTTGTCTTTTTAAGGGAAATGAAAGCAAATGGTGGCTTTTGGAAAGAGTAGGTAGAAGTCAAAGCCTGTGTGTGAAAGGTATTTCTCATCATTTGCTGCCAGCTGGGTGTGAATCCTGTCAGCAGCTCAATGCCAGGTGAGAAGGGAGGAAATATATTGATGGAATAGACTGAAAAACAGTGAAAATATTTTTCCTTCAAGAAAAGCTTTGGAAAGGAAATAAAATGCTCAGAAAAAGGACTTGCTCCTTTGATGTTTTTAATATTGCTTTAGGAAAGTCTGAAAAATAATGCCCTTCCACTTGCTTTTTGTACAAAGTTTTTATCTCTTTTTCTAAAACTATAGAAAGTTGCAAGAAATGAGAGGAGGGGGAAGGCTTTGAGCTGAAGTGCCAGCACAGCACTGTTGTGTCAGGCTCATGGGGCTGCCCCCAGAGCCTGCCCCACTTCCTGGTGCTGTCCCTGTGCTGTTCCTGGTGCTGTTCCTGGTCCTATTCCTGGTCCTGTTCCTGGTGCTGTCCCTGTGCTGTTCCTGGTGCTGTCCCCGTGCTGTCCCCATGCTGTCCCTGGTGCTGTTCCTGGTCCTATTCCTGGTCCTGTTCCTGGTGCTGTCCCTGTGCTGTTCCTGGTCCTATTCCTGGTCTTGTTCCTGGTGCTGTCCCTGTGCTGTTCCTGGTGCTTTTCCTGGTGCTGTTCCTGGTGCTGTCCATGTGCTGTCCCTGTGCTGTCCCTGTGCTGTTCCTGCTCCTGTTCCTGGCACTGTCCCCATGCTGTCCCTGTGCTGTTCCTGTGCTGTCCCTGTGCTGTTCCTGCTCCTGTTCCTGGCACTGTCCCCATGCTGTCCCTGTGCTGTTCCTGTGCTGTCCCTGTGCTGTTCCTGCTCCTGTTCCTGGCACTGTCCCCATGCTGTCCCTGTGCTGTTCCTGTGCTGTCCCTGTGCTGTTCCTGCTCCTGTTCCTGGCACTGTCCCCATGCTGTCCCTGTGCTGTTCCTGTGCTGTCCCTGTGCTGTTCCTGCTCCTGTTCCTGGCACTGTCCCCATGCTGTCCCTGTGCTGTTCCTGTGCTGTCCCTGTGCTGTTCCTGCTCCTGTTCCTGGCACTGTCCCCATGCTGTCCCTGTGCTGTTCCTGTGCTGTCCCTGTGCTGTTCCTGCTCCTGTTCCTGGCACTGTCCCCATGCTGTCCCTGTGCTGTTCCTGTGCTGTCCCTGTGCTGTTCCTGCTCCTGTTCCTGGCACTGTCCCCATGCTGTCCCTGTGCTGTTCCTGTGCTGTCCCTGTGCTGTTCCTGCTCCTGTTCCTGGCACTGTCCCCATTCTGTCCCTATGCTGTCCCTGTGCTCTCCCTCCACTGTCCCTGTGCTGTCCCTGTGCTGTTCCTGGTGCTTTTCCTGGTGCTGTTCCTGGTGCTGTCCATNATTCTGTCCCTATGCTGTCCCTGTGCTCTCCCTCCGCTGTCCCCATGCTGTCCCCATGCTGTCCCTATGCTGTCCCCGTGCTGTCCCTGTGCTGTCCCTGTGCTGTTCCTGCTCCTGTTCCTGGCACTGTCCCCATTCTGTCCCCGTGCTGTCCCCGGCAGAGGGCCCCAGCTGGAGCAGCCGCTGCCCGCTGGGCAGGGCCAGGTGCTGGTTTTGTGTGGGCTCAGGGATGGGTGTGCCCCACAAAGGGGTTGGGATGCTGGTAAGGCAGGGCAGCCCTGGGAGCACTGGAGGGAATGAGCCACGTCCCTCGGGTGAGGTTCAGCCTCAGGAATCCTCAGGAGTGGCTTGGCCTGTTCTCGGTGCTGTGTAAGGATTCTAAAGCTTGGGGAAGTTGTTCTGCCCCCCTTGGGTCAGGAATGAGGGGCTGTAGGGCACATCCCTGTGGGATGGATCCCTGTCCTGTCCCTGTGGGATGGATCCCTGTCCTGTCCCTGTGGGATGGATCTCTGTCCCTGTGGGATGGATCCCTGTCCTGTCCCTGTGGGATGGATCCCTCTCCTGTCCCTGTGGGATGGATCCCTCTCCTGTCCCTGTGGGATGGATCTTTGTCCCTGTGGGATGATCCCTGTCCCTGTGGGATGGATCCTTGTCCCTGCAGCTCCCAGGGGTGCACAGTGCTCTCCTGGGGGGCACCCAGGTTTTCCACAACACAGTTCCAGGTGCTTTTGGAAGCTTTACTTGGGCGACTTCAGAGGACAAAGGGAGCTAATGCCTCCATTAAGAATACTTCTAGCCCTGTTTCTCTGGGCTCAGACTTCCTTAACTCTGTGTGTTTTTACCCCCTGAGAGCCTGTGCTGAGGAGCTGACAGCGCGGGGCAGCACCTGCCCACTTCATGGCAGAGGCACAAGCCGTGGTTCCCCAGCAAGGATAACAATTCCTGGTTTTTGGAAGAAAACAGAGGCTGTGGCAGTCAGAGCCCAAGCAGCCAGCCAGAAACTCCTGGAACTGGCTTTCCTCCTTCTTTTTAACCTCTTAAAACTGAATGTTATGCTCTCTTTTCCAAAAAGTTTGATTGACAGCAGTTAAAAGCTCCAGTAGTGCTTTGGAGGGGGGGCTGCCACGACGGCTATTTACAGATACAGAGATGTCAAGTGCCTTGTTCAGCACTCACACTAAATCAGGAATAAGAAAGGCAGCACCAAGAATCCATGTGGAATCCCTGACTCTTTGTAATTTTTATTCCTTCCCCTGTCAGCACGGGGGCATTTCACCCTCACTCTGTGCCAGTGGAGCTGAGGTTGCAAAGGTGGTGACTGGTGGAGAGCAAGGCCTCTGATCTAGAAGGGCAGGGGTGCTCAGATGATGACAATTAATGAAAATAAAGCAAAAATAAATTAAAACATCAAGGAAAAACTCAGCAATGGTAAGAGTAACTGCAGTATAACCTCCTACAGGAAGCAGCAAAAGGCAGAGCATTTTAATCTTTTAAAACAGGACTAAACATAGTTTTGGGTAACAAATTACAGCACTGGAATAAATGACTGGAAGCTGGTGCAGCTACTGGAGGCTCAGCCATAGCCCTACTGTTCCTAGGATGTTGTAGGATTCTAAGGAGGGGTTTGAATTAATGCATCAGCCATTGCTCACTCAGCAGGAGTGCTGCCAAAGCAGGGTGCAGCTCCTATGTGTAATCAGCATTAATTATCTATACATGTATGTGTCTCTAACCAGTTATATGTGTGTGTATATGTGCATATAAATATTACATCGGGAGAGGTTATGACAGATGTTAAAAAAACCCATCATCCCTTTGCTGAACCAGCCTCAAACACTCTTTGAGCCGTTCTTTTAACTGTGATGTTGGTAAAAACACTGCTCAGAAGGGGAATGGGAGGTGTCCCTGTTCCCTCCGGGCTGCTGGGGCAGTGCATTGGCCTTGGAGAGGTTTGTGCCTGAGCACAGGGATCAGCCAGACAGGGTGGGACAGGGGGATGTTCCTCACTCTGCCCTTCGTGGATCCCCCTGGAAATGGGGGCTCCAGGAAGGGCAGAATGGCAGGAAAAGGTTCCTGTTGGCAGGGGGAATCAGCTGAGTTTCGGGGTCCATGAATTTCCTTATGGTGAATCCTTCCTAGGAAGGTCTCAGGAGGTGCCAGCACTGAGCACAGCTCAGTGCCAGCATGAGGTACCTGGCAGTACCACACAGTGTTCTTCAGTTTTTGGTTAGCTCTTAGCTCATGATTAGATTGTTCCCAAACTCGGTGTAGAACAGTGAATAGAAAATGCTGTCTGTACCACATGGTAGCAAAGGTTTTCCAAACTCCAGTCCTGCTCCCCCTTCTCAGGCAGATCCTGTGCTGGGCCTGGAGAACTGAAATCGCTGACCTTGTCTATCCCCAAAATCAATGCAGCCCAGAAGCCATGGATGGGACAACTGGAGCCCTAAGACTGTGAAAAAGCCAAATACCTCTCTGTCCATGCAAGATATTTGGCTCTGGGGTTAGTTATTATCAAGTATAAATCCAGACATTATTTGGCTACTATTTACAATGGGTTATACGTCCAGTGCTAGCAAAGGAATTTCTATATAGAAACCAAAACAAAAAGCATGGGCATACATTACAAGGAACCTCTGTTAGACCCATGAACGCTTGATGCAGTTGAGTTCAGTGCTTTCGTTCTTTGCCATTTGTGTGTACGGTATTAAAAAAGAATCCTACCTTTTTTTTTTCCTTTTTAAAAATACAGAACTGTAGTCTAGTCACACTCTTACAAGTAAGTGATAACAAAAATAGAAAGCAGATACCCAGGTGGGACTAAAACTCTACTAAAGCCTGTCTTCTTTTTTTTTGTTGTTGTTGTTGTTTTTTGTTTTTCTCCACAAATATGTTTCCACAGACAATAATTAGCAGACAAACACACTGTTTGCAGTTGCGCTGTATTGACTTAAAAGGGGGATACAAAATAGTCTAAATGGGGGATGGCATCCAGGGTGGGAGGTGTGTGTGTGGGGGTGTGTGTGCACCCTGGGCTCCTGCTGGGCACCTCCCTGGCAGGGCCCTGCCCTCGAGTGGCTCTTGCACACTCACACACACACACACACACACACAAGCAATGCAGGGGACTGCTGTGACAGGTGGCTTCTTTTGTCTAAATATTTTCCTATAAATGTAAAGAAAAAAAAAAGGTGAAATTTTGGTTGGTTTAAAGGTTCTGCTCCATGAAGAAAAGAAAAGAAAAAAAAAATCCACAAAATCCATTGTTTTTCACCTTTTCAGTCATTTCCTCATGAATAAATATTATCCATTAAAAACCTTTAAAAAGGTGCTGCGATACACAGTGTTATATTTCCGTTTGCCTCAGTGACTCTCTGCTCGCCGTGCCGATTCCTCCCCGCCGCCTGTGCCGGTGCTTGCGGCGGTCCCGGGGGGGCTCTCCCCGCAGGGGTCTCTGCTCCAGCCCTCGCTCCGTGTCCGCACGGGCCGCGGCAAGGAGGGGACGCGCCGGGGCGGGCGGAGAGCGGCTCCGGAGCCTCCGGCCTCCTTCCCCCGGGGCACGGCTCACAAGGCGGAGACCTTGACGATGTTGGCCGAGCTGGGAACGTTCGTGGCGTGGCCGGGGCTGCCCGGGCCGGGTCTGCTCTCGCCCTCGGGCGTCAGCGCCGGCGGCGTGGGGATGCTGATGATGGCTGTGGTGATCTGGGCGGCTTTGCAGTTCGGTCTCAGCCCATCATCTGACTTCATGTTGAGGCTGGAACGACTAGAAAACAGATTTAGTGCTTGGCTTGTTTCTCAACGTCAGGCGGTGGAAAGGATGGGGATGGTTGTGGTTCTTAATCAGGATCTTATTCAGCTGAAATATTCAAAGACTCCATTTAAACATCCCCCCTGTTCCTGCGAGGCACCATTTATGTCTACACAGATTACACCAAGCTTTGGTAATGTTCCCCCCGGTTAGGAGACGGCTTTTCACGGGGCAAATCGTTCTGTTTCCATTTCCTTCTTGCATAATTCTAGTTTATTTAAAAGGACATCTAAATACACTGTCCTGCGTAGTGCATCTTTTCAGAGCACAGGTAGTTCTTTCCGAGAAAGATGTTGTCTTTCTTGCATTTCAAATACCTCTTTCATATTCACCGTCCCTTTTCTATTTTATTTCTCTCTGCAGTAGTTTCAAGGATCTGACAGCTGGGAGCATTCTTATTAGATCTGCATCAATTGCATCCTATAATTAATTACAGAGCGAAAATGATAGGTTGATTTCTGTGCATCTGCACAGCTACAGGAGTCTGCTATTACCAGCCCAACATGTTCATTTTCAACACAAGGCCTGTCCTTTCAGAATGCAAGGCTCCCAGTCGGGAAGCTGTTGCTGTTGTTATCTGGGAGTGACTCACCAGAGGATGGTTTCTGATCCCTCAAACATCCAGGAACAGAACCCACTCGGAAGCCTCGGGCACAAGCTGAGAGTGGGGCAGCCCCAGGGCCTGGGGGCTTCTGCCAGGGGTAACCAGTACGCCCAGTTGGTTGCATTCCAGTGAAAAATAACTGAAAAGCTTTTTTTCCCCTCTCTCCATCCTTGCCCAGGTTGGTAAGCAAGTGAAATAAATGTTGACATTTAAAATATCACCGGCATCTGATTTAGCACCCAGAACAGTTGACATTCCTCTGAATTACTGCTGCAGGTGCTGGTTTAAAATATTGTCATATTGAAACTGAAATAGCTGGAGACTTGTTTTGTACTTATTCATTCATAATTCATGCTCTGAAATGCCCTCCTGGCACGAAGTAATCGCTTGCTGCCCTGAAGGCAGCTTTGTTTTGGTTTCTACATCCCTTTGATAGGAGAGGGGAGAAGAGGAATGGGGCATTCAAAACCAGCCCTGGTACACAAAAAACTTAATGGGCTGATGGGGATTTAGAAAGTAATTTAATATTTGCAGGAATTATATGGTGAATAAATAATTCTTTTCCAGCAATTTATGTATAAAATGAAATTTTAAACATTGTTCTATTAAGGACCACTTAACCTGTGTCCTTTATGGTTTTTTAGGTCACAGCTACTAAGAGACCACTATGAAATTCCTCTTATTTGCTTCCTAGTGATACTCAGGGTGGCAATTCAGACTTTTGGACAATGAAAATCAGTGGAGTGTCACAGGGGGACCACATCAACTCTCCAACAGCTTTGGCTGGCAGACACTGCTGGCCCGTTGGTTTTGCCAAGGTGCCCATTCCCTGGGGAGCCTGTTCCATGCCCTACCTCCCTCTGGGGGAAGAACCTTTTCCTGAGAGCTGCTTTCCAAGCTGCTCTGGAGCCTGGCTTTCATCTGGTTCCTCCCAGGACAGCAGGAGCCACTTCCCTCAGGTCATCACTGAGAGGGACACAAAGATGCTGCCCCAAGACCCTGTCCCTGGCTGGAGAACAGCCCTGCCAGCCCTGCAGCTGGGCAGAGCTGGGCACAGCCCTGCCAGCCATGCAGCTGGGCACATCTGGGCACAGCCCTGCCAGCCCTGCAGCTGGGCACGTCTGGGCACAGCCCTGCAGCTGGGCACAGCCCTGC
>VYXD01013265.1:0-20132 GCA_013397195.1 Hylia prasina | reverse complement strand
GCCGGAGCCGCGGGCGGTGCTGGAATTGCTCTTCCCCGTGTGCAGCACCACAGGAGGCACGGTCGGGAAGGCTGGAAGGGCAGAGCTGTGACATCGGTCTGTGGGGGCAGTGACAGGGACAGGACAGGCACAGGAGCTCCCAGCCGCCTGCAGGGAGTTTTCCGTGCCCCGGTGGTGGGTCCGTGAATTCAGACATCCCCACACACCGTGGCTGGGGCAGGGCGGGGAGCTGGGCTCGGTCCCAGCTTGGGAAGAGCTGGGGCTCAGCTGAGCAGGGTGGCAAAGCATTCCCTGGGTGATAAAGGGAACAGCAGAGCGTGATCAGCAGAAGCCAATTCCAAAGCAGGAGAGGGCCTCCCGACATGTTTTGGCTGAGTGCTTTGATCCTTGACAGGCAATTTCAGCCGGCGTTTGTTTCGACATCTGGGATGGAGTGGGCAACACGAGCCACGACAAATCCTCCCGACTGCTACAGAACGGAGCCATCTGGCCAGAGGCTGCCACCACCCTGGGCAGCCCAGGGCAGGGACAGGGACAGGGACACCCCGGGGCCGAGGGGACCCAGCAGAGCCCTGGGCACCCCTCAGTCGGGTTCCCCTGTGCTCTAGGCTGTTTCCTGCCCGTGACTGAGACGTGATGTGAGACTGGAAATAAATGTGCAGCAGCTTCTGGATCTGTGTGGAAGGCATTCCAGCTGGGCACTGGGCCACTGTTGACAGCAGGCTTTAATATTTGGATGTATGGGCTTGCTTTGGAGGCTGAACCCATAAACTGGAGCTCACTGATTTCAGCCCTTCCTTTCAGAGGAGACAGCTCCTTGTCTTATACAATTTGGGACTCAGGGATTTTGGAATAGCTGAACTGATGGAAAATGCTATTTTGCTTTCCTCGATGATATGAAAGAAAAGAGGCAGGATTCCTGGTTGGCTTATTTGTTTGTTTGGGTTTTTCTCCCCTGAACTCTATTAAGGGATGTGACAAACAGAGAAAGAAGTACCTAGCCCAGCAAAAATGAAATATCTTAAAAAAAAAAAGTAATAAAAAAGCTTTTTTTTTCCCCTGTCAAAGACTGTTAAATATCAACAACAACAAAAACATATTCCACACAGATTCATTCTGGTTGAAAAAAACATGTTCTTTAAATGTCAGCCAGCTCCAGTTTTAACCTTATTGTTTCTCTCCCCCCTAAGTTCCCAACCCCATCCCCTGCTGGAACTGAGTCATGTTCTGTTGCTGAGCTCTCCTTAGACAGCTCCAGTCACTTTTTCTGGCCGTTCTTTTCCACGCGCTGAAGTTCAGTAACCCACCTCCAAAATTTAGGGTGTCAGCTGAGAAACAGAACATTTCAAAGCTGACTCCCCTGCTCTGTAGCAAATCAATTATTAAAATGGCCTCGTTATTGACAGGTGTGTGGGCCGCCTTCCTCCTGGGTACAGGGATGACACAAGCCCAGGATTCAGCCTTTCCCAGCACCACTCCCCTCTCCCAGCTCTCTGCTGCTGCTGCAGCTTCCCGAGGGCCTGGAACAGGCTGTTCCTACGTCCTCTTGAGGAACAATCAGACATTTGTGTCCCTGCTCTTCCTTCCTTTTGGCTGGAGCCCCTTGGAAGCATCTCCATAGTTACCTCTTCCTCAGCTGCCTGTGTGCCACCCTCTCCCGAGGAGATGGAGGAACCTCCCTCCCTCCATCCCCTTCCTCTGCTCATCTTCCACGGGAAAGCTCCGGCTTCTCCCTGCCCAGCACCCCTCCCTGCTGCTGGAATTGCTCTGGGATTGATGCTTTCATTCATCCCCCAAACAATGTGTCCACCTCCCTGCCCTGCCCGATTCATCCCCTCTGCTCTCTCAGCCTGGGACACGGTTTTCAGCTCGATGTTAGAGTTTTATGTGGGAGTAGCTCTACAAAGTGATTCTGTCCTGGGTAGTCCTTGCCTTGCCTAAATCTGTGTTTGGTTCTCTCCTGGAAGCTTGCAGGATGGAATGAGAAGTCTGTCTCGAGGCTTTTGCAGTACATTGCTTGTTCTCAGGGAGCCAAAGGCCACCAGATAATAAATGAAATGAATTGAACACCCTGAGAGGCTGTAGTCGTCAAAAGCACATTTAATGCAGGCTTGAAACCAAGCACTGTGATTACCCGGGGTTTGGATTTGTTGGCAGCTTCAGCCCAGCCCCTGTGAAATGCAGCACTGAGGCCATGCCAATCCCCCTGGGATTATCAGCTATTCCAGCATCTCGGCTCATTTAGCAAATCTAACTATTAAATGATAAATGCGCTTCAAGCAGGGCTGGGGTTTTTCTTTTTTTCCACAGCATGTGAGCATTTGCATTTTCCCTGATGTTGTGGGTATCTCGTTTTGTGAGAGGCTGCCCTTTGGACCTTTGCTTTCCCCCAGGCTGGGATCCAGAACAACCCTGCTGAATTTTAGCCCTCGTGGCTCTCCTGCCCCCCCGTGTCACCCCCAGCCCTTCAGCCCTGCCTGTCCCTGCTGCCTGTGCCTTGGGACTGTGCTCACCCCTTCTCCAGCCCCCAAACAATGAACTGCTCTCCTTCCCCACTGCTGCTAAAGGAGCAGCATTTCAGGAGTTGTCAGCAGCTGCCTCTGCCTTTTCTTGTCGGGGTGGAGAAGTGGGAGGTGTTGTCCTCCACCCAGCACCAGCTCCTGTCTCCTTCTCCTCCGTGGTGCATCTTTGCTGCAAATTGAGCACAGCGAGAGGGGCTCCTCCAGCATCATCTGAATTACAAAGTCGTTCCATTGTCAAGCCTTTTAAGTGTCACATTCTCTTTTAAATCCAAGGCTGTGACATTCACTGAAGAACAGCATCATTTCAAAGTCAGGAAGGTCTATTCTTAGCACATCAGTCAAAAAAGGGGGGAAAAAAAAGTCGTTGGGGAAGGAGAAAAACACAACAATTTCACCAAAATGACGCTTGTCACAAATGATCAATTCGTCTTCCATTCACACTGACCTGCTCCTTGCTGCTGCCAGAGGACAGAATTTGATGCCACAGCGCAATGAATTAAGATTTGCCAGATCTCCTTGTAATTAATTGTCTCGCAGTACAGGTTTGGCAAAGAATAATTTATCTTTAAAGTGATTAGATCACTGCTAGTTGGGTTTTGCGTTTGGTGGGTTGTTTTTGTTTTGTTTTTTTTTTCCTTTTTAAGGAACATTTCTCCCCAGTTTGTTGAAGAATAGATGCTGATGAGTAACAGCCACCTCCTGGTATTTTATCCACGTTACTGAAATACCTCTTCCTGCTAGACCAGAGCCCCCTCAACAGTTGAGAGGCAAAGTTAGGGCTGAGCAGAGCCAGAGGGACACGGGGCTGGGCTGTGCTCTCCTGTGCCTGGGGAGCAGAAACCCCAGGGGCTGCAGAGTCCAGCTTCCCTCACACCCCGACCTTCCAACCTGCCCATGCCAATCCAGCCAGTCTGAGGCTTGTACAGTACTTCTGCCTTTGTTATTTGTCCCTGGGAAACATCAGTCTGAGCTCATAAAAAAAAAAAAAATTAATAAGGTCTATAGCCTTATCTTGAAATCTGCCTGTACGTCATAAAAGTTGTGATTGTCAAACTAAACAGAGCTCTCAAGGCATTTATCCAAATACATGCCCAAGAAACTACTCTTCAATTCAAAGAGAACAATAATTCACTGAGTTCCTGGTGTGCTAAAGGAAGCACAATCATTGTGTTCATTCAGAGCTGTCTCCTAAATTCTTTTATAAGGAATTTCTGCTGGTGGGTTCTTCATATTCAGGGACTGAGAGAGTGAAGAGATTTTTCCAACCTTCTTGAAAAAGCCATGCAAATGTCTTTGCAACTTGAGTGAGATGGAGGCAGAGTTTTAACTGTTTCTGAGGATGGGATTCAGCTCAGTGTGGGATGATGCTGGAACAAGTGTGGTATCAAAGCAGATCCCTAATGTCCCTCTGCACATCCTGACCATCTCCAGAGGGACTGTCATTAATGTGCTTCTCTCTTTCTCTCTTTTTAGTATTCATGCAGTGCTGATCATGTGAAAATTACTCACACTTCTGACTTGAGAAAAGTTCCTTAACTGAGAAATTCCACCAATATCAAGGGAATTAGAAATTCAAATGGGGGGAAATTATACACTGTGTATGTCAATACAGCAAACCTTTATAAAAGCTGCAATCAATCATGTTGGCATCAAAGGTGGTGGGACTTTTCCCTGTTACCAAGTGGATCACAGGCCAATGAATAAAGGGAAAAGCTGAATCAGAGGAAGAAGCTTTGGTTTGCTGCCTGGAGAGAGGGGCTGCCCCTGCAGGAGCACAGACCTGCAGTCACTTCTGGAGCCTCTCTGATTGTGCCCCAGGGTTTTGCCAAGCCTTGCCTGGCCCGTTGCTTTGTGCCTGGGCTGGGCTGTGGAGCAGCTGCTGTCTCTGTGTTGGTGCTGTTTCAGCAGAACAAGAGTTTTCTCTCTGAGTCTTCAGTTCTTGAAATGGGCTCTTGGACACTGTCCCCATAAAGCTCTCCATGAACATCTCTGTCTTTCCATGCTCTGACGCCTCACCTGTCCCTGTCCCAGGTGAAATCCCAGATCCTCCTGTCTGGGCGCAGCCCCACTTCAGACAACTCACTCTGCAATGACTGAAACTCAGTGACTGACTCTGGATCCCAGTGTCAGCTGCTACTGAGCAGTGCATGGCACACAGTGGCCTTTGCCATACCTTCACCCTCCTTTCATCTCTGTTGTGTTGTGTGACTGAGCAAATAAACAACCCTCCCTCCAAAACACCTCCCCTGACTCACATGTGCCATGTCAAACCTCAGGCAGGGGTTTGCAAAACCCAGCAGTGACTTGCTGAGGCTGCAGCTGATTTCCTGCACCATTCTGTCTCTCTGCTACTCCCCTTTTGTGTTTTGACTGCCAAATTCTGTGGTTTTGTAGGTCTTGTATCTGAGCTCTCTGCTGTCAGCTCCCTGAGATGCAAGAAGTAGGCACAGCCCAGATGCTTGCCTGAAGCAGAAATAACACATCTTTCTACTACTGTTCTCCATCGGGTCCCCTGAGTCTTGAATTTCTGGCAGACAGCATTCCATAGGGAGAAAAAGATCCTCAGGCCTTTGGTTTGCAGTTGTTGTAAAAACCTGATTCTGGCTGTGGTGTAATTTAGCAGATTGCAATAGAGATATAGTAAATCTGTTATACTCTCGTAGTGACTCAGTGAGCTTCCACTGGCAAAAAAACTGTTCAGAATTTGGAATATTCAGTAATCCCTTCACATTTCCAGGGGCTTTTGTGTATTCCCAGTGTTCCAGTGACAGCCTTGAGGGGTGTGTGTGCTGATAACTGCATGTTGCTGGATGGGTGTATTTGAAACTACAGAGAGACAACAAGGAGCCAGAAGGATAAACAGCTCCTGGGGATGATTTAAGGGTTTTTGTGCACACGACTATATATTTGTTTCTGACAAGTATGTAGGAAAGGTGAGTAATAACAGCCCTGTTGCTCCTGATGCCGAAAATACAGCAGTACAGTGTGTGCAGGAATGAGGACTTTAGGTGGTACATATTTGATGGGAGCACACTTCTATTTCCAAGGTAAGATGGATAAATTATCCTGGTCAGACTTGGGGGTCAACCAGTGTTGAAATTCTGTGGGGTCATATGAGTTTATTTCCCCTGTGCTAGAAATGTGCTTAGATAAGTTATTATCTGGGTGTAATTTTATGACATATAAAATTGTGTACAAGGATCCATCTGGTTGTGTGTGAGGTTTGCACATTACCCTGGTGTGAAATGTGGCTCAGAGTTGGATGCCATTGGAACATTAAACACTGGAGGGTTCTGCAGCTGAAATTTGACAACAATGGTTTTTCAGGCCACAAGTCCTGGAGAAAAGCCAAGCAGGAATTTCTGTGGCATATTTTGTTCTATTTTGGGGTGTGTGCCTTGCTCTGGGGGGACTGGCAGTTCAGTCCCCCCCTGTGTTCTGGGGTTTCCATCAGCGTCTGTTGCAGGAGATGAGTTTGGGCACTTCCCTCGTGTTGTTTGTGCTGTATTTGGTGCAGGGGGGGCTTTGTCTGTTCTGTGCCCCTTTTCCAGAACCCTGGGGGCACTGGCAGGTTTTGGCCACAGTGTGAGACTTGTCTGGGGATGGTTCTGAGGGCATTACCTGAGCGTGAAGGGACTGAGCACAGGCTGTGAGGGTGGCAGGTGCCTGCAGGCTGATGGAGCAGGGCTCACAGTGTCCCTGTGCCCCAGGGGACAGGCAGGGCAGGGGCACTTACCTTCTGTGCCCGGCGCTTGTCTGCCCGCTGGTTCTGGTGGTAGATGCGGCTGAAGTTGGAGACGATGACGGGCACGGGCAGGGCGATGACCAGCACCCCGCTCAGGGAGCAGATGGAGCCAAAGATCTTCCCAGCGATGGTCTTGGGCACCATGTCACCGTAGCTGCAGGGCACAAACACAGAGGGAGGCCCCTCCTTCAGTCCAAGCCTTGCCAGGAGCCCCGGGCAGCTCAGAGCTCCGGGCGAGGGACAGCTCGTGGTGCTGCCACCAGGCACGGCCACCCCGCCCTGCCCAGCAGCCCAGAAACCAAAGAAAGGCACT
Source organism: Hylia prasina (assembly GCA_013397195.1). NCBI lineage: Eukaryota > Metazoa > Chordata > Aves > Passeriformes > Sylviidae > Hylia > Hylia prasina. The sequence goes on along the minus strand of VYXD01013265.1, from coordinate 13,552 downwards.
TCAGTAACCAAAGGCACCTCAGTAGCCAAAGGCACCTCAGTAGCCAAAGAAAGGCACCTCAGTAGCCAAAGGCACCTCAGTAACCAAAGAAAGGCACTTCAGTAACCAAAGGCACCTCAGTAACCAAAGGCACCTCAGTAGCCAAAGAAAGGCACCTCAGTAGCCAAAGGCACCTCAGTAACCAAAGAAAGGCACTTCAGTAACCAAAGGCACCTCAGTAACCAAAGGCACCTCAGTAGCCAAAGAAAGGCACCTCAGTAGCCAAAGGCACCTCAGTAACCAAAGAAAGGCACCTCAGTAACCAAAGGCACCTCAGTAACCAAAGAAAGGCACCTCAGGAACCAAAGAAAGGCACCTCAGTAACCAAAGGCACCTCAGTAACCAAAGAAAGGCACCTCAGTAGCCAAAGAAAGGCACCTCAGTAGCCAAAAGCACCTCAGTAACCAAAGAAAGGCACCTTAGTGGCAGAACAGAAGTGCTGCTTCAGGCAGCTGCTGGGTGTTTAAATTCACATCCTCACTCCTGCGCCCACCTCTCCATGCAGATGAGCTCCAGCAAAGTGAAAACCCTGCGTCTGCTGGGTTCATATATTCTCATTCCCTGGTATCCAGGTGCAAATGAGGACTGATTTACACTTCCATCTCCAGCCCCAGCAGCTTCCCTGCCATCTGCACAGTCAGAAACTTGGGGGTTGTTCAAAGTCTGCATTCAGTAAAAGGTGAATTCTCAGGGATGTGAGACCAGCTGAAAAATATTCATACAAAGCTCTGCATTGGGCTGGACCCAACAATCTTCTGCTGTAATTTGTGTTGTATAAAGAGAGTGTGGAGCTGCTGGAGCAAGTGCAGAGGAGGCCATGGAGATGCTCTGAGGGCTGGAGCCCTTCTGCTCTGGAGAAAATCTGAAAACTGCAAATAGAAATCTAGAGAAGCCCCTGGTTGCTATCAGATAGTATTAGGGATTTCTGTGGCTGTCTTTGAGATGTTCTGATGCTTGGTGCAGCAAATGTTGAAAAGAGAAATTGTTTACAATTGAGGCTTTATTTTTACATTTGATGTCAGTCTATGACCAAGAAAGAGCTTTGAGGGGAATAGAGTTGAGCTAAGAAAAATTTACATCCAAGAAGAAAAACAAATATTTCAAAACACCTTTTTCTTTATCAGCTGAACTTCCTGTCCCCATGCAAGAACCTGTTGGTATGAGGGGCTGAATAAGAGCAGGATCCTTGCATGTTCAATGCTTCAGGCACCATTAGCCAAGATTATTTATCCCAAGCAGAAGCCTTCTTCTGCCTTCACCTACATCAAAACCCCTGAGAATACCTCAAATCAATAGGCTGCTCTTCATGTCTATTAACTTTTTAGCTGTTGCTTTATGCAAAGATCATTTCAAAGCTCTTTCTAAGTGACAAGTTCTTCTACCTCATTTAACACTGGCCTAAAAAAAAAAAATCTCACTTTTCTCCTGCTGGCCCTTAACACAATAAGGCTGAAAATTAATCATATGCCTCAAACATGATCTCAGTGACCTGGAGCACAGAGAAAAAGCCCTTCTGTGAATTTGTAGAGAGTATAATAATAAGTGTCTGGCTCACAGTCTGTCTCAGGGAGTTTTGTTCTTACATGCAGACTGAGAGTTACCTCATTACTTGGGACTTCAGAGAAGGTGCTTTAAAACACCACCAGGAAAGATCAAACCCTTGGAGCAGGAAGGATTTTGTGGGGAGATGGAGAAGTTCATTTGGCAGACTGCTGTCAGGGGTGCTGCAGTGAGGAGCTCTGCAGTGGCTGCAGCTGGTGGCTCAGGGACAGGACCTGGCAGTGGTGACACTGATTCTGGGCCACTGCAGCTCTCCATGGAGGATTCTCCTGGATTCCTCCCTCTGGGGACCTGCCTTGGACATCAGGCACTTGGGAACATCTCTGGCCTCTGACCTGTGACAAGGAAATGTCAGCCCTGAGGCTTGGGAATACCCCAGCCTTGTTTTTGAGAGGCAAACCCAGCCAGAGCTCCATGTCCATCCCCTTGCCCTGACTGAGAGGCCTCCCTTTGACTTTGACAGGGCTTGGATGGAGCCTCTGATCTGCAATTGTGCTGCTGCTCTATTGACATCCACAGCTCCTGCAATATTCATTGCTGGAGAGACTATTTCTGTCCTGATTCTACCACAAGGTACTAATGGCACCGTGGCATATTTATATCAGGTACAGTGCCAAATAAACTCAGCTATTGGATTTCAGTTAGCACTAATTAGGCATTTCAAACCCAAAACTTCTTTTCCCCAGACTGGAATGAGAGAACTCAACTTTCCCATTAATTTGTTTAGTAAAAAGGCAACTTGTCATCTAAAAAACTTCTCCAGAAAGTGCCTTTTAAGCAATTCATCAATAATCTCATTAGAGCAGTGAGAAGATAGAGGAGCTGGGTAATGATTAACATTCAGAGGGTCTAAGGGGGTGTTGGAGCTGCACAAACACAACAGGAGGCTGTGAGTTCCATAGGATTTAATGTGACCTGCAGTAAATCATTGCAGCTTTCTGTACCTGGGCTCCCCACTGAGGAAGTGGCAATTCAATTCCTCACTCTTTGTTTGGCTGAGGGGTGCAGGGTCCTTCAGAGCAGGAGCTGCCCCGTGGCCTGAGTGTCCCCAGCAGGGACCCCTCATGCTGAGCACTCACACTGACAATGCAGATTCTCAGTGGAGGGGTCTGGGGTGCCACAGCCTTCATGGGGCTGCAGCCTCCTTCACCTGCACAGGCTGAGGCCAGGGCGGCCTGCAGGGAAACACATTCCCTGGTTATTTTGCCAGGAATCCACTTGGGTGGCACCAGATGGAGCCCATTTTCAGCTGCTGAATTCAATGGAAGGTTCACCTGGTGGAAGGTGTCCCTGTCCCTGGCAGGGGTGGAAGGAAACGAGGTTTAAGGTCCTTCCAACTTGGAACATTCCAGAGTTCCTTGCTGTGCTCCCTGGCAGTGCCAGGTGAGATGCACTCACCTGTGGAAGGTGTGTCAGGGGGAGCTGCCCTTGCAGCCACATCCCTTCAGGGCACTGGCAGGAGTTCCAGAGCCTCCCCACAGCTGTTTCCAAAGGCACAGCTTTGCTTTGCCCCCCTTCCCACTCCTGTTGTCTCCTCAGTTCCATTTCCTACAAGGGAACACTCTGAACCCCGAGACTGATTCACTGCACACACAACATAAACTTCAAGGGAATTCCTAAACAGGCAAACCAGGGGGAAAAAAAATACCAGAAAATGACTTTTCAGTGGCCACTCTTTAGACTGGAAAACACTGCATGCAGAACTTCAATTTTATTTATATATATATTTTTTAAAATTTCTCATGTGTTCTTTGGCTGGAAAAAGGTTCGTATGTCACTCACCCTAATTAGCAGCTATTAGTCCTGACAACATAATGTGCTGTTGTTTTCCTCCCTGCCAGCAGAGAACTGTTATCAAATAGAGGTTGCTGCTCCTGAACCCTGGTTTTAGCCACAGAGGTGTCTGGGCACTGCTCAGGTCCCCGGCTGGAGACAGCAATAAATAAGGTGCCCAGGAGCTCATCAGATGACTCACTCTAAAAACAGCTCCTGGCAGTGTCTGAGGTGCTCCCGCATCTCCCTGCAACTCCACAGCCCTGGGAACAGGCAGCTGTGGTCAAACAGCTGGGAGATCTTCCATGGGGACATCAGCAGGCAGGGTGACAGCTCTGTGGTGACAGGGAAACAGCTTTGCAGAGGACGCTCCTTTCCTGCAGCCTTTTGGTTGTGCCACCTTTCCGTCCTGGATAAGGCACAGAGCTGGGGAGGGGCTGCTGGTCATAAATTGCCATCAGCATGGAGCTGTTGACTCCATGGATTTCTTTAGGCCCTGGAAGGGGCTCTGAGCTCTCCCTGGAGCCTTCTCTCCTCCAGGTGAGCACTCCCAGCTCTCCCATGGGATGGGTGATCCACTCCAGGGGCCTCCTCTGGACTCGTTGCAGCAGCTCTGGGGTCCCCCAGGAGCAGGGCGGGGGGACAGCACCTTCCTTAGCAGCAGAGCTGTCCCTGGGCAGAGCTTCAGCTCCAAGGGGGTGCCCAGGCCCCTCGGAGCAGTCCCAGAGAGTCCAGGTGGCCCTGGGGGTCTGGGGGAGGTCCCAGGGCCAGCACAGGAGCCAGGGGACTGTGGCTCATTCACCCCAGGGCAGGCTGTGCTTTTTCTCCTCACCGTGTTGAAGCGCTCAGGGGACATTGGCTGCCCAGGGGGGCAAATCCAGACCCAGGGAAAGCTGAAAATCTCCCGGAGCTGGGAACAGAAACAATGCTCTCCCCTGACTCAGTATTTCTGCCTCACACAGCACTAACAGCTCTCGGGGAGCTCCTTTATCTCTGTAACCTTTTGCCTGGCACAGCAGAGGCAAAAGAAGATTTTGCTCCAGCCTGTAAGCGTCTGCCTTTAGGACAATAGGGACAGAATAATATCATTATGTACTGTACAATGGACCATGATTTTGAAAGCCTTTTGCATGAAAGAGCTGGCATAAAGCATGGAATTAGCATGTAGCTTTCCAGGTGCAAGAGATCCTTTTTTATACCCCAAGCAATTCACTCGGCAGCGTTGTGGTTTGCACAAAGGAGAGGAAAATGGCTAAAATTCAGCTAGAAGGCTCCAGAGGCATGGCCAGACTGTGAATATTGCACGTGACAGCTCCCGTCCCTCCATTTTATAGGTGCAAGTCCAAAGTAATCCTGCTAATATTGCTCTGAACCCCCAGCAAAATAATGACTGTGTCACTTCCAATGATCCAATGGAAACAAAAGCAAACATTGCTCATTCCTCTCTGGGTTCTGCACACGATGAAAGAGCAGGGAATTAGCAGCTGTGGCAAGGGGGCTGGGGTACTTGGATCTTTGGTTTAGGGTTTAATTCATCATTCCTCATCCACCCTGCTGGAACGAGCCCCCAGAGCTCACCCGTGCTGCTCTGCCACCCACTCAGGCAATGCTTTGGCTTGGAAGGGACCTTTTAAAAGCCATTTATTCCACCCCCCTGCCATGAGCAGGGACATTTCCAACCGCCTCAGGTTGCTCAGAGCCCCGTCCTCTCGACCTCAAATGCCTCCAGGGGTGTCCAGTTGTGTTTCAGGGAATCCCAAGAGCACAGACTGGTTTGGGCTGGGGCCTTGGGGGCTCCTGGTGCCTCCTGCCAGGCTGAGCTGCAAACAGAGCCACGCTGGCTTTGAAGCAAGAGAATCTGCAAACAGGCTGTCAAATGACAGCCTTGAACAGTAAATCAGCCGTGGCCGGGGAAGTACAGAGCCTATTTCATGCTAGGATTCTTTTACATTAAATATACTTATTTTCTGCCTTGTTTGGAGCTGGGCAGTTCCCCAGCTGGGTATTCAACTGCGAGATCTGGCATGGTTTCACACTACTGTTTTCTTTTTCCCTGGCATAATTCATTTGGTAATGTTTTCATGGATGCTCTAGAAATTCTGCTGCAATTCCACCCCTCAGCCAAGCTGTGAGGGATGAGGGCTGGAGATGCCTATCAGCTCCAGCAGCAGCAGCAGCTTATCTTCAGCACTTGGATTCACTTTGATTTTTAGTAAAGCTGTGGTCAGCAGTTGCTTAGTAGGGATTTTCCAGGTGAAGTTGCCTTTTTGATATTGTTCTGGTTTATAAATTCATATTTCTTACTGAGTTTTGTGTGATAAAAGGGCAGAGATGTATTCAAAATTGTCCTCCTCTGAGGAGAAGCACGTTCTGTGCTTCTGTAATGGTGAGAATTAGGAAGAGGGGAGAGTTATTCCCTGATGGATTTCCCAGGGTAGCCTGTACCAACCCTCACCAAAGCCAAATCAAGGGATAAGCTGAACTCAGAGTCAGCTGTAGGCTGCTCATTCCTCCAGCTGTACAGAAAAGGTGACCTGAGAGCAACTGGTGGCAGGAATATTCCTTACAACAACAGCAGGCCCTGCCCAAGGAAACAGGAATGTTTGTGTGGACTCAGGAATAAACTAAGTAGGTTATTTAATACGCAAGGGGTGGAGAATACTTAATATATTAACACACTGGTTCCATTTATTCCTCCTGGCTTGGATCAACTTCTCAGCCTGTAGGCAGTTAAAACAGATGGTCTGAATTTGGGTAACATTCAGACCTTGAGTTGAAGCTAAAAATGGAATTTCATTGGCAAGAAAAGTAGGTCAGAAAGCTAAAGCCCCTAGTCCTAAAATGATGAAAGGCTTCTAATCAAGTGTTCCCTATTACCATTCATTAACCAGAGCAGGGGAGGAAATATCATTAGAGACCTTTGCAAAGGGGATCACAATGGGAGTGTGAGGATCCTGCTCCCTGCAAGGACACCTGTGCCCTGCAGAGCTGTGCTGGGATGACCATGGGCACCGATTCCCAAAGTCCTGCAGGCTGGGCTGCAGCCACGGCAGGAATGGGTTTCTTCAGGGGGCCAGAACAACTTTATCTTGTGCTGCAGTCACAGGAGGGCTGAGAGGAGCCTCTCTGGCAATCCTCAGTTAATCCCTCCCCTAATCCCCCTCTCCACGCTGCCTCCGCCATCCCCGGCTCAGGTGCTGGGATTTCGGTGCCTCTGCACTCTGGGACCTGCACAAAGCTGAGACTTTGTCAGGCCTGCCTTTGCTCTCCAGCCTTTTCACACCTGTGCCAGACCTGTGCTGCTGCAGCCTCTCCTTGCTGGAGCTGACAGGAACCATTCAAAGCAGATGGGGAGCCTGTCCCAGCTCCCCCAGTGCTCCCAGCACAGCTCATGGATTCAGCTCTCGCTCACAGCCCGTCCCTGGCTCCTGGTGAGGGTGAGGATGGTGAGGATGGTGATGGTGAGGATGGTGATGGTGAGGATGGTGATGGTGAGGATGGAGGTGGTGAGGATGAAGGTGGTGAGGATGGAGGTGGTGAGGATGGTGATGGTGAGGATGGAGGTGGTGAGGGTGGAGGTGGTGAGGATGGAGGTGGTGAGGATGGTGATGGTGAGGATGGAGGTGGTGAGGGTGGAGGTGGTGAGGATGGAGGTGGTGAGGATGGTGATGGTGAGGATGGAGGTGGTGAGGATGGTGATGGTGAAGATGGAGATGTGCACATTCCAAGGTGTGTCATTGTAGGACACGAAAGAAAGCTGAGAGACTCCAAATATTTCAGAAGGCAAAGAACATAGAAAAGGCTTTATTGTCTAGTTCTTACTACTTTTATAATGTGTTCTGATACATACTTAACATGACTGGTGAACAGGAACGACACCTCTCTAATCCCACTGGTTAAACCAGAGAAACACCAAAACACCACCTGGGGAAAGATTGTTTTGAGAAAGGACAGTTCTTTGCCAAGATTGTTTCGAGAAGAAGCTTTTTTGAGAAATTTTCCCTTGGGATAAAGTCAGCAGCTGCCAGCAGGCTAAAATCTCTCAGACCCAGAAATATCAGACCCACAAAGGTGCTTTTGGGAAGTCCCAGGTGATGGTTGGTTCTCTGCCTTTGGCACACACCCCCCTCACCCTGCTGCTGCAATTCCCCTGCTCCGGGTGGGAATTGCTGCATTTCAGAGAGGCTCGGAGGTGTCCGGCTGGCTCTGCCTCGGGGCTGGGCGTTCCCACCTTCCCTCAGCCACCACTGGCACCGTGTGGGGACTGAAATCTGCAATATCCCGTCCCTGTACAACTCAGCAATGTTTGCAGGGCCCTTTGCTGCTTATCACAAATTGCAGTTTACTGCGTCATACCCATCTCACCGGAGGAAAACTGATGTTGCCTTTTTTATGATAGCTCAGATTTTTCCGTGGAACTTGTTAAAGCACTGGATCTTTTTTAACACGAAAAAAGAGGGGGAATTCTAAACTGTTGATCTAACAGTTATCCAGAGACGAAGTGGAATTTACTTCAAGTAGAACCAATACAGAAAAGCTGAATTTCACTTTGGAGAAAATACCTTCAGTCTTAAAAGGCAGTTAAGTGTGGAGGTTATTCCTGATGTTTATAAATTCAGCTGTTCAGAGGAAGCTCTATTCCCTTTAGTTCTTGCAAAGCTGATATTTCTGGCAAAAAGTAATCTCAGGTTTTTTTTGCTTCATGTCATCTAAGATTTTGATCCTCAGATGTCAGTTTCAGCAGTGACAGATGTACCAGAAAAAGCTCTCAAGACTTTTTTGTTTGGGTTTTTTTTTTGTTAGCCTGCTGAATTGAACAGCATTTTTGGCTGGGCAGGTCTTTCCTTGACCTGTGCTCAGGGCAGTGTGGGCACCTGGGGGTCTCTGTGCAGCCTCGTGCTCGAGGGGAATGCATTGGCAGCACAACCAAAAATGCAGAAATGTTCCCAAGGGGCTGTTTAGCCCCTCAGCTCCCCATTAGCCCTGCAGAAAAAGCTCCCTACTTTATCATAACACTGGGGATTTATTGTCATACCTGAGCAGAAAAAGTCTCTTTGACTCTTTCTTTCTGTGCTGACAAACCCCCACCCTCCCCTTGGCGTGGGGTTTTTCCCAGGAAGGGTGAGAGTGTGACATAACTTTCAAGAACTCCTGTTTCCCTGGTCATTGAAGCTTTTCACCCTGAACCTGACAGCAAGTTCTTCTGGGTCAATATTTAATTTAATTGAAATTCTGATGTGGGTGCTAGGACTCAAATCCATTAATGGGAATTGGCCCTGGGGGGGTACAGGGCAGGCACACCCCGGGCTCCTCTGCCTGTGGGCAGGGCTGGGGGAGGCACCGGGGGCTGGTTTGGGGTTAATTTATCTATTTTACCCCAGGTTACTGAGGGGCTGATCTTTGGGTTTATTTATGTTTTATCCCACTCCACAGAAGGGCTGATTTTTGGGTTTATTTCTCTGTTTTACCCCAGTTCAGTGAGGGGCTGGTTTTGGGTTTATTTATGTTTTACCCCAGTTCAGAGGGGCTGATCATTGGGTTTATTTAAGGGCTGATTTTTGGGTTTATTTCTCTGTTTTTCCCCAGGTCAGGGCAGGCTGCAGGGCAGCTCTGGGGTCACAGGGGCCCTTCCCACCCCGACCATCCCGGGGTTCCAGGGAGCAGCAGCTTGGCAGATTCCCTCAGCTGGAATTTCTCCTTGGGATCCAAAGGAATATTTTCAACCTCCCTGTTTTCCACAGCCATCAAGCACCATGGACATGCTTGAAACACGAGGAAAAAGCCCTGAGTGTTGTTGTCCATCTAATTCAGGCATCTGGTATGAGAGCAACTGAGTGCTGCTCAGCAAGGCCCACTTTTTAAAAAGTATTTGTTTTAATGGAAAATAAAACGTCCCAGATTAAGGCATTATTTATTTCTGGCTGCACACACCAAAGGCCTTTTAAATTACTTCATTCATTATTAATTCACTAAGAATCCTCATATTACTCGGAGTGAAACCCTTACACAATTACCTGCTCAGAGAATCTGTGGGGTTTTTTTGCATCCTAACCCTCTGTAAAAGGAATCTTTTTGAAGAACATACAGGCTGGAGAGGGCAGGCAGTGCATTGAGCAATTAGACTTTTCTCCTAATTGCAGGGCTGAAGGCTCCCTGCCCTGTCTTAAATCCTTAACTGTGGTGTCAGCTTAAAGGAAATGCTGGGTTTTGGCTTTCATTTTATCCTCATCTTTTTCTTTTCTGTCTTTTTAAGCAGCTTGAGTGTCCATGCTGAGCCATGTCACATTCCAAATGATCCACATACTGTGCATTTTAATGAGTTGCTAACACTGATTATACAAAAAGCAATCTCAGAAATATTTACTGAGTCAAAAAAAAAAAAAAAAGCCTATGGGGATCTAATTAGCTTTTTAAGAATTGGCTTTTTGAAAGCTTCAGACTCTGGGAAAGTTGAACTTGGAATCAGTTTCAAAGAAGTTGAAGGAGTGACTGGAAGAAAAGGGAGTGAGTTGCAATGGAGTAGTTGTAACAGAGAGTTCCAAGTCCCAGGTGTCTCTGTACAGGACAGGAGATGCACTGGAAGCTGAAATATACAATAGATAATACCCAGAGAGACAAGAAATGCAGTCATTATGCAGAGAAAAACCATGTAATGCCTGGATCTTTTTTGTCAAGTTTCTGCAGCCTTTCCCAGGTTGATCAGAGAGGGACAAACCCTTTGTCTCTCCATCCCTGACCAGGTCCCTCCACCAGGATTTCTCTAAATACTGATATTGGAAACTCGATGCATCCCAATGTCAAGAAAATTCTGGTTAGTTTGGGACAGAGCTGATTAAAGTTTCCCTTTCCCGAGATGTGAAATGCAATTCAAGGTCTTCATGTTCCCTGAATATTTACTTCTGTCCCTACCAGGGGAAAGTGATCCCAGTAATGTGACATTTGTCATCAGATGGTAACAGATGAAAGGAATTGAGAATTTACTTGGCTCAGGCCTGCATTGCCAATAAAAGCCATATTCCAGTGATCGAGGGGTTGCAGGAGCATCCCAATGCTCGTGCTGCAGTTAAGCTCTGCAGAAACTTTGAGTGCAGACTGGAAATGTAAGGGACAAATCCCATTAATAATGGGCCAAATGTCAATCCAGAAACTCAAACACGGGGCTGGTCCTTGTGGGCTGGCTCTGTGTGTCCAGGATATTACTGAGATCACGAAGATTTGGAAGGAGCTGGCTTCGTTGCCCTTCAGTAAAATCCCAAATAATATTGCAGATGTTGCCAAGGGGGGCTGGGGAAGGAGCTCAGGGTTCTGGGTCTCCTTTTTGGAGCTCCTGAGCTCCGTGAGGGCTGGGCAGGGAGAGTTGGTGTGCACAGGTCTGAGCCTCTTCTCCAGGCAAAGCAGAACAGGGGGAACTGAGGAATGGGCGTGTTGTGCTTCAAGGATTTCAGGGAATCATGGAATGGTTGGGTGGGAAGGGACCTTAAATCCCATCATGGCAGGGACACCTTCCACTGTCCCAGGCTGCTCCAAGCCCTGTCCAACCTGGCCTTGGACACTGCCAGGGCAGCCACAGCTGCTCTGGGCACCTGTGCCAGGGCCTGCCCTCCCTCCCAGGGAAGGATTTATCCCCTGTATCCCATCTCACCCTTCCCTCTGGCACTGGGAGCCATTCCCTGTGTCCTGGCACCCCATCTCTTGTAAAAACCCCCTCTCCACATGTGCTGGAGGCTCCTTTGGCACATCCTGTGGGATTCTGTCCCTCCAGCCTGGCCTGGGGCTCTGCTCCACCCCAGCTCCGTGAGCAGGATCACAATGGGCCCCGATCTTTGCAGAGTTAATTGAGCTCCTCAGAGGGATCACTGAGCTGGGCCCAAATGCCATTTGCATCTTTACACACCTGTTTAATTTTGCAGATACTGTGCGGGTTCCAAAGCCACTCTGGGTTTGGCTCAGCCAAGGCAGGGCCCGGCTGCAGCAGAGGCTGAACACGAGGGCCCAGGAGAACCTGGGCAGGGGCACCAGGACGTGTCAGACCCCGAGGTCCCAGCCAGGCTGTTCCCCCGATAGTATGGGGTTAAAGTGATTCCTAAAATTATAAGAATTGTAAATGGGCAACTGGGGGGTGGAGAACTGAAACTGCTAGAAACAGGACATTGGGACAGAAGCCTAGCTTTGCTATAATTNACTGCAGCCTGGCTCACAAAATCTCTGTGTCCTCACTGGGGTGTCCAGGGCAAGGGCTGAGAGGGGCTGGGGGCTCTCCTTGGTGAGGGGAATGGCAAGATTTGTCTTTACAAACAAGCTGGTAGATAAAACTGGCACTGAGAGATAAGAGAAAGAATGGGAAGGGTTCTACTGATGGATGAATGGAAAAGAAGGTATTTGCATTTACAAACAAACCGTAGGTTTGCTGATACATGAAATTGGATATTGAAAGATGAAAGGAACAATGGGGAAAACCCAAAAGAATTAAAAATTAGGGGGGTTACACATTAAAAGGGGAATCTTAGGTCTTGGGCACTCAGGGAAGTCTGTACCTCTCAAGTACCTCAGCCAATGGGGAAAGAGAGGGAAATGCAGCCGGGAAATTGGGATAAAAAGGAGGTTGTGTCCTCCAGAAACTGGAGAGACCCCAGGGGAAATGCCCCATGGCCTCTCCCTTTATTCGAATAAAGTAAAAGGACTCCTCTGTCTCCTTTTTGGACATAAACCTCTGGCGTTTGTGGATTAATTTCCCTAACAATCCCATCCCTCCTGATCCCACTCTCCTCTGTCCCTGGGATGGAGGGAGCACGTGTGGCTGCTTGGTTACGGGTTTTATTGAAAGCCAGGTGACTTCAGCACTCTTTCCTCATAGTCCTGCTCCTTCTGCTTTCTTTTCTAGGAGTAAAATCTGAACTTTTGGAAGCCTTGAAATCAGTTGTCCCCCCTTGTTTCATGTACAGCAGAATACAAACATAAATAATAAATCCCTGAGAAATCCAGGTGCCCTCTGCAAACTCACTTAGTGCAGGGAGCAGAGGTGGTCACAGAAGACAGTGAAAACAAATAGCTGTTTCTTATGCTCTCCACTCTTTCATTTTTTATCTCTTTTATCTTCTTTATTAAAAAAAAAAAGGTGAGGTTTAAACACCACACTGCCAGAGGAAGTTTATTCTAATGAATGTGTGGCAGCCAAATCAGAGAATCTTTCTGTTCAGGTGGAAGCCAAATGCTCCGAGTGATCCCAGCACTTTATCCTGTTTCCTCTGAGAGCACAACCTTTGCTTGCTTGGGGTTCAGGAAAGGGGAGTGGGTTCCCTAGACTTTAGAACATCTTCTCCATTTGTTCTTCTGAGCAGATTTAATAACACACAGATAATTGTTCTGAGTAAGAAATAAAAGTAAGTGAGAAATAAGATTCACCTACATGCTGCCACATCGACGCCTCCAGGGAGGTGTTCTGAGTCTGGAGCTGGTTGAATATTTTATTCTACTTCAGAGTTTTTTCAAAGATGGACTAAAGGACTATGCTCGCATGTATCAGTTGTGCTTGAAATGTATTGGATTTTTGTTAGGAAACAAAACAATTGAAACCGCAAACTTTTTAAGTGAAAGTTACAAAAGCCAATCAAAAATGGAGGCTGGATTGTGAATAGTTCCATTTGCTTTGTCTCTATTTGATCAAAACGGCCTCAGATTTAACAGGATTTTTCTTTCAAATAGAAAGAAAATCAAGAAGAAAAATAGCCCTGCCTGAAAGTCCCCGTTATTTTCTTCCTCGTTGGATTGTTTTATCATTCTCAGCAAAAATCAGGCGGAGTTGTCCAAGTTTGCCAGTGATGGATAGTGTCACCTTAAATGTTACCAGTCAAAACCTGTTTTGTGGTTTTTCCCTCCTGCAGGATTCAGGCAGGCAGTTTGCCAGGGTGTGACGTTCCCTTTGGTGCAGCTGGAGCAGCCACAGCTCTGGGCAGCTCCCGGTGCACACCCAGCCCAGGGCCGGGTCCCAGAGTGTCCCTGCAGCCCCTGGGCTGTCCCCAACACCCCGTGCCCGGCAGGGACTGGGCCCTGGTGCCATCCCAGCCTCTCTGGGGTCACTGACCCTGAGCTGGCCCAGGCTGGGGCTCTGGGAATGTCCCTTGGCTCCTCCGTCCCTCAGTGCAGAGCTGCTGTCCCCAGTGTCACAGGGGGTGTCCCTGTG
>VYXD01013264.1:794689-854474 GCA_013397195.1 Hylia prasina | reverse complement strand
CTTCCCTCCTTCCTTCCCTCCTTGTTGTTTTTGCTGTCTGACTGCCAATCAAAGTACTGTAGTAACATAACAAGAAGATCTCCTGAGATTCCATGAAAAATCCCATGAAATCAGCTGTCCTTGTGATGTTTTTCAATAGGAAATTGTGAAGAAAAGACCAGCAGGACCTGGGCCCCAAATTATGACGCTCCTGAAATGTCCCTTGTAGTTGTTTCTCCAAGGTGTAAAGATGGAAGGAGTGTTCTTCCACTCCTGACTTATGCATCTCCTTCGTTTTTATTTAGAGCACTACTTTCGGGACTTTGGCTTGCTATCAGAAATATTCTCTCAATAATTTTTTACTAAGATCCTGTGTGAAGTTATTTCTGTGCAGCACACAGAAGGTTTGTTTGATGGTATCCTTTTAGACAAAATAGGATTTAACCCACATTTAAATAATAAAATATGGCTTATTTGATATTTTAAATGCTATTTTGAAGTTTTACTTGATATCAATTCATGAATTAACCAAGTCTTCAAGGAATTTCAAAATTAAGTAATGGAAAATAGAAAAGCCACTATAGCAACATTTTTTGCATGTAATTCCAGAACAAAATGTAATCTTTCTGTCTGTTTGTACACTTCTGTGTCAGAAACACCTCTAGTAATTATAGAATAGTAACTTTAAAGATGAAACTTCAAATGTGCCCAGAACAATATTGTGTTTTTGAGGTATCATCTACATTACAAAATATAATGGCCAGTATCAATTATAATTGAAAACTTTTCTTTTTTGATTAAATTGCTGATCCTTATGCCATATATAATTGGAGATTTTTGTGTTCAGAAAATTAAAGTAATTCCTATTGTTATCATGTTTTCATTGTCAGTGAAAAAATCTCCTGCCATTACATACGTTTTTCGTGGAATTAGTGTGTTGGATTTTTAACCTTCTACTAAATATATATGTGCAATACAGTTGGTGATGATGCTTGTGACAGGTGTAGCTGAGTTATTTTTCCTTAAAAGAAAAACTTATTTGTCAAGTGAAGCATGAGCTAATCTTTCAAATCAACTAAACATCCAACGTTTTGGTAGAAAAATACAACAGGAAACATTTAATTTGTTTATTAGAAAATGGCTCGCTGTTAGAAGGTTTCAGCTCTCAGAGGTTCCTGTATAAGAATCCTCAGCTTGTGTGTTTGACTGGAAGTCGATGTTTCTGCACTGCTAACTCAAATAAGTGATTCCATGTGAATATATTTATTTTTCAGCTTGTTATCAGAAACTCTGCATGTTTCAGTTTGGTCTGCAAGTGCTTATTAACACAATAATCCTTTTGATACTAATACTGCTAATTAGGGATGTTCCTGTGCAAATAGCTGGTAGGTCAGGCTCAGAATGAGCAGATGAATATAAGGATAAAGGTCATCTTCTGAAACTTTAGAATTTGTCGGTTATTTCCACATGGCCCTATTATAGTATACAAGTTTGGAAAGAATTTCAAAATATGAAACTCTAAACAGCAAACTTTATTTAAAATATTTCTCAATGGCATATGTGGGTCAGCTTTTTCTTGTGGTTATTTCTGCATGTGGAAAATGTTGCACAAATTATTGTAATTTCATTTTCAAGTACAAGATCTGGTCCCCTAAAATTATGATTTATGTTGATTTGAGTCTACTTTTTTTTTTGTCCTAGTTTTAGATATATGGAAGTAGAAATAAAACATTGGGACTTTAATCCAAGCTACTAATGTAAATGTTATGATCTCTTGTGACCTCTCCATTCTTTTCTACATTAGTGGGATACATCTTCCTTGCATTCTTCTTTTGCCTTTGTCTTCCTTGCTCTGTAAAAATTATCATGTTTCAATATTGGAGACTTTCCCAATTAGTCTCAAGTCAATCACTGGACATTCATAGGTATTAGAATCAGCGGAATTTGTGTGATAGATTTCTCTAGTGTAACTCTCTGGGAACCAAGCAGGAAAGATGCTATTTTTCTTTGTTTGTCAGAACATGGTACTTTTTCCAGGTATGTTTTTCAAGCTGAAAAAAAATGGATCATCAGTAAAAGCCATTTTCATAGTAGCTCCAAGGAGAAATAAGCCATATCGTCTGTATCTCTTTGGTTCAGAGGTAATTTGATGTACCTGTATTGAACACAGTGATACCGATTCTATAATTTTATCTAAATAGGCACTAACTTCAGATGAAACTATGAAAGCTAAATAATGCATACACATCAGAAAGCACACTGTGCCCTTTCTATCTTCCCCAGCTCTCTAGCCTCTATCTAAATCAATATCTGTGTACTGCTGTGATGGCTCACAGCACGACCTGCATTTGGCATACTGAAACCGTTACATGCTTTAAAGCAACATAGGATCTTTTGGAAAGGCACTTTTTCCCTGAAAATGCCAATGAAACCCCATACAAATGGTCAATAACAACCAATTGCCTCTGTTACAGAAGTCACTGAAATGGAAAAGTAACCCATACAACAGAAAGTAAAACGAAAGGAAATTTTTATTCTGGATCTGTGGGAGAGTTTCTGTTCCACCAATCCAGGAAGCTTGACTTTGGTAATATTTGCTTCTCTATTTATTTACATTTCCTTCTGGTCTATACTTTTGTTACTGTATAAAGTAACATAAAGTAACATACTGCATCCCTTTTCATTCAATCTCTGGAATTATTTTAGTCCCAAGCTTTGGTTTGCTTTTTTTCCCCCCTCCCCTTTTCAGCAATATATTGAGGAAATATCCATATCTACAGCAACAATTTGATTTTGAGCCAATCATTAAAAGTATAGTTACAGATCCATTCCTTTACTTGACTGCATTCCTGGAAATATGAGGAAATTTGAATTATTGTGTGCAGTACAAGAAATGGAAACAGGGAAATAAAATATAATGGCTAATGACATGTCTTACAAGATGCTGCAATAAAAATATTAGCTCTGTCTGAAATTCAAGGATTGATGAGGATCTCCTAACTGATACGTGGTTATGCTTATTTCAGCCAGGACTGAAAATGTATGGGGGACAGAATGAGCCTGAAAATGCTCCCTCTGGCAAAATACAATAGTTATATTACTGGGGAAAAAATGTTCCTGGGTAGAAGCTCTGTAAAAGGTGAAATTGGTCTGCTTCCTCCTTTTTAAGACATCCTGGCTGAACAAATAGCTATTAAATCTCAGAGTTCCTTAAAGAACCACTCAACTGTTACGAGTGGCACAGGTTGCCCAGAGAAGCTGTGGATGCCCCATCTCTGGAAGTGTTCAAATCCAGGCTGGATGGGGCTTTGGCAACGTGGACTAGTGGGAGGTTTCCCAGCCCATGGCACTAGATGGAACTAGATGGTCTTTAAGGCCCCTTCCAACCCAACCATCCCAGGATCCTCTGATCCTGTGGTATTTCCCTACTTCTAGGGGACATGTTTTTGGTAGTTAACCTCATGTTCCAGCTACAAACTTTTGAACTAGAGCAACTTGTTTTCTGTGATCCAGATTTCAAAAAACCTGCCCTGCCTACTCAGAAAGTATCTTCTTCTATGTCTTGAAGAGGGTGAGTTTCATCTTTCAACCTTGGCCGCAGCCAATGTGCAGCTCCAGTGCCCGGGGAACATACAATTTTCTTCTGCTCTTATTTCCCTGAGGAGGGCTGTGATCCCCACTTTTACCTGGGCTGGGATACAGTGGAACATGTGGGAGGTGATAAAACTTTTGTCAGTATGCATTTCTTCCCGAAGTCTGGGAAGCCCTAGGAAACGTCAAACTTCAGCCAATTTGTGCTTACACTAGGGTAGTGGAACTGCAGGTTGGACTTTATTATAGTCTTGAAAAGAAAATTGAGGTCTGTGACTACAAAGGTAGAAATGTTGCCTTAAACTTTCTTCTTGTAATTTGTGCTCACAAAGTGAAGGTACTTTTCTGTCATACACAAAGGTCAATCAATACATGAAATGTACTGTACATCTCTTCGTGTTTTTACTTTCAAAATCTCATGACCATTGCCAGAAAATACTTTTGCAACTTTTGAGCAACCACTCTAACAATCACGACTGTGCACTCTGCTGTTATTTGAGAAGATATTTTTAAAAGAAATTAGAAAAAGGAAATAAAATGGAAAAAGGGATTTTTTTTCCCCTTTTGGCTTTCTTTTTTTGTTTCTATGTCTGTTTTCCGTTTGTTATTTAAACATCTGCATTTCATTCTTTTCATTGGTAGCTTTGGGAAGACTAAAATGAAGAACTATTGTTTATTTGCATAATTAACATAACACATTGCTAGCTAGAGATATCTACACTAAAAAATCCCTATTTATATCTCATACATTTTGCTACGTCTAAAAGGTGTTACATGATGTTATCTAAGTTACAGGTTATCTAAGTTACAGTGCAGGATTGATAGCTACAATTCTATTTAACCAATGTATTTTAACTGAATCTATTATAAAATGTATTAAAGCATCTATAGACTCTAAAATTAGGTCAAAGCTTTTCAATGCAAATTTAAATCTTCCATACCAGCACCTGAACAAACATATTTCCAACTTGATTACTGAGTTTACCTGTGTTCCCTATTGTAAAGCCTGCTTTGTCTTTGTCATCTCACCTGATGGTCTCAACTCAATGAATTCATTTGTCCAGAGTGAGCCCATGCAACCAAATCACCAGGCTCATCACATGTGTAGTGATCCTTGTAGTGACCCTCAGGTAGGGCTTGGTTTGTCTTCTCCTGCTCAGAGTTGGTTTGCTCCTAAATCTTCACATTCATGATGTCTGAGCTGGCTGCCCCTCTCCCCTCAATCACTCCAAAACTGCAAGTCAGCACTGCATCACTTTGTATAGAGTTTTGTGTACCTAGGATGGGAAGTAAGCACTCTGAAAAGCTTCTGCCTTTCAGACTCTTGATAAAGGTCATGGTCTTCAGATGTCCTGCACACCGGTTTGTTTTTGACATGGCAACCATATCATTTGGAGGAATGAAAAACAGAATGTTCCAGGTCTAGGAACACAGACTAAAGGATGCTCTTGCATCCTTTATTTTCATTTACTTTTAACCCAGAAGGGATTTACTTTCTATTGTGTGAGAGAAATAAAGACATTCTATCCATTGGGGGTGAATGTGGTAAACTATACTTGTGGAAGCCTTGCAAGGATAAACCAGAGCTTTATTTTCCTCTATTACCTTACAATAGTACAGAAGACTATTTTCTAAATCTAAGAAATACTTTACTGCTTCTTATTGTAAATTGCACTATTCAGACTTATCCTGGACTTTGATTTTATTCTCTCTGGAGTCTAAGTGATCCACAGAGGAAGTACTGCTCCTTTTCACTTTAGGATTGTGAAAACTTTTTAAAGAAACAAGTAGTAAACACACAATAACATTGGTCAGATTAAAAAACCAAATATCTCCTGATTAAAATGTTTCTCAAGATATGCAGGTTTCAGCTTTTCTTTCCACTTCGACATCCAGTAGATGTTTGGAGTTATGTAATTCATCAGGTGAATTATTGTAACACATATTGGACATAACAATGTAATTCAGAAAATGCAAATTTTTCTTCAAGTCAATCAGAATTCAGGAGAAGCAGATGTGTCATGGCAATGGGGTTCACCTTGAGCCAGTGGTGTGTCTAGGTGTTTTTCTTACCAGGTTTATCCTGATTATTGTGCTAAACCTTGTAACCTTAGGATACTACAACCTCTAGAGTTACCACAGCATTTGGACTTTGAGTCAAGGACAATTATGTCAACTGTTTGTAGGAGTCTGTTGAAACTGTCCCAGTTGGTCAAAGGACAGGTAGGATACCCCTGATTCATGTTGCTGTGGCTCCAGCTCTGTGATACTTGCATATCAAATGCTTGTTGAAAAAATGACAGGGAGTGTTCTTTCCACATCATTTTAATCCAACTTTCAGTGATGTTATTGGCTGTGGCTTGCAGGATGCCATGCTCAGATTTTCATTCATGTCTCTTTAGACAGTGCTTATTTTTAGTGCTGCAGTCGCCATGGTGCCTGGGAGAGAGAAAATATTCCTGCATGATAACAGCTTGGAGAAGTTCCCTGTTGACATAGTAAAGATTGTAATCTGTGATGTCACATCTTAAAAGCAGGAATATTGAGAAGAAAATAATAAAAAAAAAGATTTCCAGTATACTCAGAATGCATACCTGTTTTGTATATACCCACTTCGTTGTGATGGGATTGCAAACCTGGAGCAACATGAAGAAGGATAAGAGTTCCAGCAATATAAAATATTACTTTTATTTGATATATCCATGTCATATATGTTATTGTAGCCACACCTTTCTCAGACTTCTTTAGGAGGATGAACATGTCTTCCTAATTTAGGTCATTAGTGTGAATTATTTTCTGGTTTTGAATTCTTTCTATAAAAATCCCCACTAACTCATAGCAAGAACTAGGAGCAGGATATCCCTAGGCAGGTGGATAAGCTAAATATATTCAAGGACAGTATGACAAAGCCTTGTCTAGTTACCATTTTAGTAACTTTCATGTTTCATTCTCACCCTCTCCCTCCTCTATTGTCTTTATAATATCAATCTTCAAGGAAGAGAATATTTTTTTAGCACATGTATTCTGAATATGGTATCAACTGTTTATTTCTACACTATAGCTTTAAAAGGTAGGATTTTAGATGTGAAAAGCAGAATTTTCCTATTTGCAAAAATAAATAAAAGAAAGCAAAAAAAACTAAACAAAAAGCATGCCTGAAAAACGGATTGTTTTGAAAGATTCCAGTTTTAATCTCTGAGATCTCGTGCTCTAAATTGTTTCCTTGAGTTTATTAGCCTTAGCATATAAAGTATTCCCAACTGGTCAATTAAGCCTTGAGAATTGTCCTACATCTCATTTATTATAATCTAAAACCATAACTTGAAATACTTGCTCTGTGCTTCTAACCCTCACAGTTGCCTTCTGTGGCCAGGTAGATTTATTCAAAAATTATGAGTTTCCTTATACTGTGATACTGAACTGCTATTCAGTAAAATTACTGCAGTAATTTTAAAGTAATGTTTCTTTCTCAGGAATCAGAGGATTTGTTGCTCATCTATCTACAACTTCAGGGATACACGGCAGATCCTGATTTTGTCATTCATTGCAAAGCTATCTTTTTTTCCTAATAGCCTCCACACTTCCAACAGTTTCCAGCAATCTGATAGCTTGTTTGCAGAGATAATCAGTCAGATTTTTCAGCACTTCATAATCTTCAGTAAGAATTGTGTTTTGTTATCCTTGGATCATTATCTCAATTACTTTATTTTTTTTTTCTATCACTTTAATCCCAAGATCCAATGTCTTTGAATTTATACATTGCAACAATTGAAATCAAAGTGATTTCTGGCCACATTTGAATAGCTGCTAAATTCCTGCAAAACAGATTTTACAAATCTGTGTCATTTAACATTATGGCCAGTGGAAGTGAACCTGCAGTAAATTCCTGGTTAGAAGAAACTTCTGAAGACAATTCAGATGTTCAGCTATCAGATGTGTGTATGCCAGTGGTATTGGATGTCTTTAGCATCCTGTGAATCAGCCCATGAATATGAGAAGCTCAGGTAAATAAATACACAAAGGAATGAAGCATGTCATTTAGATGCAGTTCGTTTCTGACATGACCCATCTGTCTTTTGGAGCTCATGAAAACTCGTCCCTTCTAATAACCATTTTATCATGTCTGACAGAGTTTCTCTTGCTGTCTTAATGCTGGACTGATGTGGGCTAAGCACACCCTGGCAGCAGTTGCGATTCAAATTTCTATTTTGTCTTTTGCTGGAAAACAGATGATTGATTGCCATTGCAGTTCAGAAACACATGGGCCATTCAATCCTGGCTAGTTTTCTTCGTGCACTTTCTACAATTGTCACTGTTTCCCTCAGTTCTTATTACAGAGCAAATCATTCCCTTGCCCCTCATCCTGCTGTGCATTCAAGGTTCCCAGCTGTCCTCATTTTCTCTATTCTTTTAGGAAAATCTCTTCAAGAATCTGCTCTTCAATGCCTTTTTCCTAATTTTCTGTGGGTTTAGGATCTCTTGTGCAAACCCACATGGGATATGGTCATTTGCATTATTCAACCCCATTATCTTATTTAAGCCATGCCACTTTCAATTGAAGTTGTCTAGTGTATTACTCTAGTTGTGGTTATTCTTTGCAGCATTTACTTTGATCCTCTTCTTCAAATGCAACATTTGAAAACCCTCTCTGCCTGATGCTTTTCTTCTTTGTCTAAGTGTCATGTACACATGATTGCTGACCACAAAATACATTAGTTTAGCAAATATTTGTGTTCTCCAAATGTTTGCTGTGCTGCATGCTTTCTCTTCAAAGAGACAAGGGTACAGGCATAGAGATAATTTTATGACAAACTAATTGATGACAGGAGGTTTTGTGTCTCTTTCTAACTCTGTGTTACTGACAGATATTATCTAAGTAATGAGAAAGATCATACTATTTTTATTTTTCTCATAAGGATTCAGTGAAGAACTAATTAAATTTTCTAGAGCATTGTGGGAATCTGAATCCCAAAATTATTGTGGTTTTTATCCTACCTGAAGACAACTGAACATACTCAGATGTCATTAGGATCTTGTTTTGTTTCTCATTGCTGTTTAATTTAATTTGTCACAGGAAAAAAATTATCCAAGTATGCTCAAAGTACCTTGTACTTCCAGTGGGATGAGGTAATGGTAGTAGCAGTGTTTGTGGTTTAGTGTTATTAATGGCAATATTTTCTGTCTAAATATTCACCAGGTGCATATCAGAAATATAATCGCATAATTTTATCTAATGATAAAACTTCAGCATCTCATTTACAGGAGAAAAAGGTAGAAAATTTATTAGGTTCATTTTTCCATACTGAGAAATCTTTGAGGATAAAATCAAATTTCACTGTTTCCAAGTACTGCTGTATCATCAAAAATTTTATTGAAGGATTTAATTTAACTACTTTTTCTAAGTATTCCACATTGAGGGCTCCCATAACTGAGGCGAGTTTTACCCTTGGAGAAATAATGCTTAACCCATGGGGAAGTCTAGATGAAAAAATTAATTTGCCTGCCTTTTCCTACGCTGAATTATTGTATTTAAATTTGGACCAGTTAAACATGACATCCTCTTCATAAGTCTCTGTTCAGACTAGAGTATTTCCAAATCCTGTCAGCAATCTGGGGTCTTATATATTGGACTCTCCTGGTGTTTATAAAGTATCTAATAAATCTTTCCATAAATATACTCTACCCATTTTTCTTTAGGACTTTTGATTCAAGCATTTTCCGTCCTCATCCCCAATTTTCCATTGGACTGATTCCCTCAGAAAACTTCCTATTCATTGACATTTTTACCAGTGTCTTTTACCAGGAGGATTTTCATTTGAGCTGATTAAATTATACTTCTCTTTGTTTTCTAACAAACGCGTATTTTCTTAAAAAGAATTAAAAAGTTGCTATGTTATTTGTTAGCAGTAATTTGTTCGCTTTCCTTGTTACCTATATCTAATTTTCCATATTCCTTATGTCCCCCAAAATTCAGGAGGGTATACCAAGGCCTGCTTTTTCTTTTGCTGTAAAAATTTATGGGCTATTTTAATACAGATTAGTGCAAGTGCAATACCAAAGCACTGTAGGTGGTAAAACCCAGTTATCATTTGTATGATTAGTTTCACCTTGTAGCCGTGTCTCTGAAAAATGCAATTAACAGTTTCATATTCAGCATAGCTGGCTTTTATTCCTGCTGCATGGTGTGCAACATTTGCATCATAAAAAACCCCCTAATTGGTAAACACAGCCTTGCCAGATTCTCTGCAATTCACCCAATTCTCGTCCTGTTAATTGGCTCAGCTTCAACACCCGTTGGATGGGTTTTCAAAGGCAGCCGCAGATTAGAGAGCTTGCAAGCACTTGTGTTTCACAGGACTGACTCCGAGGAGACTGAGGGAGGAAAAAAAAATATTTTAAATGAATGCTGAATGCAGGCAAGCTCTCTGGTCCAAGGGTTGCCATGGAAACTGTTTTGTCTGCTAATCTGATAGCAGAGTGTATGTTTATTGGTACACATCTCTAATGACCTTCAGAGCCTAAACTCAGCTGGAAAGTAGTATTCTACCACTGTGGTCAGAGACAGCAGCTAAGTGATTACATCCTAAACTCTATTATTGTAGCTTATACTGTTGTCAGGTGGGTTGGGGTGTTTTTTCCCCTTCGTTATTGTTGTTCCCTGCTATGCATTGCCCCAAAAATGACAATTTGCAGTGCTTAGACGCATAGCTTTGGTAGCAGATACTGTG
Organism: Hylia prasina; assembly: GCA_013397195.1. NCBI lineage: Eukaryota > Metazoa > Chordata > Aves > Passeriformes > Sylviidae > Hylia > Hylia prasina. Next base: position 844,176 of record VYXD01013264.1, on the reverse strand, counting down.
TGTCAGATACAGGATGTAAAGTTTCTAGGGTGAGGTCTTTAAGCCAGAAATTCTTGTATTGCTGAGCTGAGGGAATTTGTCACTTTTCTGTCTGTAATAATTGCTTACTTCAAAACAGCAGTNAAAAAAAAAAAGTTTAAAAAAGATAAATTTAATACGATGGGTTATCCTGGCAGAATAGGGGGAAATGTGAAATTCATCTTCCTGATAAACAAACAGATTTAAACTCAATCTTTTAAACCTAAGCAATATTTTTCCTCCTACTATTAGAAAAGGTAATTCTCAAAATTTGTGAGTTATACCTTTAAGTCAGAGACATTAATTATAGCTGCTTTGCCGACAATTTTTAATTTTGTAATAATAGTACACAAACTTATTATTGGAGCAATTTCCAGAAGCATACAAAAACAAATTGTGTCCTAATTAACCAAGCAATCTTTCTTTAAATCTGAGGGTGTTGACTCTGCCTTAATTACCAGCACTGCATGCATGGGTGCAGTAGGATAGCCAATTAATACAGGAGCTGTCATACAGAGAAGGATTGTGGGTTTGTTTTCAAATCTTGCAGACCAAATGACACCTCAGCCTCGTGCACATTGTTCATCTCAACCTCCACCAGGTATTATTTCGACCTTTAGGACTTAAGCATTAACATAGTAAAAATCCTCAGCTTTGCGGTAAATGGGAAGGTGCCAGAGGAGCATTGTCAAGGCTGTGCATCTCCTGCCTCCTGGATGTGGGGGTTGCATGGCATGGAGCTTGTGGGAGAGCTGGAGGTACAGGAGATGGGCTGGCTGGTGCCCTGGGCTGCTGCCAGCCCTTGAGGTTTTTGTTTTTTGCCCAGACAAGAAGAGATAAATCTATTGCCATGCTCATCCTCCTTCCCTGTCTGCAGGCCGATCCCAGACTTCCCAAGGGGCAGATGGAGGCTCCAAAAGAAGAGAGATCCAGCAGAGTGACATCTGAGGATTTAAGACACAAATAAAAAGGAAAGTTAAGGGACATAGTAGATGAGAACAAGCAAGAAATATAAAAAAATTCAGAAGTGATAAAGCTACCTACATCCACCTATATTCAATGTGTGTGAATGGTAAAGACCACCAAAAAGAATGAAGGAAATATCTCAAAGTAGAGGAAAATTTATAGAAGAGGCTCAAATATAACTGCTATTAAATAAGGGAACTATCTGAATTATTTTGCCTACCAGGATGTTTGAAGTTTGATTTCCTCACTTTAAAATCTTTGATTCCAAAGTTTTGATTGTGGTCATTAATGAAGAAATAAGATAATTAGCATACTGGGGCTACGTCTCTGTTATTGTGATCTCTGTCATTTTGTTATTACTGTCAGAGCCTAGGACAGTGGGAACACCACAGACCTGCAAGCCTTCCTAGTGGTGAGGTCTTGACATCTGCAAATCTCACCAAGCAGCGCCAGCCTAAATCTCTGATCCTGCAGTCACTGGTCTCCTGCTGCACCTCTCCCATGGGACTACAACACCACCTTCTTGGGAAAAAGGTATAAAACCAGTCTCCATGCTAGGATATCATGGTTTCTTTACCTAATCTGCAGTTGTTCATGTCCGTTCTTCAAACTGAGTTAGTGCAGAGAATTTATTTTTAAACGTTTTCAGAAAGGAGCTTTCCATCCCTCCTGCTCATTCTCCTCCTGTTCTTCTTTGCCAAAATTTGGTCGTTGACTATGGCATCAAATTTCCTTGTCCTCAGAATGCTTCATTTCTAGGCTTGACCCTCTCCCCATTCCAATCTTTGATCTTTAAAAATTAAATAACTTGGAGATTAATATCAAGCCTTCTTTTATTTTCATCTATATTAGCTGTTATTTTCTTTTGAAAATATCAGTCCCTGCATTTTATGAATTTGATTTAAGCCATTGGCTGCAGCTGCTCCAGTCGAGCAGAGCCGTGAGCTAACTTATCCGTGGAGGCAATTCCGAGCTGTTTGTCTGTGCAAGGGCTTCAGGAAGGGACCTGCTATATGTTATTGGAACAAAACAGGTATTTTCATGCAGGAGTTTGATTCTTCTCTTGATGAGACAGAAAACTACATAAAGTAAAAGCTAGACTGGTTTGGGGGTTTTTTTTATCTCTTTGAAGTTTTGCTGAATTTCTTTACAAGAGCTGACTTACGTTCAAAAAACCAAAAATCTTCAAATCACCATCATGTGCTTCTGTTTCACCGATTAAGGCTTTTATCTTCATATATGTTTAAAAAAATAATGACAATGCTTTTTGTTCTGCTGTGTGAAGAATATCCAAGACCCTGGGCTTATCCAGAAATTGATTTTCTTTTTTTATTTTTTTTAAGTTGAAGAAAGACGGTTGCAATTTTATTCTTTAATTTCTGTCATTATTCCTTGAATGCGGTCCTCCAGTCTGCTTCTGAAAGGTGCTTGAGAACCCTGATTTTTTCCCCTAAATTACCAAGTTATTAATGATCAGCTTTGTATCTCAGTAAGGAGTGCCGTTAGGGCTACTTAGTAAGCTGTTCAAAGCTAATTTCTACATCTCCTTTAGAGCCCCAATCCCAATGCAAGTGAAGTCAATTGAAAATTTTCAGTGCAGAAGGACAAAGTTCTAAATTGTCCCATTTCTTTTAGTTAGGTTTGGCTCTGAAAAAGCTCCTTTTTTAAAAAAACAATCCACTGGCTGTTTTCTGCTTGAAAAGCATGGTTACAGGAAATGTATTTGCACTTTGAAAGCGATCAGGGAGCAGAAATGGAAAGCTGAGTTTGTTCCCTGAATGAGAAAAGGATATATGTGAGTACTATTGCTTTTTACAGTTTGCAAAATATTATGTTTCAGTAAAAAAATCTTTCCTACGTATCTGATTCTAAAATGTGTGTGTACCATGTCTCTATTGCTGTAAATATTTCTGCTGATATTAATTGAATAGACCACAGTTGAACCATTTTTCAAATATAAAAAATTTGAAATCAAGATGCACTGAAAAGTTTCAGTGCATCAAGATGCACTGAAAGTTTCAGTCTTGTATTTTTATAGAAAATCAATAATTTTGATTGGAATGGAAACCTAATTAACTCTTTCATTTGATATAAAATATTTTATTAAGGTCACTTTCACAAAGAATTCCAAGAATTTTCAGTTTTCAGGCTAATAGGAAAAAAGGTGACATTTTTCAAAATTCAGAATCCTTTTTTTTTTTTAAATATCTGATTAAAGAATAAAGAAACATTTCTGTGGAAGAAGTTGTGTCAAATTTGTCATGTATTCCTATTCTTGAGCATGTACTTGTTGACACAACTAATTTCACTCTTCCAGTAGTTCAGGGTTTTTATAGAATTCTCTGATATCTAGGAAGGGAAAGAAAAAAATCGGTTTCTAGTCCACCTGAATAGTTTCTTCTGGAAATTGCCTTTCCTATTTAAAAATCCTGTGGAAAGGATTTCAAAAAAATATTTTATGTTAGCTATCATTGAAATGGAGTCATCTGTTTGATTTGTTATTCACTTTGGCTGGTGATAATTATTTCTAGAAATCTCATTAGTTAAACCTTTTTAAATAAGCTTTCAATCCAGTTTATCTGTAGAGACAAAAAAAAACTGTAAAAGAGGATTAGGTATTTCTCTATATTTTATACACGAGGTTTTTTCAGAGGAGACCCAAAATAACTTTTTTATTTTAAATTTTGCTTTACCCATATTGAGTGAAAAGACATTATGACATTCAGGAGTACTGGAGTAGTTTGTGCATTACTTGCTACCTTGATAGCTACTGTGGCAGTGAATCACTTCTGAGTCATTACCATCATCAGTTATGCAGTGTTTCACTGATTTTGTCCAGCTAACACATGGGTATTCTGCCTTTCTGTGCAAGGCTGAGTTAGCCAATCATTACGGCACCCTTGGAGTAACCACAACCACAGGTCTCAAACTCATACTTGTTTCAGGAAAATGAAGAGATCAAGAGATGATTTCTTGTAATTTCAGAGAGATGAAGAAGTTAAACTGAAGAGAATCTGTCTTCAGAATGTGGCTGACCTTCAGCTGTGTTCTTACATATTTGTCTTCTACTAACCTAAATTTTTTTAAATACCTTTTATTTTGCCAAAAACAATGCCTTGTGAATTATTAAATAAATAATTCCCTTATTTTTGGATACTATTTAATGATACGCAGGGCTAACTTTCTCCAAAATCTCATTCTTAATTGTGCACTTAACTTTCTAACAGTTAAACTGTCTTTTCAGGACATCAGTCCTGAATTGACTGCAGTAGAGAATTTCAAAAATAATTAATTTCCAAAGCATTTCACCCACATCTTCCTTGTACAGAATCTCTTTGGAAAAAAAGAAAATCTTTGTATTTTCTTGACCTTTATTTAAAGAAGGAAAATCATTTGACATATATACCGAAATGAAAATGCAGATGAAATCTGAAATTCTTTTCTCTCTGCATTCCATCTGGACATGACATCATATGTGGTCGCAGCGTAAAATTGGCTGGGGAAGCAAATTCAGACTCAAACCTTTGCCTGTATATGTACCCACATAACAGAATATGCTCACATGAGAAAATGGCCCTTCGGTTTTAAAACTCTATTTGAATTTCCTTTTGTTAAAGATGTCATTCTCTGTAACAGAAAATGGATAAATTAGTTGTGCTTCTTTCCTCTGCAACGTGTGTAATTATGTCCCTTAATTTCCGTAATCTCTATTTTTATAAAAGTAAGAACAAATGATCACATAGGTCCAGCAGCTCCATCCATTATATAGGAAACATCCATTGCTTTGTGACTTCAAAATTTCTAAAATAGATTAACCTATCCCCTGTCAGTGAAAGGCTCTTTCATGAAAATATTTCTTACATGTTCTTGTTCATTCAAAACTTACTCTACCAAACAGCTCAATGTGATGATGTCACTGTTTGCACAGTTATCTTCAAAGCTGATCCTCCTCTCAAACAAGAAGCCTATTTTGAATTTAAAGTATAAAATAGCCCTATTAAAATTCATAGAATTTGGCTTATCTATATTGTTCTGAGCATTTGGCATTTTAAATAATATAGTAACCTCCACAAAAGGCAAGATAGATGAAGAGTAATGCCAAAGTGTCAAGATTATGCTGCTTCTTCCACTCTGTCATCATACTGCACAAACACTGAAGACAAGTTACTGCCAAGCTAAAGGGCCACACAACATGAGAAAACCACAGAAATACAAATATGTGCAATAATTCAGAATCTACAATGTATGTATCCTGTTGACAGATATATTGGAATATCCATATAGAAACACCATTAATTTCTTACTAATTTTTCTTAGGAAAAAATTACCTTTTATTCATGCTGTTTCAGGTGTACATCTCAGAGTGCACTTCTGGTTCTCTATCCCTAGCTCTGTGTATTGAGATCAAATTACAAGTTTATCTCTCTCTCTGGTAATCTCCTGACCCTACAGCTGCTAGTCATCACCAGGGGTTTCCACAGTGGATCTGACTTGCAAACCCTCCACTTGGAGACACTGGTGGCAACCAAATAATGACTTGAAACCCATTTATAATTTGTTTAGAACCAAAGCATGTTAGAGGACAGATATATGGTTTTAAATTTATGTTACATCTAAGTTTTCCCAGACTGGACCCAAGACTGTTCCTTTCGACACATTTTACAGAGTCCTGGTTCCTTTATCCCTTTGCCAATCCAGACTGCCTTTGACAGGGCTTCTCCTCTCATCTCTAAGCTCCCCTAATTCAAATACTTCACTATCCAAGCTCTAAAATGCAGGTTTGTATCCCCCCTGGATATCTCACAATTTGGTAATTCAGTACACCATGCTGGGGTCTCTTCTCACCATTGCACTGTCACCCTGTTTGCTTTTTCAATCACTTCCAGTACAGGCTTGGCTGCAAAACTCAATCACAGTAATTTCTGTCACTGGTCTGGACAAGCACAGTTTTCATAGAACTGTTGCATCTAGCACTCATTACAGTGATAGATGTCAGCTCTGCTGTCACAGATGTATTCCTCAATGACGTGTTATGGTGCTCCAGCGTTGTATTTTAAAAAGCTTTATTCAGTTTGTAAATATTTATTTAGTGATCAAAGCCTGAAAGTAGCTTTCCTTTATGATTTTGGGGTTATTTTTTATCTGTCTAAAGATGGTTTCACAGTTAAATGCCACTTCTAATCTGCTTTTCTGTGTCTAGAGTATATTTTATTAACCCTTTTTTTTTTATTTTCTTCAGTGATAGATTAGTAAATTCCAAAGTAGCTTAGAAACATTGCTTAGTGACCTTTTTGTTCTTTGCATTTTTTGAGGAGAAATCAACAAAAGACAACAATAGTAACCTTTCCATATTCATTACCATAAGCTGCATTGACCTTAAGAAGCAGTCTTATGATTCCACACTTGTATACAGGGTACGGCTGCTGTGCAGATTTCAAGACCTTGACAATTATTCTCTTCTCAGGGCTGTGAGGGACAAAGAAATTAGGTATACTTTAGTACCTGTGCATTTGCACAGAATGGAATGATGGCAAATCTCTCCAGTCTTATATTGTAAAAATAATTTTGCGTGAATATTTCTTTAAAAATCAACTTCTAGGTGATATTAAGCATAAAAGCTTCATTTTTTGTCCTTAATTTAATTAAAAATAGGATTATTGCTTTTTACTTTATTTTTGAAAGAATAAAAATTAATTTTAAAAAATATGTTATTTTCTTTTCCTTCCATTGCGAGAAAGATAGTCCAGATGAGGATTACTGGTATATAAAAAATAAGTCTAAGCTCAGCATTGGTGAATTTACATTATTGGATTAAGCTTGATTTCTGGAGTTTCCTGATATTTTATTAGTCTTACTGCTAGGCTCCACATTCTTTTCTGGGAGATTTTCTAAAAGAAAAAAAGAGAACAAGAAATAAAAAATATGTGTAACTTGTGGACTTATCTGGTAAAATAAAAAAATAACATCTCACTCATAAAGCACAAAGTGATGATAAAACTGTTGTATTCTATATGGAGGAGGCCTGTGGTTTTAATACTGTATTAGTTGGTGATAACTTTTTTGACAATTCAGTCGAAAAAATTGTCAAAAAAAGGCAAGCCTACATTCTGGCAAAGCTCTGAACTCACTCCTCAGTTCTCTCTGTCCTGATAACTTGAAAAATTACATTGAGCCTGTTTTTCTGCCTACATACACACCATCCCTTCCTAGATTATTAATGAATCTAATAAATAGCCAGTGACCTAGAAAGTAACCACAGGATGCCCTGTCATTAGCCTTTCGCCATGATAAAAATGCACCATTTAATCATATCTTTTGGGTTTTTTCTCTTCTGGTCATTTGTTCTCTGGGGCAGCATTTTCCTCTTTACTTTCTAGTTCCTTGTCTATACTCATCTATTGTAACAGATCCTGAAAAATAATTTTTGGCAATCCAGATAAGGTTTGTCAAATGGTTTTTCTTTCTTCATTATTTTTTAAATGTCTCACAAGACTTCTAAGATTGCAACTCCAAGACATGTTTTCTTTTTTTCTGTTGTGCCCCTATTGCTGCCTCCTCCATATAAGCATTATGGGAGTTGGGCTATACGGTCTTTGCTATTAAATATAAACATAGTTTTTAAGGAAATTTATTGTACTTGTAATCTAATTGAGGTTCTTCAACAACTACAGTGGCACAGTTGTTGGTAAGGATATTACAATATATGTGAGGGGAGTGGAAACGGTGGTTAGGGGGCATTAAAGATGGCTTTTCTAGAAAATAACTCATAGAGAACAGTGCTGAGAAAAGATATGGTGTTTCTTCAGAAAACCAGCGCTGATTAGACGCTTTATTATCATCATCTTCCAAGTGTTTTGTTTTTCTGATTTGACCTGCCATTTGCATTCACCGGTCAGTAATCCCCCAAAGTGATTCTGTGTCTCTGTGCTGATTTTAAATACAGCTGCACTGTGCTGCACACATCAGAGAAGCACAGAGAGTGTATTTTATACACTTCAGATGACTTTTAGATGCTTTTTCAGAAGCTTGATATTTGTTCCAGAATTCCTGGCACCTCTCTTTTGATAGAATTTATTCTTAATTAGTGGAAAGCAGCAAGGGTCTCCTGTTTCACTGAGGCAAAGGATCATTTCCCTTCTCAGATGGGCCTTTCTCTTCCTTAACTGCTTCATTAACCTGTGAGAATCTTCAGCAAATCGCTCTCATTCTCCTGACTCCAGTGTCCTCTGAGTATCTCTTATTTGGTTTTCACTGTAAGATAGTTTAAGACTCTCATATTTTCCTCTTTTAGAGTGTTGTCTGTGGCTCTTGACTTTCATTGGGGCTCTGCACTTCTGTTCCAGAGTTCAATTAATTTCCATCTAACTTAACTGGCATCTTGAATCTTGCCATTACAAACCTATTCTTTTCATCCTGTTTTGCAATGCACTTGGTTCTTTTCTGGAGATTTTATTTTATTTTCTGGTTTTCTAGTTCTGATTAGTCTTTGGGCTATTATTCCACCAAAACGTCTCTTTTGAAAGTTCACTAAAACAGTGTTTTGCTAAAAATACCCTACAGACTGTATCTGGAATGGGACTGAGTGTGGTAGGACTGTAGGAGCAGCAAAACGCTGTCATCAGCATTGCTACATCTTCAATTGCTCAGTCTTAATGAAACAACTCTGCTTTTCATGTTGGTTTATTTTCATGTGAGAAAAACAAAAGTCTGTCAGAGAAGCAATTCCAAGATCATTTTCCATTAAGAAGCAAAAGTGCAGCACAGTAGTGTTAAGCTTTGGCTTCTGTTTGATAGAAGAAATCCTGTATCCTGCACTGATTCCACTAAAATGTGATCTTTTCTGTGTGCTGGAGCCACAGAAGCAGTCCCCTATCAACCCTTGAGGTGCCATTCATCCAAGTGAACTCTCATTAGTAATTAGCAGTCCCTTTGTAGTCAAAGCAATGGAAGTGTCCCCAAAGAAGAGTTCATAAAGCATGTTTTAGAATTCCTGTATTCTGCATGAGACATGCATTTTAAACCCCACTTCTGGAGCTGCCTGGCTACCCTCCAGCAACTGTAGGGAGAGCCAAAATAACAGGCACATAGGTGGCAAAGTTCAGTGTAATCAGTGCCACCATTACTGTCATCTCAGGGTTCAGTGGAATCTCAGCTCCCAGTGCCACCACTGGCCTTGGGCAGCTCCTGCTGTGTCCCTGGCTTCAGTGGCAGAGGGGAAGAAGGGCAGGACTTTCCCTTAGATGTTTTATGCTATGTATCTAAAAAGGTCATGATGTTATATCTGTTTCTTAAATGTTTTTTTTGCTAGATATCTATAAAGGTCATGTTTTACCACAGCCTGAGGTGTCTGTCCTAACCAGGGAGCTGTGTTAGCCTGTTTCTATTCCCAATCTGTCATAAAAGACGTCTGGCAGGATAAGTTGAGTACTTAGTTACAGTAATGTAAATTCCATTGTTCTGGAAACAAGTGCATCCAGTTGTTTCCAAGATGTTGATAGGCATTCTGCATTCATGAGGTACAGCTGGTTGGGCTTCTCTCAAAGTCTTGTTACTATGTGATAATTTTGTGACAGTTTTTGTTTAGTTGGTCAGGTGTTTTTTGAATTGCTCAGATTTTAGATGCTGACCTATCAGCTATCCCAGGGGCTTTTTCAAGTTTCTGTGTCTAAAAAAAATCAGAATTTGAGCTGGGGACTGGGCCTAATTTTACTGCCCTTCATAGAACTATTTAATGGATCCAAGTTAGTAGCTTTTTCGAAAAGGCATCTGTAAGGCCTCCTGTCTGCTCCCATTCTGGTTCTGGAGAAGTTGCCTTATGATACATCTACAGGAGATGTGAGAAAGCTGCTATTTTGTAGTTATTGTCATGGCAGAGGGTGTTAGCTTGTGCTACATTGAATTTCAAACTTCCCTTGCTTTTGGGCTGTATGCATGGTAGGAATGGGAATTTAACTGTAACTTCCCAGTTATACAACCTACCTTCAACCTGAGAGGAAAAAAAATCAATATAATTACCCTCTAGTAATAATTCTATCATCTTTTGTGGCATTGAGAATATACTTATAAAGCCTGCTGAACTGTCACTGTAAAAGTCCGGTGCTGTAGTTCCACCACCTGAATTTTATCAAATGCAGGAAGGAGCAGCAGCAAGCTCTGAGGGAGTAATTGCAAACAAGAGATCTTTCCCTTGATTTGATAGTATGGATTGGATAATTTTCCAAATCACTAATTCCTCAGTATAGCGTGTGGCACAGGTGGCTGCTGATAACTCAAGCTTGCAAAGAGTCACAAACCTGACTCGTTTGTGGCATTGCTGCTACTGCTGCATATGTTGGTATAAAATACACAATGATGCTCCTAAGGAGGAGAAGGGATGAGAAATGATAACAATAAATCAATAATCTTTATTTGACTTCTTTTATCTTTGTTCAGCTCAGTAGCACAAGAAAATGAAAGCAATGTTTTTTGTGAGAAATTTGGATAGCAGAGAGCACTCAGCCACCGTGAAAGTAATTTCATATCTGGAGATGAGCTGTGAAAGCAGCTTTTCTGTTTATTTGAGGGATAGAGCAGAGAGGCCCAATGTGACCAGGAGCAGTTGGAAAAAATCAGAAAGGAGAAGCTCCATTTTTCTAAGTGTCTTAAATCTCTTTCAGATTAGAAAGGCAATCTCATGAGGAAACATTAAATATGGCACACTTCTTCATCCTGCTAAATGATGGTAGCACTGCTATCATTAGCTATGAGTTTATTTTGGTAGCATGCAGAGATCAGATTGTGTAATTATTGCACTGGCTCTTGCAATATGTTATTGGCTCAAACCTTGGCAGACACATGGGAGCTGAGCAGACTGACCAGGTTCAGCCCCAAATAGACTGATTTTTCGGTATATGCAAGCCATCTGACACACAAAACCCAAGGGTTTTAAAACTTTTTACAAATATCAGGTGCAAAAGGGAAAAAATGTTTTTACTCTCTCCACTGCCACAGCAGCCTCCTTTAATTTTTTATTGTAGACCCAATACCTGAGTATTAACACTCCCAGAACAAGCATATTTCTTAATAGAAATGGGAGTTCACAGTCCTGCCATATTATTATAGTCAACTGTATGGTCATCATTAAATGCATGACAGCAGTTTACAGGCTGGATCGGGAAATATTGGCATGTGGATAAGGAATGTCTGTTGTACTTTTTGACCACCACCTCAAATCTTTCTGTCGCAATATGGTCATGTGTTAGTCTAAAGGGAGGTGGAAAAGACCAAAGCAAAAATTCTTTCCAGCTGAGACTATTTAACCTGCCATCTGTTTGAGAGCTGCCAACCAGCCCTTAGTTATCGAAAAAGCTGCCATCCCATTAACCCCAGCGAGCAGCACGTTCCTGGACTTCGACTGATGGAGGCAAAGTAGGAAGAAATGCACAGATTTTAACTTCTGTGCTTCTTTTCATCGAGGGCACCCTTATGAAAGTCAAATGGCAGCAGTAGCATTTCTGAGGTTTTCTTGTGTATTATGGATTCTGTGCAAGCATTAAATGAGGCGTATTAGGATGTCAAACACGTGGGAAGTGTACATTCAAAGCAGGCTTGTTCTGAGCTGGCAAGTTTTTATAGCTGCAGTATTAGCAAATTTTTCAAACATCTCTTTTGTTTAGCGGCTCTGCTCTTACATTGCTTCAGTTTTTGGTTAATTTATTGGCTCTGAGAGCACTGCAGCTTGGACTTAATCTCGCCAGACATGCTAACTAAACATCATCATAGATAGTCTGCAAATGGAAAGGGGACCTAATGCATTGAAGTGACTGCTCCCAGCAGTTCTGTAGGTGGCACTCTTTGCATCTGTCTGAACCCAGGCCTTTGCACAGTGCAAGTAGTTTTCTATACAGATATCAGAACCAGTATCTTTGTTTACACTCAATTTCAGTAGGCAGCCTCTATGCAAATGATACTTTTAGACTCAACTGTTTAATCTCTACATGCTGTCCTAGATTACTACACTGTAGTGCTGTGTTCTCCTGAACTCTTAATGGCTTGTAGTGATGGTGATATTCATTACTGCATTATTTCTTTTGTGATAATGGGTACACACACAGTTTTATGAACATAAAAGTTGGTGAGTTTATTATTACTGCTGTAATGATTACTAATGGGAGCTCTGGGTGAGTTCTGCTGTTTGGGCTCACACCGAGTGCTGCCTGTAGCTGAAATCATCCCATTCAGCCTAGGTGTGGTTCAGCTTGGTGGGAGTTGAGAATGGCTTTCTCCACACAGTGCTAGGAGGCTGTCAGCTCTGAGAAGTTAAACCCTGAGGTGGGGAGGTGGGATATCTCTGCTCACAGGTGAACTTTATCAAACCATATGTGACAACATAACAGCTGCATCATGCTTGGTGATTCCAAGAAAGAACAATCTTTTAAAGAGGCCTCATCAGCATCCTGCTCATCAACATCCTGCTCAGGTTATGGGTAGAAAGAGGTCTAAAGATGGCATTCCCTGTATTAAAAATAATAATGATAAATAGGTGAGTTGGAAATGAGACAGTTTCTCCCCCTGTTAACAGCTCAGTCCTCCTTGTAACACAAAAACCCTTGTTTGTGAAGTTCCTGAGGAGTGAATTCTGTCATTTCAGCCCACTTACCACATCTGAGATACAAAACCTTAACTATCTAGCCTTGGTTGAAAGGAATGTCTGAAAGAAGAAACCATGGGTGCGTGCCTTCTTGAACTAGTAACAATTTTATCAACTCACTGTCATCAAGGGATGTGAGACACTGACACAACCTCAAAGGCTTCCAGCTTGTTAGCCTTTCACACACCTATGAGGATGTTCCTAGTCTGGCTCATTGGGTAAATTCAATAATTGTCTTTACAAGACATACAGAAATCTGAAAGGTGGCTATCAGCAGTGCATTAGAAGCTGCAGGCTGGTTAGTAAAAAGGGCAGTGGAAAGCTGAACAAAACAAAACCTTTACCTGGAGCTACAAACCTTTTAAAACTCCTCTCCATTTTGGGCAGCTTTTAAAATATTTACAGAAGTAATTATGTATAAATACTGTTTAAAAGAACTTCCAGAATATTTACTTCAACACAGATGCAACAGAAGTCTTTAGGTAATCATCATAACCAACATTGCATTGTATATTTCTAAAGAGACATATGGGAAAACACATAAGGATGTGATGGCCTGGCCCAAATTATACTTTAATGACATTGCATTGTGGAATGAAATAGTCTTATCAAAGGCCTCTCCTTCCTGAGGTGAATTAGGTCAATAAAAATGAAGAAGGAAAAAAGGGGTTTTTTTGTTTTAACTAAGCACCCAAATGATTATCAAAGAGAGAAGTTCAGAATGGAGATCTAGAAGACACTTGTACAGGTGTAATTGGGGAAGAGCTCATTTTTTTGAAGATTTTGGAAGGTAGGAATTTCCTCTTTATCTTGACCTGAGTAGGCTTTTCCTTCTCATGTTGTCTGCAGATATCTTTAGGTCCACTTTTCTAATGCAAATTTGACCTCAATGAGCTTGAAAAAGAGCTACGAAATGCAGGCTTCTGAAGAACAAGCCCCAAGACCTCTGACTGTCCTACTCCTCATAAATGTGTGGCCACTTCCTGCATGGTGTGGTCTTGCTTTTAACAGACCATGAGATAGCTGGTGGTACCTGCAGTACTGAGAAAACACCACATGAGTGTAATGCTCACTGCCTCCACTTAGTGTGAGATAATTCTAGCAAACTTCTCCTAAAGACTCTGAAGAGTCTGGCTGTCTTTTAATCACAGGATTAAAGAACAATGGGATCATAGTGAGACCAAATAAGAACTAATGCCAAAATTTTGTCTTGATATTGCTGCGTGATGGTCTCACTGACTCTTCCTTATGGAACCCTTCAGGAGAGTTTGTAAGTGAAATGCTGATGGCCTCGTCCTCATCTGTCCTTGGTCTCCTTCAAGCCAGGCTTTGGAGGGGAAGTGGTCAGGATGCTTTTATTTCAGAGGCAGTTTTACTCCTTGGAGTGGCTCTCCTTTTCTCTCCCAAGTGTTTGGGGCCACAGCTGTATGCCAGCCAAGACCCACCTGCAAGGGATTTTGGCTTCATTGCAACATTGCAACTTGTTAAAATTGAAACTCAGAACAAAAATTCATTCATTCCTCTTCATGTTGACTTCATGCCATGGCCAGGCATCACACTCCCTTGGGTCTGTGAGCTGATTCTGGCTATCACATCATCTTTCTCTCTTCTCAGTAAGCTCACAATGCAATTACGAAAAGTATTTTGGGATGAGTTGAGAGGCAAAAGTTTTCTGGACTGTTGTACCTGGTTAGACAAGGAAAAGATGCAGTAGGAATTTGACAAATACTTCTGCGCCAAAAGAAAGACCTATTACAGTTTGGCTGTCAGCAGTCATATCCTTACAGTTTTTAAATCAGTTTGTTCATCTGGAGAAAGACAAATGTTGGGACTTGTGCACTGAAAAAATCTCAGCCTACCAGGCACAAAAAATATAATCCAATTGGATGGGGAACCAGATTTGTGATGCTGATAGGTTTTGTTTTGTTTACCAAACTACTGTATGATATACACAGAATTTTTTTAACTTGGTTCAGCATGCTGTGTAATAAAACATGACATTTCTGTATATGACAGCAGAAGATTCAGCACTCGAACTTCTCACAGCATGACTCAACACCTCCTGACAACTCAGCAAATAACAACAAAAAAACCCTATCTTTAATCAATTCCTTTACTCAGTAATCTCAATTGCGATCATAAAGAATTACCCATTAGTCTCAACTGGGATCACACAAAATCACTCCAAGTCTTTCATGACTTCATAAACAGCTTTTTCCACCAGGAAAAAAAAAATAAAAAATATATATGCAGCTAATGAAAAGGTAAACTCCCTGTGCACACATTGACATAAATGTCAAATTTTAATGATTGCCCTCTTTGAACTTCGGACAACTCATACATACTGTGGGATCCTGCATAGGAAACAGTAAATGTCATCAAGACAGTGCATGGGATGTAATATATTATAATAAAAGGCCAAATGACTTGAAAGTCAGGTTTTCTTGCATTTTTTATGAAAGAAAAATCGATCCATTTTTGTGAAAGATGTCACTAAGTCATAGTATAATTTTTGTAGCAAAATTGAAGTCAGTGACCGAGACTTGTGTTCCTAGAGACAACTAGACACTTTTGGAAATGCTTCTTCTAATTAAAAGATACCGACTGATTCAACCAAAAATGCTTTCATCTTTCATCCTGTAGAAATTGGTACACGGCCATGAAAACTGATTCCCCCCCCTCCCCTTTTCTCTGAGCTTTTGCAGACTTCATCTGCAGTATGGAAACAGACTATATTTTTGGCTGAGCAGAGACCCTTCTGTTGAAAATAGCTTTGATATCTAGGAAAGGATAGTGGATGCATCTCTGCATTTGACATTTTTCTTGAAATGAAATCAAAGACATTCTTTTTTTCACTGCCTCTGATTTTTATATACATATACATATATATATATATATAAAGGTATGTGTAGATTTGGCAAAGAATGAGGGACTTAAAGACAGAAAGATTCCTTTGCATTTCACCTTTTTCCTACTATTAATGGTTATCCTCAGTGCTTCTTTCAGAACACTTCCTTATAAGAAAATACATGGTGATACTTAGTGCAAGCCAAGAAGCTAATCTAACACATCATTTATTTTACATTACCCAAATGACTGAAAAGTAAAAATGGATTGTAACATAAATAATCTGAATTCTTCATTAGATCAATCCCTGGACATGACTAAATACATTAATTGGTGTTTCCATTGTAGTGCTATCAGTTATATCCTCAATTTTTTTGTTGTTGTTGTTGAAGTCAGCATTTTCAAGAAGTCAGGGTTAATCTAATTTATGTAAAAATGAGTAAGTAGGAAGATTTTGGAATTTGAAGATCTCCCCCTCTTTGTTTCACATACATGTGAAAACACAAGCATCAGTGGGTACAGGGGAAAAAGGAGGAAGGATCAAATGCAATATTAATAGTTTCTGAATACCTTGTCATGAATTCACAGCAGAATGCAGCAAATTGGCCATGAACGCTGGAAAATTGTGTGCAGGATGCTCGTTTCTGGAGTTTGCCCTCTGTTTTAGAATGTAATATATATGAAATTGCTGTAGAAAGAGAAGAAAGAATGTGACACAGAACAGCAGGGAGCCTGTTTAAAAACACAGTTCAAGCCTCCCACGGTGGTACAGTTTAGCTGTGCAGGGAGAGGAAGCAGTTCCTCGTGAATCCAAGCAACAAAAAGGGCATGACAGAACCACAGGCTTCATTTCAGTGCCAAGGGCTCAGCAGAAGCAGATCCCTTGGCTCGGCACCCCTTTTCTTGACAGCAGCAAATCGAGTTATCCTGACTTCCCTGCAGGGGAGACAAGCTCCAGAAGTGCTCGGGCTGGTCTTGCAGGAGCAGCTGAGCTCTTGGAGCAAATTAGGATGTCGAGTCATCCCAGCGATTTCCATTGTGTCTCCCGTGCTGCTGGGGCCAGTGCCCAAAGGCAGGATGCTGGAAGAGGGTAGGTGGGGATGGAGCTGTTGAGGTCCAAGCAGGCATGAAAACAAGGTTGGGAAGGCAGTGTCTCCTCAAGGATGTCCTGGTGTGTTCTGATTTTCTTCAGTCTCTTGCCTTCTTCCTTAAACATAATTATTCCTCCTCTGCCACTCTTTGTTATTTGCTGCTGTCTGTAGCATATGTGGAAGCAGCAGCATATGTGGGACTGGACAGGTAGCTCACCAGAGATGCTGAGCAGCACACACAATTCTCACAGGCATGTACTGATACCCTGTATCAGAGGCACTACTCATGTAGAAGCCAAACTTCACACTAAATAAAGGTAAATGGTTTTGACAGGAGTAGGAAAACAGATGCTGGTTTCAGAACCAGCCCCAATGACTTGTTTCTTTATAATTTGGAGCTGCTGAAAACTATGCCACAGAACAAGCTCCTGTGGAAAGTAATGCTTGCAAAATTAAAAGAATTCTTCTCAATTTTTTTTTTTTTCACTAGAGTTTTCTGGTAATAATTGCCTGTCCATATTTTCTGAAAGTAAATTAGCTATCCTTGTGCTTAACAAAGTGCTGTGGATTATCTGTGGGTTCATTCTGTTCATGTTCCTGTTCAGGGTCCATTCAGTTCAGATGGTCTATACAGATGGTACCATTTACTTTTAAGAAACAGCCAACACAAAGGGAGAATGTTAAACAAATTCTTGAATTAAAAATCCTTGCACACATATTGTGCTATGAGACTCCTGTTTGTATTTAGTTTGATAGTCTCACAGTTCTTTTCTTAAAAGCTTATATTTTGGAAAACAGTTGTTTCAAAAGAACACTTTTCCGCCCAAATATAAGAAATATACTTAATCAAACCCAGAAATGCAGGCACAGAATTTCAAAAATTCCTAGAGTGGAGGGTAACAGGTATTTGGGAAGGAAAAGTTAGCACTCCAGAATAGTTTAGAAGTTTGCAGGAGGAATTAGACGTGCAGAATGCAATTAAATCAAATTAGTTCAGCACAAATTCAGGGGCCAAGGTCTCCAGCATTAGCGAAAAATACCCAGGGTCATTCATGTCTACACAATGATCAGAAGATTTTATTTCTTGTATAAAAATGTCACTTCTATCGATGTACTCTTCATTAGTATTTTCCTGAGGCATTGACTTCAGGGACAGTTATTTGTTATTTTTGGCAATATTTTATGATTTTCTTTAAGTTATACCACTCAAGTCCCACTTCAGCACCTCCTTGTCTGAAGAATTCTATTTTCAGTGTCTACTTAGAGGGAAGTAAACTTCTCACCTTGGTGTTAATTTTGTAGTTCTAGAAGTTACTGCACATTTAAGATAAATTGCAAATAAAATAATTCTGCAGTTATATTAAAGTTCCATAGTAGGAATTGCTAGTTTTTTCCTAATATTTTGCCACTTTAACTGTACGTAAAAGGCTTGGCCTAATACATCTCAGGGAAGTATAGCCCTATTTGTAAACAGTTTGGTTAATATAAATGATAAAAAGTACACAAAAGTTACTTCAAAACAGTGAATAAAAAATTGTCCCTTCAATTCCACTTTGCAATAATGAGCATTTAGAAATATTTCAGTACATTCACACCATACATCACATTATGAATTGCTGCTTAATGTTCCGGTGTAAACTTCACATGGAAAAGGAAAACTGCTGTCATTTTGCACTTAGTATCAGCATTAGTATTAAAAGCAGGCAAGAACTGAACTTCCTTGTTGTCATGCAGGCTTAATTCATGTGTGAAATAACTGTGCTTGCTTGTGTTGTAGGACTATATGCATCTTGATATCCTTGTGATGCTGTCTACCCCTGCATGTCAATACAAAACACTGCTTTTTGTATTCCAGCAGTCCAAGGTTCATCATGATGGGGCTGAGAGCTGCAGGTATATGGGATGATGATAGTCCTTGAATTTCAGGAGTTTTTGTGTCTTAATCGGAAAAGAGAAACAAGAAGTTGGCAGACAAACAAAACAACAAAAAAATGTCCCTACTCTGCTCCTGGAAAGCAGTTATACAGAGGCTTGGTCTAGACTTCGAAGGAGGTAGGGCAGGTTGCTCCTATCCCCAGATTTTTAGCTCTGAGTTGTAGCCTGAGTGTATAACAGCTGTTTTCTGAAACAATTTTATGAGTATCCCACCCTAGAACCTTGTGAACTGGTTCATGGCTTTATCAAATGAGGTCAAATGTCCCCAGTGCAATGTTTTCACATGGATCCAAAACAATGTGACAGATTGTGTTAAGGAGCTCAGACATTTGCGCATCAGGACTTTCTATTTATCACTTCAGACATTTATCAGATGATAGCACTATTCTAGGAAGCATATCTTAAGAAATTGCTTTGGTGAAACAAAAATTAAGTGCTTTACTGAGGTGGGGTGATGGTTTGCTGTGTCTGCAAGCACCTCTGCATTATTTCACAAGATGCTGCCTGAAGAAGTGGGTCACAGTATGTCTTCCTTCAGACTGATGTGCATATGCTGGAATGTTACATTTAATTATTGCAAATACCACCTCCTACCTTGTTGACTGGAATGGAAGCTTTTAAAGGTCTCTCCTTGGGAGAGGAATGTAAACAAAGATTGTTTTTCTTACAAAGTTTTTGAAAGACTCTACTTTCACATGTAAACATTCGAAAAGTAATAGAAAAGTTAGGAAACTCTAAAGATTCTTAGAAGGCTTTAAAAAATTATCAGAAGGCTGTAGAAATTCAGGATGACAGCCCTCTACTTCTTTTGTCTAATTTTCTTGAAATTTTCTTGTTGTGATCTTTGTGTTTTGTAAGACGTTTGCCAAATCATCATCATCATCATCATCACTATCATAATCAGCATCATTCCTCTTCTGCTGTATCAGGTGCATCAGGAAGAATCCTGACAGTATTATGCAGAGAAATCTTGAGGTTTTCTATATTCCTACAACAGATACCAGAATATAATCATAATGATCATTGGTGACTGTAGTCACAAACAGGTAATAAAAAAATGAAAAAGGGTTTAGTAAAGGAAATGGGGTCTTTTTGATCCTATTGAAAGAAATTTTTTTTTGTCTTATTGAAAGAAAAAATAAAACAACCCAGATATTAGAAATTTATATCTGAATATGTTTATATTCTTTCCAGGAGCTTGAAATTGGTTTGTTCTCTCCTCAGACAATTTTTCTTGGATGAAAGAATATCAAGAATCAAAGCAATCTGTTTATCTGGATCTGACTCTGTCAGTTGAAAAATAGCTAGCTGGAATCCTTGAAGGAATTATACCTCTTGTTCATGGATCATTCATTGCTTGCTAGGTGATCAGCCAAATTAGCAAAAATAGCCTATATACTTCTGATTTCCTGATACTCAAATGGCAACAAGACACAAGGCTCTTTTAAGTCTTTATGATTCAAAATATTTTAAACTGTGTAGTTGCTTTAGGAAAGATCCTATTGAATATCTAAAAATACCTATTTTCAAAATCTCTCACGAGGGCTCTTAGATAGGAGGTGTTTAGTTGCTGTTGTTCAGTTCCCTCACTGGGTTCTGCTGTGCTCAGAGTTCACATGCAGGTGTTTGTACCTGGAAACACCCAGAGGGTGCCTGGGCACTGATCAGGCTGCCCAGGGCAGTGGTCACAGAACCAAGCCTGACAAGAGTTCAAGAAGCATTTGGCCAGTGCTCTCAGGCACATGATGTGATTTTTGGGGTGGCACGTGCACGTCCAGGAGTTGGACTTGATTATCCTTGTGGGTCCTTTCCAACTCAGGATATTCCATGATCCTAAGATCTACTTTCAAAGTGGGAATTGTGTTTTCTTCATAGTATCAGTAAGATACCAGGTAAGAAACTTACATTGTCTGTGGGGATACATACTTGGGTGAAGGATTTGAGTTGGATGTTACACTGATCACCTTAGTATGTTCTCCTACAGCCTCGGTATCGAAGTGCTTTTCTGATTGAGGCATGAACACCAAAGGACTTCATTGGCTTGGATAGAGGGGACCAGATATAGATCTGCTGAATACTTTTTTCCTCCTCAATATTGAATTGCTGTACGTAATGTCTTCCTGATAATCTATGAATATCATGGCTATGATTACTCACTGTTTTTTAAACTCATATCCATTGGTGTGATGAGATCCAAAATAAGCATTCATAAACTACTTTATAGAGGCAATTAATGTGGAGCTGAATCTTAACACAACAGAATCTTAACACAACAGAAACTACCAGAACTGAAATTACTTCCAATGAGTCCATGAAAATTTATGCCCCTGCAGTTTGGAATGAGGAAATTTCACCCCTGCTTTGTCCTCAGGTCCAGGTCATAACTTCTATTCTTCTCTGATCAGGAAAGCTTAGAATGAAGATAGGAAAGATTAAGAATGTTTAATTTATTCAGAATGTGGATTTAGGGTTGGTAATATTTATGAATAAATTCTTAAATATTTTTTACTCTTCTGGCTAATCTTCTCTAGGCCAAACAATAGAATTCATCAAGAGATGATACTTTTAATCTCTTGTTTGCTTTGCTTTTCTTCTCATGCTCTAAGTAAAAGTTACTTTTATTTCCCTTAGTGATTGAAATAATTTTCTTTGCTGTACTAAATTGGTTTTGTATTTCATAATTTGCATGCAAATCTAGTGAAAATACTTTGACAAATTATAAACCTCATGAATGAAACTGCTTTAAGCTTTAAAAAGCAGGCATGTTGTCATGAAATTTTGAAGTTGCATATTTTCTTTCTCGCAGGCAATCAAATTTAAAATGTACCTTAAAGCCTATCTTCTCTCCCAGTGTAACACCTGAACATAATGCTGAAATGGGCTGGTTCAGCTCATTATAGGAAACTTGCATTTTAACTTGATTCCATTATTTGCTGATATATGATCTTCCGTGTGGCCTGTAATATATTTTGGCAAAGTGAGTGCCAGCTATAGCATGTATCAGAAAATAGGAGACTGCAAGAGAGGGTGAACAGTAAAACAAGGCATTTGGCAGTAATCTTTTCCACCACTTAATATGCAGGTTTTATAAGCAAAGTCATGACCCTGTCACAATATTCATTTCTTTCATGCCTTTCATATAATAGAGAAGGTGGTAACAAGATAGGACTTCCCTGCACTGTGATTTCCTTATCATAACTCCAAGTTTCAGTGAATTGCCAAAGTATCTCCAGTTCCTTTCTTCCTCCAGCAGAATCTGTTTGTATTAATAGGAAAGAAAAACTCTCCCCATGTTTTCAGTCTGTACAAGTACAGCCTCAGTGCATGCACAGAAGTCAGCCAGGTCACACCTCAGGGTCACCTGGCCACATGTCCTGTCCCAGACTGGGCAGACACAGTGGTGGAATTGCCCAACTCAGACAAGCAGTGAGGTAAAATCCAAGCTCCAGGGCACATCTCAGCGTGCCCAGCCCATCTCCATCTCCATCTCCCATGGACCAGCTAAGGTTTAACATCCTCTGGGTCATGAACTGAGCAGGGAATGTCCACTGGAGGCCTCGGGCATTGCTGCTCAGCCTGAGTGCTCTTCCTGAATCAAAGGGCTGAGACAATGGGTACTGTCCAAATAACAAATGGTTGTTCTCTCCCTGCAGGAGCATCTTGTTTTTGCAGTCAGGCCTGTTTCTGAGGACAAGCTTGGACACAGCCTTTTCAGACGGTGGGACCACACCCATCTGCATGTTCGTTTCAAGCCATGCCAGTCTGGAAGTTCATTCCCAAATCATTAATCTTAATCACATTTTCACCTCTTCTACACCTCTTTGAGATATGGATTTAGAGTCAAGCTGCCATTCATCTGTGGTGTAGGTTAGAAATGGGAGAGGGGGCAGGTGCCTAGATTCTTCTCTTCTCACATAAAACCTATAATATGTATTTGACAACACAACTCTGTATCTACATGAAAAGAACAATATCAAGTCCATGGAGAAACTAAGTGCTACCAGGCCTAAGGTTGCTCTTGTGAAAGTGAACTTGGCCCCTTGGAGTGCAGGAACTCTGACATACTTTTAAAAATTAATATCTTTTGTTTCTACATGACCCTGCTTCATGAGCAGTTAGCTTGTGTTTCTTTCCATCCTCTTCATGTAGGATGTGACCCCAAGGCTTTCCTTACCAACACATCGTTCAAAGCCTGCACCGAATATAAAATTATTGGTTGCTTCATTGTTCTCACAGCTATCATACCTGAATGCTTCACACACAGTAATGAAATTACCTGCATAATACCCTGGCCATTCATGGGTTTGTTATCCCTATAGGTGGTAAATAGTTGACAGTGTATCAGCTAATTTCTAAAGAGCATTTCTTTCACAGTCTCTATAATTTTAATCAATCTTTATATGTATGTGAATACAGTTTTAATCTACATCAATTACAGCTATAAGTATTCGATAGCTCAGCTCAGTTGCCTTGTATAGAGACCAGAAAACGAGGAACATCAAATTAATGGTCATCTCTGGGAAACGTGAAGTAATTTGTCCAACATCACATAGGAGCTCTGTGGCAGATCCAGAAATGGAATTCACTTCTTCCGTGGCAGCTGCCTTAACCATTAAATCTTATTTTCTCGTTCTGTAGTCCCTTGCTGGTTCATTATATACCTTCCACTTCCTGAAACAAATGAGGCAGAAAGGAATGAAAGCCTCATTCACTAGATAAACCTGATTCATTCCCCAATACCATTTCTCAGAATACCATGCACAGTGCACACAAAAAGCACTGCAGCTATGACATGGAAAAGTAGTCTGTAATCACATAATAGAAGATGGTTTCATAGCAGATGTATTCAAGAGGTCCAAACTATGTTCCATAAGCAGTTTTAATTTGGTATTTCCCACCTCTTGAATACTTGAATTTGAATGGGGTCTTCAGTAATTATTTCCAAGACTTTGAAAAGAAATAGTAAAACAGAATTTCTACTGTGGTGAATAATACTCACCTTGAGCTTAGATGATCAGAATTTATATCTTCATCTTTACAGCAGAGACAACTAGCACCTGAGGTCTTAAAGTAAACATTATTCATAGATGGCTACTTAACTTTTATAGGAATCAATCACTAGAGTAAAAACAAAGTTCACCTTATTTTCACAAAAAAAACCCATAAAGTACTAAATCTCTACCATCAAATACATGTCTAGGGAGGACCTTGGTGTATACATACAGAACAGACCCATCAATTCTCTTATGTCTATGCTCTCTTTCTCTATTTTTGTATATATTTGTCCCTTCATCCTGCACATATGCTGCCCCTTATTCACTGTTTTTTTGCCATCACACACTTCAGAACAGAATATTTTTCTGTGGTTGTGTGTATTAATTTGTTGGCAAATTAAAAGAGCAGGAAAAGAGAGAGAGGGTACAAAGACATTACAAGTAATAACCATATTTGGACACTAAGAAGAGCACTGAACAGAGCTGAAGAGCTTTAAAGTTGTTCAGGAACTTTTTGGGACCTTTGGGAGGCTGGAACAAAGAGGAGTGTAAATGGAATTGGGCAGCCAGGTGGGGATCCCCATTATTATTCTTGCCAAAGGGAGCCTAGGTCTCTATTTCTTGACCAGCAAATCAGAACTATTCCTTGGACACATGTCCCAGGCTGTGTCAGGGTATTTTGTTAACTCAAGGCAGCAGTTCCAGGTGAAATCTGCTCTGAGCCACTGCAAGCCTGTACTCCCCATGGCATGGGGTTTCATTCTGGGCTTTGGCTCTTGCCTTTTTGGGCCATGTGACATATACACTGACAGGTTTTTTGCCAGTGGGACAGAGTATACTGGTGGGTCAAATTTCCCTGTGCATTTGCTGTTTTTCAGTGAATTATGGTTGGGTGATGAAGCATACCCTGTTAGGCCCAGATTTGTTTGCCATTTTCCTAAGTCCTTTGTGAGCAGTTCTAATGCTGCACTGCAGAGGCTAAATGTCAATGAGGACTCAGAGTTGGGCAGGGATAAATCTATTACTGTCCTAAAGAATTTTTGCTTAGCTTTCTCACTTCACTTGTTAGGACATTTTTCAGTTTCTGGCTTCTTGGTCAGGAGCCAAAATTTCATCTCCTGTTCTATCCTGGAAGGGTAATCCCTGTGCCTTTGTCAGGTGCCGATAACTTCTGAAGGGTAGTAGCTTTTGCAAAGGCGTATTGCGACAGGGAGTGTTGCTCTTTAATTCATTCCTATCCCATTTGCCTATCATAATTCAGCTGTGCAGGACCAGCTCATTTGAAAGAGCCTCTCATTTGTTAGCTATTAGTGCATGTCAGATCACAAAAGAAGCTATGGCTTGTTTGCATATTGTATATTTTCCCTCAAAGTTATGGAGGTTTCTCCATTTGACTACTGCAGCTGTAGTTCACATGCAAAGAGGATTTCTTTTACATTTTCTAGTAACTCTTGATAACCTTACTGGCTTTTTTAAACAGAGTTTCTCCTGATTTATGCTCAGGGATTAAAGTCACATTGATCTTGATTTCTTCTGTGCTTTTGACACCTGTTTCTTTGTTTGTAATCCAGTTACATAATTTTTAGAAAATTGGCAAAAATTTATTGTAAACTTTAAAAAATATCATAGCTTCAAACCTCTTTTCAGGATTTATTCTGGTCCAATAAGATTTATATTTATATATATGTATATTTAAATTTCACTTTAGGATATATACTACAAAATTCTTAGTGAATCATGAGGAAAATGAATGGTTTGCATAGAAATTAATTCTGTCCCCCAGAGATCTGGTTTACACGGATATGAGAATAAGCTGCTGGCACAGCCCCTAGCACTTGTGGCCACTCAAATCCTATTTTGAAGATGCTGTGAAAAGAGGAATATGGTGTTTCGATTGATTTTGCAGGAATAAAATTAGTCTTATCTAGGAGTAGAGTTTATCCATTTGAGGTCCACAGATTACAAAAAAGAAAAGAAAAAAAAAGGCAATTTTTCTAACATGTAAATAAATAAAAGTTAGAATAACTATAGATTCAAATTTTTGCCTATTTTTTGATTTATATTTAAATGAAAATTATTACTATGATGCCTGCACAGAGTGATGCAAGCTACTTTGTTTAGAAATTATTTAAAATATTTCTAAAGCTGTTTAGTTGCATTTTAATTTCAAGAGACTATAAAGTATGAGACTAGGGACAGCCACTGGCCAGACAGGTCATGGGGGCATGTTATCATTAGATCTCTCTGAGCCTATGCAGTTGATAACACTCAGCCTATTCCCTCTAGATCAGAATCTGGCCCTGAAAGGTCAGTCATGGAAACCACATTGATCAGCCTCAAAATAATGAGTCTTCCCCTGTTTTCAATATTCTACCTTTGGCTGGCTGATATCGAAGGCAAAACCTTTCCAACTTTACAGTAATGGTCACTTCAGAGCCCGATTCTGTCTCGGACTTTGTGCTAGTTTGCCATGCTGTTATTTATAAGGCCTGTAACCCTTCCCATTGGATTATTGCAGGTTCTAGTCCTTGGCTCTCTGGTGGTTTGGTTACTTTAGTTTGTCAGCATGTTCAAAACTGTGGGGAGCACAGTGTTGTGCAGGAGGTATATTGCTCAAGGCCAAATGCAAATGTTCTGGTTTGCATACGGTCCCAGAGGTTTTAATTGCTGGAGCAAGGCCTCTTACTTAATAAACAACTATTGGGGAAGCTCACATCTGGAATAGCTAGTTGCGTTCCTCCTTGTGGGGGAAAAAAGAAACAAACAAGCCAAACAAAATCCCCCAAACTAAAATTAAAGTCAGTATTTTATTTTCAAACCTTGGAAGAATTCCTTTGATTGGTTGGAGCTATATTCCTGTTTATTCAGTCCCAAAAGTAATCACAGCTTATTTCTGTTGTATGTCACGTCTTGAAAGGTTAAAAAATTGTGGGAAACAATTCTCATGGACTAAGTTTTTGAATTAATTCACTATTTATAGCAAGGGTGAGAGTAAGGAATGGTTTAGTAAAATCAGTGTTATGCTGGGCTGTCCAGAGCTTTTTGCAAATCCAGGCTTGATGCCACCACCACCACTTCTCTTGAGCTTTCAATGTCAAGAGACTAAGGATGGAAACGCTTCTTGCAGGTAGAGATACTGAGCTGTCAGCTCAAGGTTATGTGGTTCAACCTGAGGCATAGCAGGAAAAGAGACTCCTGAGAGCTTCTGAATATAGGAGTACATTTTAACCATCACAGCTCTTTGATATGATATCAAGATTATCTGATGTATTTGGTGCTGCAATCAAAATGAAAGATTAATTACTTACTTAGAGACTGTTCCTACAATGACAAACTGAATGAAATCAAAGAGGAGACATGCAAAAATCCTTAATCCAAGTCTTGTGTTTGAGCATCTCTTTATTCAAGCCATGATGGTTTATGAAAATTAATCAGAAAGCTAATGATAATGATTATTTTTATTTGAGATGAAAAGGCAAAAGTAAATTTTGAGTGTTGCTTAGATGTCATGTTCTCTTTATAGCCCTGGAAATTTCTTACCAATTAAAGGCAAGCCCAGAAGCGCACAGAGAAGCAAGACCTTCATTCTCAGCATTCCATTAAGTTGTTAATTAACCATAATGTTTATGACTTTCTAAAGCAAGTTGCTGGAACGGGCTTAGAGTAACATTCATGTTCTTTTGCATCCTGGAAATTTGTAAACTGCAGCTCACTCTAAGGTGTATCAAAGTGTAGGACTTAACAGAGGAATGTGATGAATATGACTTAGAGAAAAATTCAGATTATAATGTATGTATTTCTTCCGTTAAGTATAATGTGCCAAATCACTGTTTCTGCTTGCAACTTACTAGGAAAGTATAAGTTTCTGCTTAAATCTAAGGAGGGACAGCTTCAGCTTCTTGCTGGAATTTATGAGATTATTTTCTTTTTTTCCCCTCTTCCAACTCTGCATTTTGGGGTGTGTAATGTTTTATTTCTTTTGCGACCTCTCCATATTTCTTAAAATACCCCTTTTTCTAGTTAAAAAAATATATGTAGGGAGGAGGGAGACTGTGTGACATTTTTTATGACAAGCAAAGTAATTCTTAGGCCTAATGAGATATATTTTAAATTTGAAAAGTGAATTTATTTTTTAAAATATTGTAGTGGAATGCATTTCTTATTTGGACAGATTACCCAAAAACGCTAACTTCTAATCATTGTTAAAAAACGTGGTTTCATTTTTTTGCAGTGTAAGGCCTGGAAAAAACCCTTATAGCTCAAATTTTATTTAATAAATAAAGTAAGAGCTCCTTGAACAGCTATGTAGCTATTTT
Source organism: Hylia prasina (assembly GCA_013397195.1). Classification (NCBI taxonomy): domain Eukaryota; kingdom Metazoa; phylum Chordata; class Aves; order Passeriformes; family Sylviidae; genus Hylia; species Hylia prasina. The sequence goes on along the minus strand of VYXD01013264.1, from coordinate 816,380 downwards.
TGGTGATGTTTAGTGAAAGGGTGACAGCACTGACCTTTATAGTGTTTGTTGAGTACGAGTGAAGTGCTCAAACCATTCAGTCTGGTGATGTAAAGCTGCCAAGAATATAACCTATGAGAATCTGTGCAAGAACAGTAATAATTCTTTATAGACCTAAGGTTTTGTTCTAGCATTTTTAATACTGTGTGTGTTTATCCTTTCTGTTCCTATCACATGTCCACCGACGGTAGAGTTCATGTGAGAGCTGCACTGTAGTATGCCAAAACAAAAGCTGAACTGCATGACAGTACACTAATCTACATCATGGAGTTGGGCTCATGTAATTTAAATTATGGCCAAAGGTAATAAAAATTCCTATTTCTGATTTATAAGGGAACAACATGAACCCTAACAGCTGTAGAACAGCTCACAAGAGACAATTTACCCACAGATGTGCTGAGGCTGGTTTATAATGTATGATGAGCTGTCACAGGCTGGACTTCTCAGTTTTAGATTGCCCTATTTCTTTTGCTGATAAAGTTAATAGTAGAATTGGACTGCCACTATTCCAGAAAGGACTAATAAATGTAGTAGACAACAATCTGAAAGTATATGGGTAAAAAGTATGCATCTTGAGAAAAAAATTAACCTATCAACATTGTGATTGAATGCAATTACATATTTTCACACTCTGCAGTAAGTACTGTTAGCACTGAAAGGAATTTTAGTGAAAGGGGAAAATTCTACAATATAACAAGCTTAAGAGAGATTGTATTTATATTTGACGAAAAATCTAGTTGTGGTCCTTCTGAAGACAGTGATTAAAACTTCAGTTTTAAGTGATTAAACAGTTGTGATTAAACAGTAATTAAAATGTTAGACTTCAAATAGAGGGGGTTAATCGTAAATCCATTTGTTTCAAGAAAACATGCACCTGCAGCAGATGTCTGAATGGCAAAAGAAATATTTTCAAGAGAGAATGAAGAACCAAATATTTTAATTTCTATAAGGAAATCAGGCTCAGCGTTCTTCTTCACTATAGATTTAACAATGTGCAAAGTGCATTGGAAAGAAATGAAGAATTTAACAGGACATAAATGGGAAGCATGAAGCAAAATCATTATATATTTGGGGCATGGAAGATCAAACGTTTTAATTTGAGCTTTAAGTTTGAGTAAGTGGGGTGACAATTTTATTAATTTTTTTTCCCTCTGGTTGGCTAAACTTTAGCGCGTGACACAAATCTAATCCAAACTACTGTGCTTCAGTAGGTGTGTCCTGAAACCGTTCAGGGTTGTTGTCCCAGTGTCCCAGTGGAGACTCATAGCAGTAGAATATTTATCGAGGGTGGAAGTGCATCATTTGGTCAGGAGGGCCCAAAAGCCAAACTGACCAAGATCTTTGGTCACCAAGTGGGAAAGCTGGAAATCAGAACTTTATAGGAGCAGCAGGGTCTTTGCCAACCATACTTGGCTTCTGGCCAGGGAGATATCATCTTCTGAGTTGCTGTATCATTCCCTGTAGCTTCTCAATCTACAGAGGATCATGGCAAAACTTGGCTTGATCTAACCATAACTTGCAGCTGTGAGGAATGAGGCCATGACTGCAGTTAGGCAGGGACAAGAGTCTGCACTGATGAACACAAAAAGGAGATGTCCAAGTTGTCCTGCTGCGACTTCAGCAAACATCCACAGACAACATGAGGGTGTGACTACCAAAAATTCAGCAATATTTTATGCAAGGTTGCCAGCCAGTGAACACTGGCCTCTGAAATATCCTTCAAGAAAAGGTGTTGTCCCTTGTGAAGGAGAACTAACAAGTAGAAAAAGAATAAAGCCATGAAGGTAGTAGTGACAGATCGGGGGGGGTGAATGAATCTTAAGCACTGTACATATTTCTTTTCCACCAAGGGATTCTTATGGCGTAACAGTATTTTTCATCTCTAATCACTGGTGCTGCATGTCAGTATCTCTTATTCCTTTCCCGATTTGAGTGACACAGTGTGATATGTCTAATGACAACTAGAACAAATTTCAGTAATGAGGTCACCTTGGGCCTGTATTACTGTCTGACTGCTGTTTTCCATAGAAATTATTTTTGAAAGCAGACCACATGCTCTGCATAACTTCCTCTGTTTTACTCAGAGTGACGAAAAGGAGATATGCTAAAACTTGCAAGGTGCAGATGGTTTGCATTGATCTCTTCCTGATTTTGAGCTGTAAATTGATATATAATGGGAAAGCTGCCACTTTGGTCCCTAGGAAAAAAAAAAAAAAAAGTTTATGCGTTTGGTTTGTTTAGCTGTTTTTATAGATGTAAAAACATGGAGATTCTAACTGACAATAGGCAAACACATGCCAGCAAGGAAATAATAAGTGTTCAAAAGATGAGACCAAATGAAAACCTTTGCTTCCAACTGAAGCTGAACTAAGATTTTGGAAAACAGTGCACGAAGTTCAAAGTTCTCTAGTTATAGGGAAATCCACTGATTGTTACGATACATGTAAAGTTTATTAAAAAAAAATGGAAAGTATTTTTGCTTTTGGTGTTTCACAGAAAACTGGTTGTTTTTAAATTTTGTTCAGTGCTCCCAAGAGAGGAAAGAACTAGCATCAGATCTGCAGTCACTGTGGTGTTCTCAGGACATCTTTTGGTTGTCCACCATGCAGAAATAAATCAGGAACACTGATCAGGACAGTAGGACAGCAATATCATTTAATTTAAATCAGGACAGCAATATCATCTAATTTAAATCGGATTCATTCCAGAGACTGTGAGGGATTTAAATTACAGTGATGTAAGAAATGAGAATACATCCACAGGGTATCCATTAGTTTTCATCCTTTAAATATCGGTTGAGTAACTTTATTAATTCTAAGAACAGGATTGCTGTGGCATATGTTACAAAGATACTGTCCTGTGCAGAAGACCAGGCTTTAAGATTTTGAACCAGATTCACAGGCATGTAGGCAGTCATCAGTGGGTCAAAATATAGAATAATTGCTTCAAAACAACACATTTTATGATGACCAGTGAAGAGAGAATATATATTTAGAAATAGAGTATTTTGGTGAGTGCTTGAAGTTCAGTACAAAAGAACAAATTCACCTCTCCCTTTGGCTTTGACAGGAATCCCCTGCTATTGTATTTTCCTCCAAAAGTAGTGATAAATATCAAATTCATGTCCTTTACAACACCACCGTTCTCTCATAATTAGAAAAGACAATGCTGTAGCAACAAATTATGCAATGTTTGTGTAAAATTAGCCATTCATCTTAAAAATCTGCACCATTTCTCATGAATTGACTGATCATTCTTTTATTAGTTAATGGATTTCATTACATATTTGTGTCCATTTCAAATTCACAATACACTTACAGAGCTACATAAAGATGATCACCAGGCTAAGAATCAAATTATAACTAAATCAATAAATTGATCAGAGAGAACATTTCTAAATTAGCTCAATTAAGGTGGGTTTTTTCCTAGTACATGGTCTTATAAAAATCCATGCAAAGATTACACTGACTGCTCGTGACTCCCACTGAGACACGTGAAATATTCCCTAGATTGAAAGCTCTTTCCTTACAAGTAGTCCTGAGAGTTTTGCTGGCTCTTTGCAATACTTGTGCTCATTGAGGATAATTGGTCCTGATCCTGATCTCTGGTTTATAGTTAGCCAGAAAGTTAAATTAATTGAAATCAATGGAGCTATAACAGTATGAGATGTTCTGATCTCATATAAAATGCTATGAAGGTAAAATAAAGTCCAATGTTTTCTCATCTGTAATTCCATTAATTCAGAAAATCAGTGTCCTCTGAAATTTATTACTGTTTTTACTAGTCTTATTAGACATTGAAGAGAAAATAACTGCCTTTTTTTATATGCCATATATTGTCACTGGACTCTTTCATTTTCTGTTTTCTGCTTCTTGTATTTTAATATCAATTACTGCTTTGGGTTGGAAAGAACTATCAGATTTGCTAACACTTGCCTGGTGTAATCAGACCTGCTGACAAGTGTTGCAGTCTTAGATTTCACTTGAGCTATTAAATACACTTTTCCCATGGAATGACTCCTCAGTATTTGCTGGAAATCTTCTGGCTCAGTTATTGTATTTAATTTTACGAGATTGTACCCCAGAGTTGAGTTAAAAGTGAACAGCAAAATTAAAATGTATTGAACCTCTTCTCTTGGATGATGGCCTGCAACTTCCAGGGAGTTGATTTGTGTAGGTAGCTCAGGCATAGTGCTGATGACAACAACATCTTCCTCCTAGACTTGGGTGTCATTTTCCTTTATTCTCCCTTGTTCTTTTTTTTTTTTTTTTTTTTAAATCTATAGGCTGTGCAGAAGTTTTGCTAACTCTCAAACATTTTCTCTTTGCTCTCAGACCTAACTCTATAACTCCACTGTTTACCAAGTGTATGTCAGGTTTGTTTTTGTAGCTTGTGATTTGACCATTTCACTCTTCTCTTTAGATATCTGTACAGACTTCTTTTCTTCCATTACACAATTATAGTACTTGATCTTTTCTTTCCTGTTTACCTGATTGTATTTTTTTCCTCTATGTCATGTTATATCCCTTACAACTTTCCTGACAATGATTCTTACTATTTTTACTTTTGCAATCTTCCAAGAGTTTTAGTCTTCCTATTGTAAGGCTAAATGTCTGAAATCAAGCTACCAAATCCATATTTAGATCCACATCTTAAAAAATCCTCCTCTTTTGAGGAACTATGTATTTATCATGCCCAAGGAAATCAATGCTTCACAAGACAGGTGACCAATTTTCTCTTGCTTCTTGTGAACTAGAAGTAAAATATTTCACTATGGGAAAATTTACTTGCTTGAGAATTAATTTTGCAGCATAATGCTAGATTAGGAATGGTTGACAGTATGTGTTGTAACCAGTGACTTGAATGTAGCATTCTCAGAATCCAAACAGTAGATGACATCTAATCTACGTAATGATCATGCAATCGTTCTTTCCAGGGTCTAGTTAGTGTGAGAGAGAATTGGTGCCAACTAAGATATTTCAGCTAAAGCTCTGGTGAGCTACCACACAGTCCTTTTTCCAGATACCTCAAAATCTGCCCTACAAATATTAAATAGTTACATATTACAGTCACGGGGTAATGCAATGCCCAAGAGGAGACCCATGGCCAAGTGTGAAGGAGATTAAGTAGTGACTCAAGGCTGAAGTTGAGTCATTGGCCATGTTTTATTTAGTACTGTTGGAGTAGCCATACTTACAAGAACAGAAGGATTTGGGTTGTTAGAATTTGCAAGAGTATTATTGTTTGAAAAGAGGTTTGATGGACAAAAGGTAGTAAATAGTCAGTTTGAGCCAAAACCAGAACATAGATGTTTAAATGCTAGGTGATACTGGCTGGGGATTTGGTAAAGTGATTCACTTAATGTAAAAACCCAATGAAGTATACACAGCAGAACAAAATAAAACAGGTGAGAGATATTTTATTAACTGTAGAAAATATGGAAAACTTTACTTTGTGAAGAAAAAGATGGGAAGATATCTCTGTTTTCCTGGTACAGTGAGAGAGATCAGAACAGTGGCAAATGTTGTGTTTTAACATTATAATCATGATGGAAGTGAAAGAGTTGGGGCCCCAGGAGGTCCACTTTACTCTTGAATAGTCAATGTTAAAAATCAGAAAGCTCAAGAACATTGCTGATTCACTAAATCTCCAAAGTGGTCTTCCCTCAGTAAAGTTAGTGTTGCACAGCTGAAGTACTGAGGATTGATTCTTGTAATCAGTGAATACATACAACCAAGGAACATATGTGAGATAATTATCTCTGGTTTTTCTTCTAAGGCTGAAAAAAACCTCACCTCTTTATCACATATATATGAAGAAAGAAGGCAAACTTAAATCCCTGTATTGGAACACAGTTCTTATTTTGAAAAGCTAATGAAAATTAATCTTCATTAGGCTATTCCTAGAAAGAAAATTATACAATACATTTGTTGAAAAATTTTCTCATCAATACCAAAGACATGAGTGATTAAAAACAAATTGGAACTAGAGGGAACAAACAAGACAATCTTATTTTATCCCTTAGTAAGAAATAATGTTATGGACATTTTGAATGGTCATGAAGTTTAAGAAATTATTTAAATATCAAGAGGAATTACAAACACTAACCCATAATACTATACTGTAGTCTTAATAATCTTAAAACATATTTGTTGCTCTTAGGCTCAACAGAAACAGGGGGTTTACTTGCTGCTGTGTTCACAGGGGATTATGTTCTTAAATGACTGAATAATCTTTACTTGAAATTCAGGAATGGTTTGAACGCCTTTTATTTTTCACTGTGGTTGAAAACATTTCTTGAGTGTCTGACTGTTCCTGAATGCAGGGAATAACTGAGGCTACAATATCTGAAACAACAGCACCCATAGTGTATTTTGTTGGTTGTTTTACAATTCACTAATCAACAGTGAAAGTCTAAGCTCCTTAGCACACTGATCAGGAGCAGGGTCTGCATGACATGTCCACATCTCATATCCTTCAAACCTAGAAAGGAATGGTCAGGGAGATCTAATTATAAATGTGTCATTCTGTATTTACTTTAAAAGAAAAGCTCATTGAAGGACTCTTAATGTAGATGACAAGTGAACAAACTGAAATGTACCCCAAGCTGATTGCTACCAGAGAGATTACAGGATTAAAGGAGCTGTGTTGCTTTTCTCATTGTCTCATAGAGAAATATTCTTTTAAAAAATCTGCCATCTATTTCTTTAGCTTCTCACAATGTATTTCTAATCATAGAAAGATATTTAATATTTAAGAGAAGCATTATAGTCTAGGTTAATCAACACAGATAATGCAAATCTTCCTCCTTCTCTTATTTTGCTATTGTTATATTGCTAGCATTATTCTTTTCAAGGGAAGCAAAAGAACACAAATGCAGGGTACATATTCTCATATGTAGTGCCTCTTCTCCGAATAGTTCAGTCTGGTGGGAGAAAGTAATTTTTGTCCAGTTGCTCTGCAATGCAGGTCTCTTTTTATTTTCTCAGTGCAGGTCCTGGCTTTGTCCCACTGGGAGAAGTCTGATTTTTTTTTTTTTTCATCTCTGTAAAAAGTGTAAAAAATTATTCCTCATTTTCCCCTCTGATTTAACCCTTACACAAATATTGTGTTTCATCAGAGACACCATCTTCTTTTCAGCTCCAGGCACTGGCTGGGGTTCTCTCTGGAGCCAGGATACACAGTTTCTGAGCAGGCTGAAGGATGCCCTGCGGAGGAAGGTGTGCCAATTGCCCCCTGCTCTGGGGCTTTGCTGCTGTTTGTGCATCACACCCCTTCTGGGGATATAAACAGCCTGTGAGGGCCTGAGTTCCTTTGCCATGGTTTCCTTCTTTCCACATTGCCCCTCAGCTGCACACCTTCCCCATGGGAATAGCAAGCCCCCTCTATTTGCATTTTCATGTCCTTGAATACTGGTCAGCAATGCCGGGTATCGCACGTTGATTCCAGCTTTCGTTTTTTCGAGTGTGGATATTATTTGCTATATTTCAGGTGCCAGAATGAGTGATTGTCATCCACAGACAGATGTGCTTTTGAAGTAGCAAAAAAAAAAGATTGACATGACTTTTGACATGATTTTTGTTAAGACTTTAGCATGCCATTTGCTGGCATACCTAGTCTAATGAATACCTTTTACTCCTCCGAGATGTGCAATCTAATGTTATGCTATCTTTTTTCCTCTTTGATATCTAAATGTCAATCATCACCGGGAAAATTATGTTAGTGAATAGGTAGCATGCAATTTATCCCATAGAAATTAAATATCTATCTGGGTTAGTGAAAAGAGTCTTTTCCATGCCCAAATGTAATTTCTGCATATAATTTTGTGCTTGCCAAAATCTCATTTGCACATATGGAACATTGTTTTTATAAGTCATTTTGGAGTGAGTGTTTAATACATGTGGTGTTATTTTAAAAATAATTTTGTACATGTGCCACTAACAAAGGGGAAGTTACTGCCAGCAATAGAATTAAGGCTTTTTGTTCTCCAGGGAGTGCTCTGACCATTGAGTTAAACTAGTAGCTATTGTAGCCTGAGGCAAGAAAAGCCTTGCTGTTTTACCGTAGGCTTTCGTACAACGATGAAACACCTTTTTCTTTTTTTTTAATCCATGTGTCTTAATGCAGATGTGAAATGTACTGTCTCAGCTGATGCTAACCATTCTGATACTTTACAGTCACTTAATGCTGAAATACTGTGAAAATGATGGAAATACCATGAAGGTATTCATAAGGAACTCCTTGTTTGCTATAAATTATTTCATTCTGACTAATGCTATAAGACATACCAGATAACACGAATTATTTTTCATAATTTCAAAGCACTTTTCATAATATAAAATATTATTATCCCTATTATTTTTATTATTATCCCCTCATTATCCCTTTCTATATATGCTCAAAAATGTCAAGAAACATTTTTTCTGTGTTCTACAGTATTTTGTCTTTTATGCAAAAAGGAACAGTAAAGCTTTTCAAATCAAATTTCTACTCAGTCTGGGGACTGTGAGTGCTCACCAGCTCTATCTAGAATATGAAAAAATGTGACCTTTTTAAATTTGTGGCCAGAGATATAATTGGACTGATCCATCATTTTTTAATTTTTTAAAAAAATTTTTGATTTCTAAGGATAAGGAACATGAATTTTGGCACGATAAAGACAGAAAAACAAATTTCTCTTCTGAAGGATGGGAAGGTTTGGCTTCATATGTGTAGAGCTCAATGTTTCAAAGGCAAAGTAGAGGAGGCGACAGAGCTGTCCCTGTTTACATTGTACCAACTGGGAGACTGGGCCACAGCACCAACAGTGGGTGTCTGAAACTTGGCAAAATCACGCGTTAAATGCATGGCTTTCTCCAAATGTTATCACCATTTGCTACCTAGGATAAAATAGGAGTCTGCTGAGGGATTAAGTATTTCCAGGCACATGGCAAGGTTTCATCCCTTCATCGTCTTGCCTACTTTACATCTTTTTCACCTCTTCTGACCAGGGAATCAATCCCGTTACGATTAGGCTATTTGACACCGTTATTGCAATATAAGCAGTGTCTAAGACTACTATAAAATTAATGCAGAAATCACATGAGACAAACTACCTACGTGATGCTGTAGGTGCAGCTGCTTTGGCTCCAGCAGGTCAATAATACTGGAAGAAATTTGGCTTCAGCTTCTGAAATATCATTTAGAGGCTAAACAGCAAGACTTTCTGCATGGGATTTGCCTAATTTTTTCATAAGTCATCACAGTTCACAAGTCATTACATCATGTATAAAACGGTGAGAGAAATATTTGCTAAAGTAAATAAATGTGTAATGGAAACTCCTAACTATAAGGGTTTGGATGAGTATGGATACATATACAGAGATGCACACACAAATGCAAATATATGTACTATAGTTTTAAACAATTTGCTAAAACCAGTACAAATAGATTCACTTCAAAATTCTTCTTTAAGCAAGAAAAACAGTAATCTGTGTAGCCTTCAGGTAATTAATATCTGAACATGTGAAAGTTTTCCATGTGTTGTATGTATTTCAGAAGACATTGAACTCCTTGTGCCAAGACAGAGAAAAAAACCCGCTATGTCTAAAACTGTCTGCATGCACTTTACCTACTTACATAGTTATTAGACATTTGATCAAAAAATAAATTCCTTCTTCAGTGAAATATCAATATTTTAACACTGAATAAAACCACTGCAACTGAAGAACCAAGAAGAAACTTTGAAGTAAACATATTTCTAGACATCTATATAACTGTTACTAAAACTTCCATTTCAGCAGTGTCAAAACAGTTCAGCCTGGCAATCTCAGAACATTAGAATATAATATTGAATTATAGGAAACAATATTGCATTATTTAGAAATTAAGTTCTAAAACAAGTGCAAATAGAAATAGAACAAGACTGTACCATCACAACAAAATCAAGTAAGAAAGCTCAATGCTCCAGTTTTATTTGAAGCATTAAAGTTTTTCTGTCAAATGCTATAAAAATCAACATGTTCATGTAAGACTTTCAATTTAAATGAAAAAGTGTTTCCTGATGGAGGATGGTTCTTGGAAAATGTTGCCAGCTCTATCAGATAAATGCTCGGCAATAGGCACTCTTCTCTGAAAAGGACCATTAATTTTGAAGGTGACAATTTCTGCAGTAAAGAAATAAGTTAGACAAGGATTGACATTACTTCATCAAGAGGGAACCCAGAAAACTTGTTCCGTTTAAAAGAGAAAGAGACCATGCATTTGTTTGCTTCAATAAGTTGGCTGCAGCTTCGTTTCGGGCTGGAGAGAAGAGAAAATTGGATGGAGTGAATGCATGTGAGAGACGGTGCGGGGGACTGTGGCTGTGTGTGTCTCCCAGCAGCCCTGATATTGCTGGGCAGGGTGGGGAGTGTTTTTCCACTATCCTGCTATTGTCTTAATATTGTAGCAAAACAGGAAGAGAAGGTTCTGAATGACTCACACTCCATGACAGAGCTGCCTGGCAAAGACAGACACCCAGTGACTGCCAACTCTGTCCCTCTCTGAATGAAACTCGTTTCTTGCATATAAATTTCCCATTTTCTATTGATGTTTCCATAACTTTTCCCTGAGACTATGAAAGAAAAGACCCTCGACATCAGTGTTGTTTCCCCCGGTTACAAAAGCAAAAGCCCCACTGTTCTTTCATTCATAAACCCCCATTCCCCTGTAGGTGGACAGAACTTCTCATTCATGCACACATGGAAGAGGGGAAAGTACTTTGAAGAGAAAAACTAATATGCATAAAAGCAGTCTCCAGAGTATGTTTTCGAAGTGCTCAAATTCATGCACAACTTTGGTTAATGGAATTTCTGCACCTATCCCCCTGGAGGGCTTTCGAAATGTATTCTGTTTATGAGCAGCTAATTAAATGTGCTTTCTGGTATGCAGGTAATTAGTTGTTTTTAACAATTATTCAGGTGCTGTAAGTAAAAGGTAACAATGAATTTTAATTTTAAACCGTTGATTATTTTCCCACACTGAAATACATTTGCTGAATGCTAAAATGCAAGTGACACCATCTTTCCAATGTGGCAATCAAATAATCAAAAAAAAAAGAAAAGGAAACCATTTTTATTTTTTGGAAGTCTCAGCCTTAACGCTCTTATCCATAATCCAGTGGTTTAAGCAGACCTGGGTTTAGATTAGGACTTGAGTTGTTGTAATTGCAGACACTCAATTTAAAAAATATGCATATATATGTATATGTGTGCACACACACACACACTCAGCTTGAACTTAATTAAGAAAAATGTCTTTGGTTTATGAGGTCAGATTAGATGCTTATAGTGGTCCCATCTGGCTTTACAATCCATGAGGTTAATTTCTTGATACAACTGAAAAATAATGTATAACAGTGCAAAATTAAATTTGATATATGAAGACTGATAGCTGCTAAATAGAAAAGGTAAATGAAATTTCATTAATAGTGACAGGAAGTCAGAGTTATTTGTTCCTTTAAATTTTATTTTCCTTATCACCAGAAAGAGTGTATTCTCTTGCTTATGGTCTGAGACTGTTTTTTTCACCTTCCATTCAGTTAATTTTCATAATATTGTAGCTCTTGTTACTTCAGCAAAGCAGCTCTTCACTGTTTTCAGTCTTTACAAGGTCAGCATATGCTACAAGACTAGTGAGGAATTTTGACAAATGTAGAATAAAAATGGTTTTTCTTAATTTGTGTTATCTTGCATATCTCTAAAAAAGATTACCATCTACACTGGGTAAATTAACATTTATGTAAATTAAACATTTGTGTTTCTGTCAGGGTTCTTGCACGGTATTGTTCTGCAGAAGACAAATGTTTTTAAATTGTGGATCCTTTGCTTCATACTCACAGTGCAAAATAATCAGCATTTCTTGGTGATTCCATTCTATTCCTTCAATTACTGATTTTTTTATCCTATAAATACTCTGTATTTAAAATAATATCATATAAGCTAATGTGTGGTTGAATACCTTTCTAATTCTCAAAGAGCAGTGCTGTATGTTCACGTTCTGTTTCAGACCCAGGAAATCAAAACAGCCAAGCCAAGAGCTGACTAACACAACAGGCTCATATATATGACTAATACCTTGTCTAGGATGAAATGGCCATCCTTGAAGACTACAAATGATTGAATAATATATTTCATACAATCCAAAATCACATTTTGGAGAGTGATGAGGTAACACCTAAAGTTTTGCACAGCCCAGGGAAAAGGAGGCCTGACTTAAGCAGAGAGTAAAGGCACTCACATTCATAGAATCATCGAATCATAGAATCATGGATTTTGCAAGAGACCTTCAGGATCATCCAGTCCAACCATCAGAGTTCCCTGATATTAGTGTTCATGAAAGGAAAAATATAAACAGAATTTTGTGTTTCAGAATGAAATGTACTTTTGTGCAATAGTATCATACCGGTGACATATTAAAGTTTTGGATTACCACATGGGTGCTGTGAAGCAGAGCTGCTTGCTGCAATATCTCACAGATGCTGAAATCTGAAGGTAAATCATGCCCAACAATTTGAAGATACCTATTATTTCTAAGTGTGTTCACTTTATTGGTGATGCTGCACTTAAAAGTGAGAAACACATTTTGCACATACACAAATCCATTTGTTTGTCAAAGGCAGTGAGGTTGGTCAGGCCATTTTAATTTTGGTGAATTCCTCTTGACTGATCCATGTCCTTCTTCATATGCCTAAAAACATGTTTCAAGACAACTAATAACTTTAATGAGTAATACTTCTCATACTGTTAAAAGTAGTTATTTGAAGTAATTTTAAATTCTAGATTGTATAAACATTTTTACTTGTGATAAATTATGTCATAAACTATAGAACATAACACTAAAACATTGCTAATTCTGAACCTTTCTTTCCTATTCTATCCATCTTTCCCAACCTCATTTTCTTAAATCATAATTATATATATTTTAATAGGTCTGACTGCATAATATTTAAAAAAATCCAAAGCAGTGGTTTCCTCAATTCAGGTTTCCATATTTATCCTCTTCTTCTTTTGCATTGCTGGCTGTTGTTATAATGGTTTTGTGAAAGACTTTGTAGTCCCCTGATGATTGAATATGCTACAGAGACACTGGCAAACAGAAGTTCCTCTCCACTCTTTGGTTAGCTAACCCCAAGATTTATGGGGACAAGAGCATGCATAGGAAGGTTTTGCCAGTTATTGTAGAAATGACCTATCATGTTTAATCTGTGAGGTCAGATGAGCCTTGATGCCTCACACATTTTCAAATTGATCCTAAGCACCTGTAAGTAGATCTGTAAACCTATTTCTTTGAAGTATATTGCCATGAAAAAGAGCTATATTACTGTGACTTTGGGAGTGCCTTTACTCCCACTGCAGTGCAAAGGATATCCACATGAATACTTAAGTGGGAGGTTGAAATTGGAATTGTATGGTTCACAGCATTTCACTTTAGAGGGACTAAAAAGCGTCCTTCTCTCTGTACAGTTTTTTTTTTAATTTTCTTCTGCTGAGAATCACTTGGCCTTTAGTTAACTGAAAGCTTTTTAGGCTGCTGGAATTAAAATATCAAAATTAGGTTCAAATAGCTGCCTTTTTATCCTGGCAGCCACAGCTGGCTTCCTCTCACCTGGAACCTCTTTTAACTTGACACTAGTGGAAAAAACTCTTCTCCCAAACCTCATACAGTAACTTTTTTCACATTTATCTGCTTTTGTGTTCTCTGGGGGATGTCATCCCTGGGATGTGAGGTAGGGGGATGAAGCATAAAATTGTATAACCCATTGGAGAGTGCAGAAAATGCTGTTCCTCAGCACCACTAGTGCAAGTCACTGAACAACAGTACATGGCAGCCAGGTGTTGGTGACGGAGGTGTCTCATGGGCCACCAACAGCCAGCAGAGCACAGCCACCACTGCTGCTTCTTGTCCCTGTAAGCAATTCCCACATCATCACTGGCCTGCTCTTCCAGGTTTCTGACTTTGCCAGGCATTGACCAAAGCTGCTTTATCACTCCCCTCTGCAGCTGGACAAGGAAGAGATAATGTAACAAAGAGTTCATGGGTTGAGGTAAGGACTGGGAGGGGTCACTCACCCCACACCATCACATACAAATAGACTCAGCTTGGGGATGTTAATTGAATTTATTTCTTAACAAAATCATGAGCTCATGAGCACAATAATGAGAAATAAATCATGAAAACACCTTCTCCCCACCCCTCCCTCCTCCCTGGGCTCTCCATTCCTCCCGCCAACCCTCAGGAGGTGGGGAATGGGGGTTACAGTCAGTTCATCACAAGTTGATTCTGCTGCTGCTTCAGTGTGGGGTCCCTTCCCACAGGAGACAGTTCTACATGAACTGCTCCAGTGTGAGTCACTCTTCCATGGCGTGCAGTTCTTCAGGCACATCCTGCTCTGGCATGGATCTTCCACAGCGTCCCAAGTCCTACCATTAAACCAGCATGGGCTCCTCTCTCCACAGGTCTGCAGGTCCCTGCCAAGACCCTGCTCCAGCACAGGCCTACCACAGGGTCACATCCTCCTCTCCATGGTCTCCTCCATGGGCTGCAGGTGCATCTCTGCATCCCCAGGGACCTCTATGCACTGTAGGGGCACAGCTGCCTCACCGTGGTCTCACCACAGGCTGCAGAAGAACCCCAGCTCTTGTACCTGGAACAATTCCTGCCTCTCCTTCTCCAGTAACCTTGGCATCTGCAGAGTTCCTCTCACATGTTCTCACTCTGCTCTTCTCTGGCTGCATTTACACCTGTGCAGTAATTAAATTTTCCCTCTTAAATGTGTTAGCACAGAGGTATTACCACAATTTCTGATTGATCCAGCCTTTGTCAGTGGAGTGTCCATCCTGGAGCTGGCTGGGATTGACTGCTGGACATGGAGGAAGCTTCCAGCAGGTTCTCAAGAAGCCATTCCTGTAGCCCCCCTCTACCAAAACCTGGCCCTGCAAACCCAATATCCTCCTTCTTCAGGAAATGGTGAAGGACCTTTTTCTTGTCATCTCCATTTTTCACAAACATCTTTCTGTTCTAAAGCAGATGAATTTATCCTCTTCTCAGTTTGCACTGGGAGCCAAAAACCCCACAACCCAGTACCTTCCCCTTTAAAGAAGGTTCAGAGAGTTTTTTCTGAATGTCACTATTTTTGATTTTGTGCTCCAATTTTTCTTACATATTAGATTTCTTACCAAAGTCCCAGCTGTTTTCTCTTATCCTTTCTCTCTGGTTTTACAATAAAGAAGCCAATGATGAAGCACGATTCTATCAGGCATGTGGCAATCAGCACACAAGGACTGAAGTGCTGGTTCTCCTGTGTGCTTTACTGGCAAATCCATTGCTTTCACTTTAATCAGTATTTTTATTGGCTTTTTCATCTGCACTGAAGCTTATTGGACTCTGCAGTTCTAACAAATGCAGGTTTTTACAAGGGCATGCCAAAGTGCATTTTTTTCACGAGTCCCATAGGAAGGAATACAGAAGGGATTGCTCTGTTGATTGCAGAGATAGGGAAGTGGTGCATGACTATTCAGAGTGAATGTTATGATTTGTCTGGTTAACTCTGATTCCAGCTAAGATTGCCATGATGACTGGAGGTGCAACTCCCAGAAGGTCAGCCTTCGCTTGAGCCGTTTCGGTAATGGACTAACAATGTATTTTTGTGTCAAGACTTGGCTTGGTTTGAACTCTGCACTGATTGAATACTTGATGAGAACCAGCAAATGCAATGATTCCTCTTAGGAGTTTGTGTTTGATAGCACCCCAATCTCTAATTTACTGTGTGCATGTGGTAGAATGTAAATCATTCTCACAAGGTTGTATAATCAGTGTTTATCCTGACCTATTACTTTGTAATGACTCTGATTTTACAATTTTCTATTTTTATTATAAAAATAACTTTTCCTTAGCTAACTTGAGATTTGGGTCTCCTGGAACTGACCTACTAGCAAGTATTTTCTTCTTCAAACAATTTTTCTGCCATCATACATCTTTGTGTGGTAATATTCCTACAGTTCTGATCCTTAGGGATGTGAGAGGAGGAGGGATTCTAATGATGAAAATACTTTTCTTGGGCCCACTCTTGTAGCTGCAAAACCCCCAGCTATATGATCTATTGAATTAAAGCTGTTGCCTTCTTTTACAAATCTTGTCTTATAATATGTGTCAACATAAATCACTTACCAGTGGGCAGGTTGGAGCGAGATGAATATAGATGGTGTTTACAATTCTTCTTATATAGTAATAAAAAATAATGATGCATATATTTGATTGTACTCAGCTCCATTCTTCTAAGTCACTTTTTTCTTTCACAGTATGGAGCACATTTATCTGCCCTAATCTACACATCAAAAGTTAGACATGTAAGTCAGAGTTAGTCACTTTATATACCTTTGTAGTCTGTACAGAGAGGTAGATACCTCTGTTTGTTTTCTTTTCTGATAGGTATCCAGCATATTTCAGGGCTTTTCCTTCTGAGCTACATATGTCTTTACACAGATGAGAAAGTGTGGGCTTGAACATCCATCTTTTGAACTGTGGTTTATTGTGAATCCACGATCTAGCTTTTAAAGTTAGAGTGGGGGGTTTTTTTGTCTTTGCATAATTTGACACAACAGGATGCTGGATCTGAATGCAGTAGAAATAGATGGTGGTGGCAGTATCTTTTCTCTAAGAAAGCAATGAAAAAGTAGAAAACAACTAAATTTAAAATGTCAGCCATAATTATTAGTTAGGGCCAGTTTTCACATGTGGTCTCTTTATGTCCCACTCCTTGGCAGGAAGCTTGCAATCAGGACATAAATGTGCTTGCCTTGATCACTGTGAGGTTTCTCCTTCTGCCACTCCACACTTCTGCTCAGGGCCAGGGTAGTGCCAAACATAACTCATGCAAAAGCTTGAGTCAAAGGTGATCCATGAAAAGCCCTAATCTCTACTGTGCTGAAGATTTTTGGAATTTCCATCTTGTTCTGAGTTTGGAGAGCACAACACATTGCTACTTATACGTGTGCATCCGTGCTAGTGCTAGTAAGGGAAAGTATGAGACCTTATTGTTTGAGGTTGGCTTATTGTTAAAGCCATTGGTTTATTGTTAAAGCCTTGTTTTTGGGAAAGCCTTTAGAGAGCCACAGTGTTTATCTTCTGATACAAGAACATTCTTTGAAGCAAAGAATTAAAGACTGTGAACAGATTTAATACTGTTCCAAGCAATTTGTTGCGTTTTGACTTGAAGCAGCAGCAGTAAAACCATGAAAGCATTTAGGAAGTCTTAGGCGATCTGTGCAAGACATGTTTCATCCACACAGCTAAAAAACGTGGACAAATTAGCAGAGTAGTTGGATTTTTAAAATAATGAACAGATACTAAAACAACCAATAAAAATAGTAATTTTGTCATGTGGTGAGGTACCTTGTTCTTACAAATTACGGAGCAACCCAGCACTCTTAAGTTGATATTTTACACTACTATGAATCAAACATTAAGTCAAACCAAAGAATCTTACCAATTCCAGCATTTTTTTAAAGGAATAGTTATTAT
This sequence comes from Hylia prasina, assembly GCA_013397195.1. Classification (NCBI taxonomy): domain Eukaryota; kingdom Metazoa; phylum Chordata; class Aves; order Passeriformes; family Sylviidae; genus Hylia; species Hylia prasina. The sequence continues at coordinate 798,800 of VYXD01013264.1, read as the reverse complement.
GGCAAATACAGAAGGAAAGCAAAGAATTGCTGGGATAATTTAGCATAAGATTGGAGCAGGACAATCTTACCATTTACAGCCATCTCCAATTTCCTGTTTCTCTCCCAGCAGTATCACATAGGATACTTGCATTTTATAAAGCTAAGTATATGTCCTAGAAGTACACTTTTAGTGCCTCCTCCCTTCTGTGATTTTAGAATTAGAGTTAGTACTTACAACTGTGTTAGTACCGTTTTTAAGTTAATACTTTAAATCTGTAGTTTTTAACTTGAGAGTGACAACTTTTCTGTTCTGTGCTCATCATTGGCTTCACTGTGACTTCGAAAACATTTATGTCCAGCCTATTCTCTTATAATACAATTGAATTACTTTGGTAGAAAGTGAACTAGCTAAAAGAGATTTCTGATTTTTTTTTTTTTTCAATTTCTACAATATCTTTCTCCACTTACTGGCCAGCTTTCTGTGTCAATTTGAAAAAATGCAGCATTATAAGCCAAGAAAATCTAGCAATGGTGCTAAGGCAAGATTTGTGTACCTGAAAATATATGACTTATGGGTGCTTTTGAAATAGTTCTAGTGATTTTCTCAGATAAATAATTTACATGACCATGATATGTATTCATAGAAGTTCTTGCACTACTTTGCCTTCATATAACCCTAAGATTTGAAAATAGGCTTGTCTTGTTGAGAGGTATCTACTCAAAGAGAATATTTTTGAGAGACTAAACACAATAGAAAATTAGTTTTTTACTTCTTTTTGTGCATTCCCATTAGCTCGTTTCATTTGCCCCTCGTCTGTGGGCTGATGACTTTGGATACATCACTAAGTAATATCCCATGATTGCTGCACCCTGAACAGAAGCCTCAGGTAGTATTTCATATCCAGCTCAGGTTCAAGGGGCAGGCTGGTTGCATTATGGTGTTATGAACTGGTTTGCCCATCTTCTCTGCAAGACTAATTAGCCCAGGCAAAGTGCCAGGTTAAGTGGTTTGGCTGCAAAATGTAGCCTGTTAAAAGCTACCTCACATATCTCTGCTGCCAGATTTGCTGTGAGAAATCATCTGGGCTACCAGGTACCACAAAGTGCTGCCAGGGCCCTTGAGCAGCCACGGGGAGCCAGGCTGGCAGAGGGAGCTGAGCTACACTTGGTTTTTTTGTCTCTGGAGCACTTCTGGTTCACCAAAGGCCTCAGCTGTCCAGGGGCTGTGTACTGGCAATGATATACCCCTGCACAAACAGATACATGCTTTCAAGGGCCTGTTGGTTTTCAGTCCAGTTTTATATTAAGTGTGTTTTTATATATACACATAGGCATTTTTCCCTTAAGAATTATGCTACTTAAATCCAGGCATTGGTATGCAGCAAAGTTAAATGTCTATGTTTCCATATGTATATATTTTTGGTGAGTAAAAATCATGTTTATGAAATGTCCTGTGGTTAGTAAAAGATACAGAGTGTTTGAAATACCAGCTTAGCAAAATGGCCATATCAGGGCAAGAACCATCATCAGTTTCCTATGGTAGATGTGTAATTTCTGTTGTCATTAGTGTCCTTCTATCTGCCATAAGAGCAGAAAAGGTCCTTGAGAAATATATTCCTGGCAATGTAACAGTGCATTTTCTTCACCAAATTACACCTCCGCACTTCAGGTGTTCTTTCATTCAGGAAAAATAAAACATTCAAATTGCTGGAGACAATTTCATTCTGATCTTTACTCTCTGAAGGATGAAAAAGCCACCTCTGAAACTCCACATTATGAACACTCTGTGTTTTCCTATTCTGTTTGCCACCTGCATAAAAAGAAAACAAAACAAATGCATAAAGCAGTACAAGTGTTCCCAATAGTGAGAAAATAATAGCAAGAAACGTAGAACAAGTGAAAAAATGAGTATTGTCTTTGTAAAGTGCTTGACACACATATGTAGCAGCATTTTTTTTTAATGAAAATGCTTTCTGTTGACAGTGTAAATATAATACCATGTGAAGCATTTGAATGATGTAACTCAAACCATTCTGCTCTCACTACTTTTAGCAGGAGGCTCTTCCACAGTCTGATAGATCTCACCTTTAGGAATTATTTATTTTCTTGAACTTAATGCTTCTTATCTGAATTCTGCCCCAAGACTGTATAAAAATCTCTAGAGATTTTTTTGGATAATTTCTCTTCAGACTTACTCGTATCTTTCAGATCACTAGCAAAGGTTCTTCTTTCCCAAACTAACCTCATGGTCCTTCATTTGCAGCTTGAAATTGTGCCTTTTGCTTCTTCCCTTTCTGGTTCATCTGGGCAGGAACAGATCCATCAATCAGGAGCACTGTGGGATGGAAGCAAGCTCCGAAGTGTGTTGGTGTTTATAAAGTAAACTCAAAGCAGAAGGTCAACATGGAACAATTCCTTAATCCATAGGGAGGGGTCCATATATTTTCCTTCTTCAATGCTTTACGTTCTGGAGACTGGAATTCCTAACTGTTTATTTTACAGGTTTTATTTCCTTAAAAAACTCAATGAAACAAACCACGTAACTTGTCTGAAAGGTCATTTATCTGTCTTTTTTGAGCAGCTCCTTATACAACAGTTCTCAAAGTATTTATTCCTATCTGATGAAAAGGCTACAGGAACTGCTAGAGCATCAAGGGTCACATGCTGATAACTGTAATGATACATTTATTTATTTGAAATGCTTTAATGACTTCCTGGCAAGCTTCATGTAATGAAAGTTCCTTGATGTCCCCAGGAACAAAAAAAAAAAAAACCAAACAAATTGTAATAAATAAATAAGCAGATAAAGTTATTCAAAATGAGAAAAAGTCATCTCGGATTCTGACCCTGCATGTTCTAGTAATAAGGTCCATCAAAAGAGAAGGAGTTGCCAAACATAAAGCCTTTAAGGATTTAAGGAGTTGAGATGAAAAACCCTAGAGCTTTGGTTCCTGAAAACCAAATGATTTTGCTTTTGGACTGAATACTTATTTGAAGACTTTGAAATGCTGTGAGATGATACAATGCTGTTAGACCACAAGAGCTCTGAGACCCCAGATGTTGTTGCCTTTGCTTTCTTTGGGTTATTTGCCTGGATTAATTTAGAGGATGGTGAACTTAAATATCTTAAAACCCTCACAAGGGATAACTTTAAGTTAGGGAAAATAAAGTCCACGACACCCGAACTAGGGTGAGCCACAGAAATTTATTAAAGCTCTTTAGAAAGGCAAGAGGAAAAATCACCAAAATAGTGAAACAGTGAGCAATTCTGGATGGATTCAACCTCACCAGGCAAAAACAGACTTTCTGAAATGTAGACACCACTAATTGTGATAGCATTGTGTTTCATTAATTTGATCCTCTCCTGCCTCACATCTAATTAATTTATAGCTGTGCAGCTGGTATGATTTAAAGACAAATACCTTGCAGAATACCTTGTAATGACACCATGTGGTGCCAAGGTGTGGACTACTGCAATGAATGAGCCCAAACACTGAACACTGAACCAAAGAGGGAGTGCAGTCAGAGTTAAGGAATATGTTCACAAGCAGGGTGTTTTTAAGGCCACAGGAGGCTATCCCAGACCTGTACAATGTAAATAATTTACACGGAGAACCTGATGCCTAAATCTCATGGTCCTTCCTAAGCACAGGATTCCTTGAATCTAGTCCAAACACAATTTAAATCAAGAAGTGAAAGTGAAAATCCATATAGAATGTGATAAATCATGTTTCTGCATTCATCTCAACATATATCATTGTATTATCATGCTAATTAGTGACCTAAGAGAAAGTTTGAGACACAGAGGAATGAGGAAAACATGTACCAGGCCCTGGAATTCAGGAGATCAGGCTTTGGCTTTTCAGAACACTGGTAGGCAAGATTCTGTGAGAGGGAACTTTAAAGAAAAAAACAGCTCAGGGGAACTGGGAGGTATCTAAGACAAAAAGCTCAAGAATGACAATTCCTGATACTCTGGAAAATAAAATGTATCAGGAAACTGGTTTGGGAAGTAAGGACTGAGGTCCAGTGCAAAAAAGCTCTATATAGGAAATACATGCCAACAAGAGGAGCCTCTAGCACTGCGTTAAGAGTAAAGGAAATTAAAATAAAATTAAAAAAAAAAAAAA
>VYXD01013264.1:765987-794681 GCA_013397195.1 Hylia prasina | reverse complement strand
AAAACCAACACCCAAACCAACAACAACAAAAAAACCACCTTTAAAAGAAAAATGGGGCAGGTGGTACAAATAGGCAAATACAGAATAGGTAGATACTCAGTATCATCTTTGTGACCTGTAGCAAAAATAAGGTCTCCCAAGCCAATATATGCTGACAGAGTTCTTAAGGAGAGAAACTGCAATCTGCAATAATAGAACACAGTTGAGTCAAAGAACTCTTACAAAATCTTGACACAGGAAAGTCCATGGGTCAAGACAGATGCATACAATGATACCCAGAAATGTAGCTGATGTCACTCTATATTCTTTGAAAATTGTGAAAACTGGGGTTTAAGGCTGCAAAAAAGCCAGTGTTGGACATATCTCCAGAAAAAGCAAGAAGGAACACTCCAGGAATCAGAGGCTGGTCAGCTTCACTTTGAACCCTGAGAAAATTATGGAGTGTGTTCTCTTGAAAGCTGTTACTGGGCACATGAAGGACAGGATGATGACTGGGACTAGATAGCATGAATTAATCACAGGCTAACCATGTCTGACCAACCTCATTGCCTTCTGCAAGGAAATGACAAGCTCTGTGGATAACCAGAAAAGAGTGGCTGTTATCTACTTTGACCTAAACAAAGCTTTTGACGTGATCTCCTGTAGCTTCCATGAATTTAAGTTCAGACATTTCAATCTCAATGAGTATATTAGTACAAAGGTGAAAAACTGCCTGAATTGTTGGAATCAAAGGGAGCTAATTAATTGTTTGTAATCTGCCTGGAGGCCTGTTATGAGTGGAATAACATTTGTGCAAGTGGCAATATTTGCTAGAAAAGCAGGAAATGTGACAGTCAGGAGGTGGCATTGGAATTAGTGGCTGAGATGTACCACTGTGTCTGTGCTCTGCCTGGCTGTCTAGATGCTTGTTGATATTTGGAATAATAGATCTGCTTCCTTTAGGAAAAAAAAAAAAAAAAAATTAAGGTGGGAGTCACTGCAATATTGAGTTCTTTGCTGCATGCAGAGACAGAAGTGTCTTAAATATGCACCTAGAGATTCTTGGCATGGTGACTCTGATGGGAGACTTTCAAGCCTGGCCAGTGACTGTTCCTGGGGGACCATATTAGGGTGAGGGTGATGAGACAGACACATCAGAGGTAGGAGCAAAGTATGATGTGCTATACTCCTGGTAGAGCTCCAAGACAGAACCATCCTGGAGGAGGCTCTGAGGCATAGGGAAGCCTTCAGACCATGGCAGAATTTCCTAATATATCATGGTTCCTGGAGGAATTTAAAAGGAAAAGACACTAAACTAATACAGCATCATCCTATTTTTCCTTACAGCAATGTACTAAGGCTCACTTCAGGATGAGTCTTTAAATACGCATTCATTTTCTCTCAGAAATCTAAAAATTTTCTCTCCTGTCACTGAACTCCATCATAATGACCTGTGGTGGTGTCCTGGTTCTGGGCAGGACAGGTTTAATTTTTGTACACACACACACACCCCACACACACACACACTTTCTCGACTTTTGTTGTTAGTGTTGTTGCTGTTACTGTTTGTTTCTCTCATGTCCTTGCTATTTTCAGTAAATTCTCCTTACTCAGCCCATGATATTTGCCTTTTGTTCCTCCAATTCTCCTCTCCATCCCTCTGCAGGCGGCAGAGGGAAGGGAAGGGGGAGCAAGCAACTGGCAACACAGTTTCAGTGAGAGCATTAAACCTGGGAGTTCCAAAACCATGACAGGTGTACAGGCTGTTAAAACATCATTATCATCTTTCCTTGCTCAAGAGAGCACAATTTGGAGTTTGTTATAATAGGTGCTGTTTCAGATGATGAGTAGTCCACAGCTCATCAGATGATGAGTAGTCACAGCTTATTCCACTACTCACAGGAAAGATGTTTCTGAATACACTATTCCTACTGTCCAAGGGCCAGGAGACATAGCTGTAAGTCACATTCTCAGTCCTTAGCATATCTTCCTCAACTCTAAATTAAGAAAAAAACAAAAGAAGGAAATAAAAAAAGAAAAAAAAAACCCTACACAAGATTTCAGTGAAGTCCATGGCAAAATTTCTGCTCTACACAATGGTGTGAGGATTTTCCCTTCAGCTCTAGAAAGAAAGGATCCTGAGGATGTCAGTGTTTCAAAGGGTTTGCGCTAGTGGGGGTGATGCTCACAGTTTAGATGTGGCACCTTGGACCTGTGCCTCTCATTGGCCTCCCCACATGGCAGAGCTGCCAAACTCCCTGGGTTAAAATCACCATTTTTTCACACTGTCTCTGAAATAACTGTGCCCCTACAGGAATATATATGAATAACATTGCTTTGTTAATAAAGTCTTAGTTTTTCAAAAAAGTATTAATGACAATCTGTAAAGAAAATAAGTGGAAATAAGCAAAGAGACAGAAAAGAGACAGGTGAAGAATGATATGAAGCTATTTCCTTTGCTACATGAGTCTCCTGCCTTGTGCTATGGCAGGGCAAGTTGAAAACCTGTAATTGTGCTCGCTGACAGGCTGTCTCGAGAAACAAGCGTTTGATTGTGATCATCCTTGACAAAGATATAGGGCACAGGCACCCACGGACGCCTAATTTATGGATTTTTATCTTGTTTTATAAACTGTCTGTAGGGTTAAATTGCTGAATAGGAAATGCAAAGTGAGCTGGAGACAAGGTATTTGAAAAGCAGAACTCAAGGAAGACTAATAATAATGACAGACTGAGGAGATCAGAGAGCTAAAAGACTACTTCAGCTAAATAAACATGGAAGCCTCTGACCTCTCTGAAATCCAATAGGCTGGTTATCAGTCTAAGGAATAATGTTGCTTTATCAGCTCATTTTTAAATGGGCCAAAGTATCAAGTACAATGAATTTTTAGATGTATTTATAGTAAAGAATCTTTCATTTAGTCTGTTATTTTATTGTGCAAATGATTGCTACTGTTTTCCCAAAGGTGGTTTCTCTTTTTCCCACAGAAAATTTCCCTACCTTTCTTTGGAAAAAAACTGAGGGTAAAAAGAGAAAAAATATTTAGCCGAGCTGATTTCTTTAGCTCTATACTTTTATTTTACTTTCACTTATTTGTTTTTATCCTGCACCCCTGGGAATGTTTGATGACAGGTTCCATGCTGGAGTGGACATATTAAACTAGGAGTCCTTTAAGAAATATTATGTTTTTGCATTGCTGATAGGACATTGAGGGGTTCTGGTTTTGGCAGTAGGCTGCTTTGTGACTTACACAAATCACTTTTATCTCACTCTTTCACAACTTTCCGGTCTTATGTGGAAGACAAAGACTTTTACTGATGCAGATATTTCTGTATAAAGGGAATGTGTCTGTATTATGCAATCTCTTTCCAATCACAAAGCAGAAGCAGCTTGATATGACTTTTATGTCTAGGTGAAATTGATGCACAGCAGTTATATTTTGAAGGAGTTGAATCAACTGCCCATGAAAATGTGACCCTATAAAATCAACAAGGTATGGTTCCCCCTTGACAGCACCAATATGGAGCACAGCAGTGAAATCAGTGAGGTGGTTATGAACTCACTCCAAGTTTCAGCCCTGGGTGAACTTCTGAGTTATGACCTAAGAGTTATGCACAGAAAACTGTTCTTCAGTCTGGCAAAGACATAAGATCAGGATGTTGGAGACAACTTGCAAACACAAGAATTTTGTATGAATTCATATTTATGTATTGAATATGACTGGTTTATACTATGACTATAACCAAAAAATTGTTCAGACACCTTTGCGATCATCAGCCAAGTAACCAACACTGTGCCTAGTTCATGAGTGCTCAAAAAAACCCCTGCAAAGCAGGAAAAAAATGCAAGCTCAGTAGGGAAAATATGCTTTTTTCAGAGTTGAATTCTAAATAAAGTGAGATTAATTGGGCTGTATTGAGATGCAGGGATGCACAGAGGTGGCTTCAGCAACAGGACTGAGGCAGACATGCTCTGATAACTCTAGCTGCAGAATGGGAAATCTTATGTATGGCTCCTTCTCATTCATTTTGCCAAGGCCTATCATTGCCATGGCAGCTCAACAGACTGGGGCATGTGTCCAGCTGTCCCTTGTCACTGCCAGGCCCAGGGAGGGCTGAGCGTGCCAAGATGCAGCATTCCACCTTGGCAACCCATATACAAACACAGATTCTGCTCTAGAGCAGTAATTTCTGTGAGAGGAGTACCAGCTGCAACTTTTATTAGCAGCATCTTAGGTTCCCTCAAGTATGTGCTCTAGGCTGTGCCAGGGAGCTTGACTGTGGGTCAGGTGCTGATTACATGCGCAGTGGGAAGAATTGTGTTCATTAGAAACAGGTATTTTTAAAAAATTGGAGCAAAACCTAATAATGGAAGTGAAAGAGTATTATCTACTTATTTTGTTTTCACTTTTCATAAAACCACTTTCTCTAGTCCTCCAAAAAAAGATTTGTTTAACATATGTGCAATGTTCCCTCCCTTACTGGGAGCGTCTTCACATGTGAGGTTATCTAGCACTCAGGTTTAAAATGGGATCAGCATCTTGAATATGACAAGAATTTCTTGATTCTGCTACAAGTAAAAAAATTCATCATGGTCCTTTTGAAAATCACTATTAATTAATAATTAAACTAAACAGTGTATAAAATTAAAAGCTGCAAGTGTGAAAGAAACCTAATGCTAACGTCAAATCCAAAAGTCACCTTAATTGATTTGTGACTTGTTGAAGGCTGAAAACATGTTGTATAATATTAACTGGTCAGAAAAATTGGCTATTTAGGTATTTTAACTTAATTGTTGTTAAAAAGCAACCTCTGCCTACCTTATAAAAGATACTTCAAAGTAGCTTCTCCTTCACAGCCTACTGACAGTTGTAAACACAAGTAATATTTGTCGTTTTCGTCATCTCTCTGGTCCAAAAGCCCAATGTGTCATATATTTGTCTCAGAATTACTACCATGTTTGCTGATAACAAGCCTAATAGAAAAACTTGAATGTCCTTCTCAAATACTACATTTTATTTAGAGCAGGATTTAAATTCATTAGGGTCAGTTCAGACTTTCACTGGAACTGCAAAGTATTCAAGGTAAAGGAAGCCTTTCAAAATATGAAATCAATACATGCATTCTGTGGCATCAGATGGTGGGGCCTCCTTTGATGCCACTCTGCTCTTCTCTCCCAAGTACTTCATGTTCCACACCAAAGGCAATGCTTCACTTTGAACAACTGCAGTTCAAACTATGCATAGAAAACATATTTAGATACTCTGAGTGCTTTCCCCTTCAGATGTATTAGGCTTTATAAAATCGCTGTTTTCCTTTAGTGCTACTGCTGTTGAAATAATTTTAAAGTGTGGCACACTACATAGTAAAATTGCACAAGTAATAGTGTGGCAGTTTAAAAGAATGAGGTAGATGCCATACTATGATCTATATAATAATGGAATTATATGTTGCAACTATCTAATAGATGGTATATTCTAATTCCTTTTAATGAATTGTCAGCAGTGCCTGTAATTTGATTTAGATAGGCTTATGTCCTTAAAGTATTCTAACTAGTAATATAATTCCCACCAAGTAATACAGTGCTATATTTAAAAGTTAATTTTATATTAATTATTATTTAAGCATTAATATATTTGGATTTAATTTAAAGATTGTAATTGATTCAAAAGTATAATGCATAATTAATGTCTATTATTTAATGTAATTTATAATACCAAACATCTTATTGATATTTTTAAATAAGAAAATAGATGGGTAGATCATTATACACTGTGAAATTAGGGAAATGAAAGAGATGCATCTTCTCCCTGTTATCTCTGTTTCTCTTTCTTCCTTTATTGCATTTTGTTTCACAAGATATTGAAGATCTAATGAATATTCAAATATATGCAAGTCCTGTTGCAGCACCATACATCATACACACAAAACACATACACCTTACATATAATTCCATCCTACATTTATCTGTATTTACAGGACCTTGGTGTTTTTATCTATTAAAGATGAGTTTTTGTAGGATTTGCATTTCTAACTTGACCCAAGGAATTATCCAGATACAAAATTACAGAACATCTAATTAAATTAGCCATCAAAAAGAGATGGAGCAATCTGTAAATTATCTTGCCTTCATCTCCTCAGCCATCAAAAACACCTAAAAAACAATTCTCCTTTCTCCTTCCTAGCCCCAGTTGTAAGGCAGTAGGACATTCAGCTTCTCATTCAACCTTTGGTGCAACTAATTGCTTGAAATTGCCCAGTTTTTATATTTGGCATAGTGTTACCTGAAGGAGCATCAAGCCTTCCTGTGATGTGACAATGTAATGCAGAGAAGTGCTCTTTTGCTGGGGCCCCCATTTATACGAATTCCCACAAGAACCAAATCCTTTCAGCATAACCCTGGAGGTACTTGTTCCTCCTGATAATTTGACAAATTATCAGGAGGAATAAGAATTTGTCAGGAGGAACAGAATTTGTCTGTTTAGCAAATTTTATGGGGTAGGAAGTTTTTTGTGCATCTTATCATTAAACACTGATTCTTGTAAAGCACATAATTCTGCTTTTTTGTTTTTACCCCCAGTGGAAATACAAAAAACTTTAACATTCAATTAGTTTCAAAACAGGCTGTGAGTACTGAATGAAACAATTCATATATTAAAGTATTTTGTAACATAATTGCAGTACAAAAAAACCCACTTTAATCATTCAGAAAACAAAAATAAAATGCTGTAATCTGTACTTAGTAAAAACATTCTTAATATTTTAAAATTAATGAATTATTTTACAACTGTCGTTTTAAGTCTTCTATTCTCTCACTTTGAATTTTTCTAGGTCAGTTTTATCACTCTATGTTACTATTACTCATTACCATGTTATATTCTAGACCATATAAAATTAAAAAAAAAATATGGAGAAATGAATGGAGAAAAAATACTGATTTTTTTTTTTAAGGAGAAAATCCAAAATTACTTTTATGTTTGAAATTGCGCTTTCAGAATCATAGGAAAACATCACTCTAAAATGTTACCTTTTTTGTTGTAGTCTGGGTGACTCATCCTGTGGTTAGGAGAGATTTCCCCTGCTTTGCATGTTGATTTTCTTCCCATTAATTTAATATCCCCCTTCCTTGAAAGATTACCTGCCTACTTCTGTACCTTGAAAGTCAGTTCCTGGAGTCCTTGCATCAGCCCCCAGCTGCTTTTGGGGTGTCATGGCTGCATGTCAAATGGATGGTGACACTGTGTTTGTATGTGAATTATGTCTTAGAGAGGATGAAGTGTTCTCTGGAAGTGCCTCTATCAGCTATAAGGGAAGTAGCAAAGAAACTTTAACTAAATGCATAATTTTCAGTTATCTAAAACTACATTTGGAAACCACCTTTGAATTACAGATTGGAAAGTGTAGGGAGCAGCCAAATGTAATCTGAAGTTCTGAGTATTGTTTTCCTTACCCCCATCCCTCTGAGTTTCCATGGGTCCATCTCTCTTTCTCCTCTCCCTTGGTGTCTGTCTGCCTTGTGCTTTGGCTGAGATAAAATTCACTGTGTCCTTTAACCACCTGCCATTTATGCAGTGACATTACACTGCTTCAAGAAGAGACCTTTCTTTTCTCTAAAAAAACTTTCCTTTTATTTTTTTTTCCACTATTCACATAATATTCCAATTTTTAATCCTTGCAACGTCTCCAGTTTTGCTGTCATAACCTAGTTGAGCTCTGCTGTGATGACCATGAGATTTGCATGCCCCAAATGTTAGTTGGTTTTGAATTTTCCCAAAATTTTCACTGTCTCTTCTACACTTCAGTGCTTTTGGGTTGTGATTCATGCAGCTTGGCTGCATAAGAGCAAACTGATCCAGAAATAAAAATGCTTTGCTGATGGCAGGTCTGACAAATGATGGTACTTTTGAGGACAGCAGCCTTTCCTCAAAAAAGCATGTAGTACCTATTTCAAGGAAGGGTTTGTTGGTACTTCAGAAATATTGGGATGAAATCATAGTTTCTTGAAGTGTTATCTTTTATGGTGTTTTATACATATGTATTTATAATCAGAGAAAATTTGAAGTCAGAAGGGACCTCTGGAGGTCATTGGGTCCAACAACCAGTCTAAAGAAGTGGCAAATCTGAAATTTTTCTTCTTGGGTCTCTGCTCCACTTGAATTGTGAAAATATCAATGAATTCTACAGCTTCTCATGGCAGCCTGTCCCAGTGCTTATTCATCACCTACTAAGAAAATTAGTTTTTCCTTCTGTCCAACCAGAATTTTCTTGGTAGTAATTTGCCTCAAGTCCTTTTGGTGTGAGTCTCTGCAAAATTCTGGCTGCATCTTTTTTATGATTTTGCCCAAGCAGCAGCCAGCAGCAGTTAAATTACCATTTACGCTTCTCTTCCCAGGCTGAACAAACCCCTGAGTCTCAGCTTCTTCTCACATTCATGTTCCAGTCCCTTTAGTGGCCCTTCTCTGGACCATCTCTAGTTTGCTGATGTCTTTATTTTGTTGGAGACACAGAACTGGCCATAACAAACCTGAAACTGTGACATGAATCAGTCACCAGGTAAAAAGGCAGTGGCTGCAAAGCTCTGCATCTGGCTAAATAAAGCAAAATGCTGGTAAAGTTCTGCAAAGATGAAGAAGAACAAGAGAGAAATGCCCTTCATTCCCAGTGTTCAGCAAAGCAACAGAAGGACACCAAGGAAATTCAAATTATGAAACATTCTTGATGAAATATTAATAAAACCATACTATGGTCTTAATTGCTATAATTTAACACCCTGTGTGGTATAAATATTTTAGAAACGTGGTAAAATGGAACATTAAGAAGGGGTCAAGGGATAATAATATACATTAATCTTGATGGGTAGAGATGTATACCTCATACTTAATTTATGTTCATACTACAGTTCTGTATTCCTTTCTGAAAGTAGAGTGTGGAATAAGCTATATGTATGGATCTTATATTGAGACATGCATGTTATGTGTGTATGTGTAGATTATTGTAGATATTTATAAAGTACAGGGCTCTGATGTGTGATATAGATATATAAGTATGTAGCTATAGATATAGATGATATAGATATATGAAGGAATTTTTAAATACCTTTACAACTGCATGCTCTCCTTTAGAAATCAGTCATGGATCCAGCAGTCTACAAAAGCAAGAGGGTCAAGAAATATGCAAACCACTTTCTCATAAAATTATTTCCCAAGAAGTCATTATCTATCCTGCTCTTGCAATAGCCACCTTTCTTTTTCTGTAGCAAATGTTTCTTTTAAGGCTAGTTTCCATGTATTTCCATGAAGGGGAAGCCCTGGAAACAAACCACAGTGTCAGGGAGGCAAAAACATGGCTTTACTCACAGTCTTAGGGGTACTTTACAGCCTGTCTTGATAGGACAGTGTCTGCCAGACAAACACAGCAGTCAGACAGAAGTCAGAAAATGTTTCACTGAGCTTTTAATTCTCCTATAGATTTTCATCCCATAAGGATGCTATTGTGCTATTTTTTTTCTGAAAATAGCATGCAGAAATTGCTTGAAATTGCTGGCACTGTAATAGTGACCTGTGCCCATGTATGCATAATGCAGATAGGCATTTCATTTACATTTCTCAAAAATTGTATGCAGTAATGATTCCTATGTGTTAAATTGCATAATCCATACAAGTCTGACAGTCTTATAAAGGCAGTGGGCCAATGTCTCCTTTTGAATGTGTCAGTGCCAATGAAAGAGGTTATCATACCCTTGAGAGGTTACTGCTGTCGTGTGCCTGCTGGTAGAACTGCTCCTGTGGTCACTCTCTAAATCATGTCAGTCAAAATTTACCAAGCAGGCTCAACTATTTTAAATAGCTGATTTTTTGCTAATGATGCACATTTTGAAAGTACAAAGGATAAGCGGCTACTCATAAGAGGGTGTAGCTGGCATTTTGATGGACAGTGAGCAGTTTTATCAGTAGGGCAGACTCCTGATTCACAGCATTAGTCCACAGCCTCTCACTGACAATTCACCTGTCTTCTTTTGTTTACATATTTCTGCAGTTGCTTGTGATTTCCTTTTAAAAACACAGCATGACAAAATGCTTTTCTTTTGGGATGTAGGATTCTCACACAAAGTGCACAGAGTTCTGGGACACAGAACAGCACTTTGCCCAATGAAAGGTTTATAACCAGATTTATAACCTGCTCAGATGGAACTGGCCCCATGGGGAGTGGCACAGCCCAGGTAGCCCTTTCTACACTTTGGAGGGATGTCCTAAAAAATGTTTCCATGGCGTTGTTAGAGGAGGGATGGTGCCAGCAGAAACTCATTCCAGTGAGCACTGGGTTATACCTACCACAAAGGAGAGACCTCTCCATCACACCATATACAGAATGGGAAAGCTTTGCCTTTGCTTCCAACACTTCTGGGACAGCTGATCAGTGCCCTTTCCTGCCATTTCTCCTTATTTTAAACCCTGCCAATAAGTCTCTTCTTCCCCTAACAGTGAAACAGTGAAAGTGCTGCAGCTTTTAAAGGATTTATAAGGCTTAGCTGAACACCACTTCCCATGCCAAAAAATAAGAGAAAGAATGTAGCGTGGATGGAGGCAGCTTTGGCATTCTGCTGTTCTCTTGCCTAATATCCATTCCTTGTTATCTCTACCCCTCTGCCGCAAATTAGTATCCTCTCGTTTGGTAAATATAAACTCTTTTGCACAGGAACCACCTTTTAGTAGCATATGTACACAGTGCCTTTGGCACAGTGATTCTGGCCATGAAAAGCATTGTAGGTGAGGTTGTAATAATCATAATACTTTGAGTACTGCAAAGCAGCCATCCTTCACGCACTCAGATCTTTCCTGTTAAATCCTTCTCATTCCCATCAAATGTGCATACCTGCAGACACAGGCATATTCAAATCCTGTAAATGCATTTAGGACACAGTTATCTCTGTAGGCAAGAATTTATCTTCCTTATTTTGCACTTCACCCATCCAAGAATAAAAACAATGGCGTTTTTGTACATGATTAAAAATTATTTTCTTAAAAAAGTGTTTGGCCTGTATTTCTGAAATGTAAGGGTTCTTCCATTCTTGCTGATGTTCAAGAATTCCTTTTAAAGGTAGTGAAGTAACCTCCAGAATTTTCATGAAAGCAGAATTATGAAAAACTGTTCTGAAAAACAATGGGCAAGTTAACATTGTCCCTGTTCACTCTCATCTGAAAGCTTTATTGTGACTCTTGTTACTAGTGGCATCCTTGCTAATAAATATTTTCATTTTATTCTGAGGCACAGCAAATAGATTTTGTTAGTGAATGACCTTGTGCATTAGCTGTGCTATTCATGATTTAGTGAGCCAGTCAGTTGAAATATTGCTAATGTTTTTGTGACTCAGTCTTGTTACATTTGTGCCACAAGGATGACATTAAGTGTAGTCGTAGATGAATAACAAATAACATGTCTCGAAGTTGTGTTTTGGATCATTAAAGAAATGAACCTACAGGGTGCTGTTTTATTAACTGAGGAAATGACTGGGAAAAAAAACGACAGTTCTGAATGTGTATTTATTAAAAATAACATTTGGCGTGCTGAGAATTAGTGGTAGTGTCTGTTAAATTTTTCATAAAGCAGTGCAAATACACCACAGTGTCCATCCAAAGATTTTGACAGATTTTAAATAAGTGTAAGAATAATTCATACATTTCTTACTGTTTCAGGCTAAGACTCAAAATGATGCAAGCAGGAGAATGCTAAAAAAATAGAGCATAACAAAGATGAGGATCAATAATTAGATCCTAATATGGGTATTTCAAAATATTATATATTATAATATGAAAGAGGGTCAGTGTACTTTCCAGGGATACCCTAGAGAGGAGTGGATTGCTTTAAAAGTGCAAGAACTGTTCCTGGATTTTTTTTCCTGAGTTCATTAATTTCTTTTGTGTTAAAAAATAATAGAAACTCTAGAAAAAGTATCTTGTAGACTTCTGGAGAGATGGTTTAGTCCTTTCCTTTGCCCCAGTAACACATCATGTATTCTAAAGAAACCACAGAAGGTCAGTTAAGTTCCAGATGACAGGGTTTCCTGAATTTCTGCAAAGCTACAACCAGACAACTCTGTATGACTTCAGTGGTTCTTTCTGCTTATTTAAAAATAATTAATCACAAAGAGGATATGCAATGGATATCCTGAGAGATCAAAATGAGTTATATTGAAGGAGAAATTATTCAAATAGAAAGAAAAAGCAGATACAAAACTAGAATATTAGCTACTCTTGAAAAGCTGAGTTACTGGTATTATCTGCTTGATTTTTTCTTTTTTTGGTAGTATTTTCAGCCTGAGAAAATTAAAGCAATCTGTTGAATTCTTGACTATAAATAAAACAAGGCAGAAAACCTGTTCTTTTATACGGTTATTCCAAAACCTTGTCTATTTAAAAAGAAAAAAGCTGTAGCCTTATGCTTGTCTTATGGACTGTTGCTTTTTACAAGTGAAAGGTGGTGAAGGTGAGGAGGCCAAGAGTGCTCCTCATGGGAAGGGCTAAGAAAGGTCCAGGTGGTCTTTCTTGCCCACCCGTCCCCTGGGACCACAAATCTTGCTTTCTGGTGTTTAAATATTCAGGTTGGAGATGTGATGATGAACTTTGACATTAAGCTAAGTGGGACTTTTAAAAGGCCAGTTAATAGTTGATGTAGACATTAGCAATCATCCAGAAATACTGCAGAGAAGCACTGCACTGGTAGTCGCAGCACTTTGGTCTACATGAACCTGTTCTGCTCCAGTTTCAGCTCAACATCCCACAATTTGTTTCATCTGAATTTTCTGTTCAGAGCTGAAACTTGTCAAGGAATATTTATGTGAACAAATCTTGATGTGAAAAGTGGAATGACACTTCTTTTTTTCATTTTCTGCTAACACGGGCTGAATTGGTACAACTTTTTCTATAAATAATGGATAAGAGTTTTAAGTATGCAAGCGAGTTGTTACACATATATGCACTGCACTCTGTCAAGTAATGTGCAGCATTGAATTGTCACTGTTAAAATGGTCAGTAATGGTAAAAATTGTCACTGGTAAGCATTCATTGAAATATATTTTGTGTTTCTAAAGCATATACAACATATAACAACATATATATACATATATATACAACATATAACAAAAGATACATATCCAGAGCATGGTTATTTTTGTTATTCCTCAAAACTCTTCTTTTGATGGACACCAATCTGCTTGTATTGTTTAAGAGAATATTCTCGATAATGGGTTCTTGAAGCTCTGCCAAAAAGAAGTATTTAGGATAGATAAAGATTTTTCCTTCCTACAGTTCTAATTCATATAAACTGGGCTTGTTCATACTTCCGAAACTGAATCATCCTCACACCACACCTTGAAAATCCCTCTCGGAGCCCTGGCATTGTCTATTGAAATGTTTTACTGCTGAAGTATTTTGGAGCTTATATACATGGGTTTCTTACAAAGGAATGCCTGTGGAAAAAAAAAAGAAAATAGGAATGGTTGATACAGCAGGCCTCTCCAGGCATATATTTATATATATATATCATAAATAAACTATACCAATCTCAGGACAAGATAAGTAAATCTCTGGTGGTAACTATTTACTTCTCTTGACCAGACAGGGAATCTGACTGATTTCTTCGCTGAGACAGCAAAGTTTGTAGAGATGGATTCCCATCATGAAGCAAAAAAGTTCCAGAGAAATAAAAAAATGTCATTTCATGCATCTCAAACTCCTTTTCTACAATTTAAATATCATGTTTTGGAATAGCAGTGTGCTCCTCTTAAAGGAAAGTTAAAGGAAGACATACAATTGAGCAGTTATTTATTGATAAGTGAAAATAAGTCAATACAAGTAGTCATGCAGAAAGAATGTGTCTAAAATACATTCCAAATCTGTGCAAAGACAAAGGTACCTGAGATCCTGCTGTATAAAATTATTGCTGCTCCATCCTGGAATATTACCTGGGCATGGGTGTAAGAGGTAGATGGTTTAGAGTGGGAAAAGTGATATTGTTTCAGTGAATAAGTTGAAAAAATATACAGCTCTTGACAGCTATTCAAGTATGGCCCAATTTCCCTCTTAGAGAAACATGCAGTGTTGCTATTTCCCTGACAAAGGGATTTTGTGGGTATTTCCTATACAGAACTAAAGACAAACAGAGATGGAAAATTCCTTGATTGTGAGCGTGGAGATTTAGCGGCCTCGCACCAAAATCTGTGAGAACTCAAAGCTGCACAGGGAGTGGTGAGCACAGTCTGAATTTCCATCTGCTGGTTTTACTGGCTAGAGTAGGTTGTAAAGGATTTTTGAGTTTGCTCTCAAAATTGCTGGAGATGCAAACAATATTTTAAATTACTCCAGGCAGCAAGGTACTGCATCTGAACAGATTGAAAGCTGAAATGTTGATATCAGAAATTAAATTAATGCACATGAGATTGAAACAATATCTAATTAAAATCACTTGAAAAATGACTTGAAAATTGAATATGACATAGTATTTTAGCAGGCTGTTGCTAGCACAGTGATGCAGCTTTGACTTTTCTGCAACCATTTGCATTCCAGGCCTGGCTGCCAGTTAAATAGAAATTACACATGAAGCAGCTATCTCGTGCCATCACCCTGTAAAGATTGGAAGACAAAATACCTTCTGTCTGCAGCTTGTGTACTTGCTCCTCGTTAATTGCATTGTAAAATTTAGTACAGGCACCCTTATTTTCACTTTATCTGGCCAGTTGAGTTGGTCATTCTAGTTCTGAGCTGCTGCATTTTGACTATTCCATGTTGTGCTTTTGACTTGCTGTGTATATGCATGGCACAGTGTGTGGCCCTGCCAAGGACAAAGGCACTCTCTCTGAACCATGTTATGAAGAAGCTTTCCAAATATTCAAGGGTTCCTTGTGGGGGGGGAGAAAGAAAAGTCTAACTTGAGATAAATAAATGTAGCATTTTCTTGTCTTAGAGATACTTGTTAACAAGGGAAAAACTGTAATAAGCACCATCTCTCTGGAATTTCCTTCCTCCTTTTCTCTTTTCTCAGAAAGAAAATAAATTAAATTCTTCTAAATGTTGCTCTTTGAAATGAGCTTTGCAACAAGCTGATGGGAAGAAAACAGTGGTTGTAGAATTCCTCTGACAGCCTAGAGTAAATCTGAATTAGTTGCCCTCAGTTTATTGACTGGAGGTCCAGTCAATATAGTTAGCAAGTCTAGAACAAGTCTGGCTCATTCTAAAATGGGCAGGTAATAGAGGTCAGGGGAATCATATGCCCATAAGTACTTTTCTCCCAACATTCAATTAAATACAACACACACAAAGTCAGATACACCCCAAAAATCAAGTTTTCCTCCTCAGTGATGCCATCTTCCCAGAAACATTTTTCATATTTAAGGGTGGTTTCTACTTTGTGGCAGGTAAATCCTGCAACAGCCTGGGGGAGGCTTCCTGCTGAAACCCTTTCCCTGGTTCCCTTCCCTCACTCGTGCCAGTGTGTGCTCCCCTGAGCCAGCTGGAGGGTGCAGCTGTGCCTGGCAGCCTGCCTGATGGAAAACCTTTTTCCAGAAGTGCAGTAATGAGACCGAAGCTCTGCTCAGAGCCCTACATAACTTGCTCCTTCTAATAACTGATGGACTCTGAGGTTAAACCTGCCAAACCCACACACTCCAATTCCTGACTGTGTTGCTGACAGATAACTTTGCTAAAGGAAATAAACGTTTGCCCTCAGAAAACACATCAGACCTCCCTCAGGTTAGTGAAGACTGAGCAGTGACAATCCCTACCCTTAAACACTCAGTAACACCCTCATCATGCTCTCTAATAGAGCAAAGCCATTAAATTGTCCCCATTGTAATTTAGATCACAGAAGAGACTTCCACATATTCTTTCAGGTTAAAATAACTGGTATACAGAGAGTAGGCAAAATTATTCCACTGTAGCTACATGCTTAATTATATGGAATACTGCATAAATTGTCAAGTGCAAAGAATTATTCTGATAAATTAAAATACTAATTAAATAGGCTATTGCAGAATTTTGAGAACATTATAGGCCTCTGCTTCTTCAGGTAATTTGCATATCCTTCATCTAGTGAATTTAATTTAAAGGCCTCCCTTTTTGTGTGTTTGGAAGCCGTTTTTGTTTCTATGGAAGATTAAAAAATGGATTTATATGTTGCTAACTGGTTTGAGGAGGATTTTGTTGGAGTATTTTTTCTTTTATTTTTTTTGTTTAATTTGAATAGCTGTTCTTATTATGCCTCTTTACTGATGAGTTTGTCGGTTGTCCATTAGTATTTTAGGACTTTCAACTGTGACCATAAAAATATGATGAAATGTGCAATATACCATGTTACCCAGAATTGTAATTTCCACTTTCATAAAATTTTCACTGAAACATCAGCTGCTGTATATTGGTATTTGAATAAAAGCTAGCAGCTAGTACACTAAAATATTTTCAAAAATTTGGGCCAATTTTCAGAGAATTAGTAGCTTGTTCTTAATATCTGAATACATTTTTCCCACCACTTTTTCCATCTATCCATACTGACAGTGTCTTCTTGTCTTAAATTCTCCATTATAGTTCTGCATAGAAAAGGTTAAGTGGTTGTATTCACCATTCCACAGCTTGAAGCAGCTGCTTGATATGTAGTTGTTGCTTCAGCTTCAGCACCATTTTTGACAGAATTTCTTGACCTTCCTGGGCAGCTTGTGGAGTTCAAGGTTAGCTAAAATTCTCTCCTGCACACGCCTGGAGTGAGCGCGCTGGAGACTGTCAGCTGTGTCTCTCTCCACAATCTGACAGAGCCTGGGCTTGACCATTTTCCGGTTATGATTTAATCAATAACACCTCGTGCCTTCATGCCTCCTAATTTTGGCAGGGTTTGTGTTAGCATGGCTGTCAGACCTGTCCTTTGTGTTTCAGCCAATATCAAGGGGGAAAGCAAGGGTATTAAATAAACCTTTTTGTTGTTGTTTTTTAATATCAAAGCTTCAATAATTAATGTCTGCAGGAAACCTATGAAAAGGAGGTCAAATCTGTAATAGTAATTATAAAATTCAGCTATTCAGCAGACCCAACATTTTCTATTAACTGTTCATGTGGTAAGAAATTACACAGTGGGATTTGAGCTTTGTTTTTACTTATAGCTATTTATTTTGCAGCCACTCTGCTGTGCAGCTTTCTTTATCCTAAGCTGCCAAAGAATCATTTGTTGGATCATTCAGTTTCTTTCAAGGAGGATGTGGAACTTTCTCATTTTATAAATCTACATTTTTGCACTTGGTAGAAATCTGCCTTTAATGTGTTTGCTGGGTGTGAGGTGGTCAGTGTGGTGGCATAGCATATCTTTGCAAAAAGTTACTGGTTTTTGGAAATTCATACTGCACAAAATATACGACACTGCAAAACACAGTCTCAAATCTCATTTTTCAGTCAACTTGCCTTCACATGGTCCCTTTGGCTCTGGAATAAATGTGTTTGTGAATTTGTAAAGCACAGGTGTTAAATATGTGAGTATTGCATGCAGGTTTTAGGTTGTCATTCAGAAAAACATGCATTTCAGCTTTCTTAGCTTGGGACTCCATGTTCCTCTCTGCTTCAGTGGTAACATATTAAAAAGATGCAAAAATAAAAGTGTCTGGGCCTAAAAGGTGTAACAGAGCTTTCTTCAATGTTAGGTTTAGAGCAATATTCAACCCTTGTGGAAGGCAGTCAGAAAAGCTTTTGTGTGTTAGAATTGCTAGAGGTGTAACTTCTTGAGACTTTGCATGTCAAAACTCTTACAAAAATCTTTCCATAAGTGGTGAGATGGAGCCTAATGATCCAACTTACCTCTGGAATAAGTGTGAGTCATTTGTGTTACACTTTGGACAAACTCAATAAAGTATCAGTTCACAGTAATCTCGCTTCAAGAAATGTCTGCTGCAGTCTGAGCTGTTTTGAATGTTTCAAATGACAACAATTAAAGAGAATTCTTCACAAATGAAAAAAAAAAAGTTAATTCCTTTAAGTATTTTCGTGTAAATTTACGGTGTGCAGTATGTCCTAGCACTTCTTGACCTTTCTGACTGGAAGGTTTCCTTTAGGCAACCAAAATTGAGAAGCTGCATCTATCAAATTTTGTTCATAATCAAAGAAAAAAGGTAGGTGCCTGCAGATATATGTAAGATGTGTGGGATGAGTCACCACATTAAGTGTGCATCCCTTTCCAAAGGCAGCAGAGAGAACTCAGATGACTCACTTGGATTACTGGCAGCTAAAGGAAGGAGAGGTTAACAAGACTGCAAGGCTTCATTGCTCCTCATAAATAAATCAAGCCAGGTGCATGGGTTTTGGCCATGAGTCCAACTGACAAAGTTTACATCTAGAAGGTTAAAATCTTCCCATGCAGAATGGGATGGCATTACCCAGCAAGGAATAATCTCATCCTTGAGCTGTTCCCAGAGCTGTGGTTGAGCAGTGTTTTGTTGAGGCTTCTAACAGTCACAGGCCAAAATCATATCACATCACAGGTTTAAGAGAATGGGCAATTGTACAACAGTGCTCAAGCTCATGCCCTGAGCATGTTTGGGTTGCAAGTATAAGTGTAGTCTTAGTGATTACCTTTATTTAACTGTTTGAGGCTGGGTTGTTTTTATTTTAGTTCATAATGCTTTTTTTGTGATATAGATCCTGATAAAGAGAAAAAAAAAATTAAAAGTGCATTGCATCCTGATGGTGCAAAATAAACTCTTTGTTTTACCTGTGAGATAAGAGTCTGTATCTGTTGTGAAAGTCCTACACAGTGATAGTGCTGTTCTCATGGTAAACTACTGCTCTGCTCTTCAATGCAAGGAAGAGGGAAGTATCTTCAGAAAAGAGCTTTGCAAACAAACTGTGTATCTGTGTTAAATGTATGTAATATTGTGTAAAATAGAATTAACTTGGCTTTCTTTTTCACATAATAATGAGCAATTAATAGCATAATGCATTCAAAAAACTGACTAGCAGAGTTTCTTTCAGGGAAAGATACTCCATAGATGGAATAGGTAGGAACTGTCATGAATATATTGATGAAGGAAAGAAGGTTGGTGGGAAATGCTGTAAAGTCATATATAATCCAGCTTTTCTTTAACTCTCTCAACCTTAATTTTTCCTTACAGCCATAAACAAGGAGAAGCTTGAAAAAACAACTGGACTGAAAATTCTGCAGACTGGTGTGGGCGAGGTAAGTGGCTTTCAGGCATTTTATATTCTCAAAAATATTTTAGTTATTGGGATTTTTTTAAGAAATTCTGGAGCTCATGAACGTTTGTGAGCTACCAGTCTCATAGTGCTAAGGGCCTTTTTATGATACAGTTGCATCTGTCAAAATACAATCTGCTGCACAAATAGCACTATATCCCACAGAGAAAAAAAATATCATCCTTGTGAGAAAAGTGCAGCCAGCTTTAAGAAATGCAGTTTTTGCTTTGTTGTATCACAGGGAAAAAATCCCCAAAGATGAGCATAGCAACTGAAGTCATCATATTATTCCTCTTGGTTTTGATGGAGTGCTATCTCATCTAGATCAGTGGAAGTTTAAATTTGGGGTAAAGAATATTTAGATATTAGAGAGAATCTGACATCTAATGTCTCACTTATTTTGGATGTATCTTGAAACATAAATAAAACATGTGTCTGTTATTATAGTGATATCACTAAGCAAAAACTCCACTAAGCAGTTCATCATTTATTAATAAACATGATGCTATCTGTCAAGAACCTTGTATGAACTACAGTTGATTGCTAATTCTCGTGCTAATTTTGTGTACACAGTTATCTCTTTTTTCCTTTTCCTTTAAGTAATTTTGCTAGTGGTGAATGCTCACAGGGCTAGGAAAATGTCATTTTCTCATGATTGCATTATTCTCAGTGTTAAAAATAATTAATTAATAACTTCTAATATACTGAAGGAATGGGTTGTTTTCTTTCTTTACTGATTTTTGGGGTTTATATTTCTGATTTTTATCACTTCATGCCTAAGAACTTGATGAGATTTGTGAGGTTCACTGTGCAACTTCATTCACATTATTGAAAGTCTTGGGCCTGAAGAGATAATAACACTGAGACCTGCTGTGATGCTGAGGGCCAAAGCTGAAAGAATTAGAACTTGGAAACAAAGATAGGTGAAATAATCAGAAGATGAAAGCCATCATTTCTCCTTAACTGATTTGTCTAGGAATGTTTCTTATGGGTGCATGACCTTAGAAACTGGGAAGTACATCCTGGGGCATGGCTATGCACCTCAGGCTGTGTCCTGACTGCAGGCCAGGTTGAAGTTTGTGGTTGTGCTGTGTGTAGCCCCTGGTTTCTGTTGAATAACAGGAGAACCAGGATTGGGATACAGCCTGTGGAAGCCAAGCTCAGTATAACTCTACCCAATGGGACTCATCCATGCAAATGAAATACCTCTGTGTATTTTGTCCAATTCCAGGCATTGAACGGATTCCAGTCTGCTGAGAAATCAGCTGGAGAATGAAAGTCCACTTCAGTTCCTTACTGTTAAATCAGTTTTTGTATTATGGTCAATGGAGAAAGAATTCCCTTTTGGATAGTTGGAATGCAGGAAGTTTTCACCTGCTAGATGTGTCATTAATCCCCATTGGTTGCTGTAACCATGGTAGCTGGAACTATAACCTTGAGGACTTCCTAGATTCTAAGACCAGCTAACAGAGTGGGAAAAATTGAAGAGTTCTGAGGCCAGAGACCTCACCAACCTGATTCTTGTGTTTGGTTTAGAAAAAGTCCCTGTAGAACTCAGCTTCTATATTACTTAGGCTGTCATAACTTCTTATAAAAACCACCGATACAACTTTAATTAATGAAGACTTTGGCAGAATTTTGTGTTTTGCACTCTACCAAATATGTATTATTAGAAGGCAAAAAGTGAAAACTGGCAAAAGCAAAGCAGACATTTTGGACTAAATATATTTCAGGCTATATCCGAAAGAGGGTGATCAGCAGAGAAAGAATCAAGTGGTTTGGACCAAATAAGGTCATGGAAGAACATTAATTCAGCTGCTTATGTATTTTGTTGGATGTGAATTCTCCCAGCTGTGTACATTCCCCTTTATAAGTCTTATCAGATATGATTGTGTACATAATGAATACATTTCTGTGGTCTCACATAAACAAAAAAAAAGAAGAAGTGCTGTAACCAAGCTGTGTCTCTGTTGATACAGTATCAGATTCAGGCTGTTTCAGGTTAAATTTAACAATGGTAATCCAGTTTTGCAGTTTGTGTCTTATTCACCCTGGTGAATAATTATTATTGAACTAATAGGAAGTATGTATTGAAAGATAATGAAGGAGTTTCTTGTTGATAAGGATTCCTTTTACTTCACACTGGAGTTAGGAATGGAATTATATATAATGGTGACAGTAAATCAAAGTCAAGATGCTCAAATCAAAAGTACTTAAAAAAACTTTAGTAGAGAATGAGAAATGGCCTTTTTGTTTGGACAGCAGGTGAGATGCATGACAAAGTTAATGGATATATAATCTTCACATGCAGGCCTGTAATATAAAAAGGATTGATTTTGCAAGGCAATTTTCATATCTGAAATACCTCAAGAGAAATATAGCCCAGAAGCTAGTGGCAAATGGAGCTGCTGTCCAAATAAATGCAGGAACTGTCCTAAGATCAGCAGTAATTCATGTGTGGCTCTGGACAGTGGAATCTGTTATAGGTGTCGATCTATGATAACAGGATTTGTGTCTCAGTAAGGAATTTGTGGACACCAGTGACTTCCTATGCCTTGGCTGTGCTAGAAGGAAACTGTCTCTTCCTCACTGGAGATGAGAAATGCTTCTCAGAGCTCTTCAATCTCTTGCTTTCTTTCCCCTATCTCAAGAAAAACATTTCAAAAGCAGCAACAGATTATAAAAATTCACACCAAGCTTACTGAGCTATTCGATCAAGTCCAGGGAGGGCTGATGAATTGCTTTTATGTCACTGCATAAACATGTGCTATATAGTCATTAACAACATGGGTCTGGAGTCTACCACAGCTGCAATGCAGTTCATCATCTTTATGTCATGTAAAAGATTTCCACAGCTTGTGATTCTTTCAGCTGGGCCTGAGTTAGCTGCATTGTGTCAGTGTAGGGTAGGCTCTGCCTTAGCAGATTAAAAATGAATTCCTAAACTGCAACTTCAGAAGCTGCTCATGTTTCAGCATGTTGACTTAAAAGTTGTGTACATTTCATGGCAAGGTGTGGATGATAAAATGCAAAGCACTGTCTGGACTGTGGGCAAGCAGATCTTTCCGGCCATTATAGAACAGATTTTACCAGCATTTCCACAGTACATCCACCTCAACTTTGAACATTTGCAACAGAATATTCAACAGTACAGGGATCCAGAGAGCTAGATTAGAGTTTGATATTATGTGTATCACTCTAAAAATAAGAATTATTTTGACACTTATCTTATTTGCAAGAGGGCTATTATACCAGAAAACCAGAATAACTCTGCTGTAGAGAAAGCCAGTGCTGTAATCTTGAGGATTACAAAACCAGGTTGTAATCTTGAGGATCTGTGCATTGCTATATTACTGACTATCTCTGGATAGATTTGCCAAGCTGTTTCTTTTCTTATTTGCAGTTTTACAGCAGCTATAACAGGAGCTGCAAAAAAACTAAAACTAAAAAACCTGTAGGACTCCTCTACAGTATCCATTCAAGATTTGTTGGCCTCATTGTCATGCATGTTTGTGCCACACAAATCCATCATGAGCACTTCACGCCTTCTTGTTTATTCAGATACAATGAAGCTTTGAGGTATTTTCTTTTGATCTCCTACACATGAAATAAATCTCTGACGTTCTGAGGTCATCTTCAGTTGTTCAAGGACTTCCTATAGCTGAGTGTCCATGAGGGTATGAATGCATGTGTTGTGTTATTATTTAGGTGTCTATTTGCATAATACCATGAAAGACACAATACTCGTAAAAAAACTGAAGAGCTAAATAGCATTTAAGCAGACCCATAACCCTGTTCTCCTCTGCCCCAACTTGATGTGAACCACTACTTGAGCTGAACTTGTTGCTCTGCATGGCTGAGGAGAACAGGGTTATGTTCAAGGTCTTGGGGACAACATTTTGTCTCACATGAAGGGAAAGCCTCCTTAGCAGCTGCACAGCTGCACCTGACTCCTCCTGAGTTCAGGAATCAGCAGTGGCAGAAGCCCCAGTCCCCAACATTATTCCAACTAGACTTGTACCCAGGAGTTTCTCTCCAGCCCAAGGGAGCTCAGCAGACACCGTGAGCCACAGCTCTGCACAGGGATCATCATGTCAGGTATCCCTTCAGCATCCTTCAGGAACTTTCCTACTTCTATCTCTTCTCATAGGCACTGTTGAATTATTATAGGAGCACAATATTTTTAAGTTCAATTCCATGCTTTAGGTTGGCTGTGACCAGAATTACTGTGACATGGATAAACGTTTATTCAGCTTTTGGCTGAAATTTGTTTTCAACCACAGTTTCAGAATAACAAGTCAGGCTTTCCAGTGGCTCAAGAAAGTTTAATCCGGTTTTGGGGTATAAGAGTCTGTGATTTGAATAATCAGTTAATAAGGCCTGAAACAAACCAAGGGAATGGCACCCTTCCTGTCTTGAACTAACAAAACAGCACCCACTTCAGAATAAGGTATATTAAATTATCTCTTTTAACTTCCCAGTAAGAATGCACAGAAGAAACTAATCATTGGAATCATAACTTCATTTGTAGGATTTGAATCATGGCTCTCATATGGCAGACATAAAAATTAGAGCAGTTTTCCAAAGCAAATGGAAATAACCCAAAATATATGCAAAATGAATGCTTCACCATACCTTTAGATGTTCTAAAATAGAGCAGTGATATTTTGACATGTTTCAGGATATTCTCATTTATAGATATTTTGATAGGTGTAGAATTATGTTGATGTTGCATAAAGTGATGTTACTACAATAAAGAAATCTGCATTTAAAAATTCTAGTGAAGCTAGGACATGATAAGACAGACTTTCCAGTGATGTGCAAGCTTCTGAGGCAGGAGTCAGGTTTCTAGCTTCTTACCTTCCTTAATGTTGCCAGATTTTGTCACTTATGTCTATATATCCAGATTTTACCTAGAATGATATTGGAGTGGAAAGCCATAAAAAATTGGAGTGCAGAACTTGACAAATCATTTTCAATCATTGAAGAATAAGATGTGAACCATTTTTCTGATCTTTGACTACTAGTCAAAATGCTAAGTGCTGGCTTTTGGCTTGTAAAGACCAAATTAGCCTGGGATCTACTCCAGCTGTCTCTGCTACAGTGACATTTTGGCAAGCCAAATGCTCCTGACCTGGTGCAGGGACTGCCAATTCCATGCTAGGAGTGGAAGGGATGCTGTACCCAAGATCATTTAGAGGAGGTAGGTCTGAGACTGACCATGGCTTAGGAACAGCAGCTGTGCATGGACAAATACTCAAGTTTTAGCCCAAGACACAGCTAAGTTTTTCAACTTCCACTGAAGCCCACCCTTCTTTTACCAGAACTAATTAGGCTGAAGCCAGGCACAGGCACATGTAAGGGCGGACACCTCTGCACTATGGGGTAAGCATTCTTAGACTGGGGGACACCAGGGAGGGCTTTTTCCCTGTGCCTGCCTTCATCATTTTTTCTTACAAACCCTGTGGCTTAGAGATCAAGTAGTTTATTTTTCCCTGTTATGTGAGATTGGAGTTCCCACAGACAGCTCTTGCTCTTGGCTTTTGCTGATCACTGGCAGCCAAACAGAGATTTCCAGGAGGGGCAGTGTTTGGAGCCACATGCTTTGTTGTGGGTAAGGCATGGATCTGGTTCTTTGCCTTAAGGCATCCAACTTTAAGTCTATATATAGAAATAAGAGCAATACCATTAAATAAAAAACTTCTAGGTGTACAGTCCTTGAAATATTCTTGGTGAAGGCATAATGAGAAAGACTTGCCTTATCCCACACACAAAAATTACAAGTTCTAAAGCTGTGTAACCTTTAAAAATTAGTAGAATATATTTTACATAGAATTCTAGTAGTAATATACTAATGTGAAATTTTACTAACGGTGAGTAATTTCTCACTATTACAGTTTATAAGTACACATGAATAGTAAAATTATGCTGATCAGAACTTAGTCACACATAGCTTAGCATTTAGAAGTAACACTTTAAGAAATTTGAGGAATAAAGCTAAACAGAGCAGTGAATTTCTCCAAAGAGAATGATGAAGATCTATGGCTCATTTATTTAAGATCTTGTATGCTTTTGAAAAATGCATTCTAGCTAATATTTAGAGATAATGTTAATGCTATTTATTAACTATTCCTTACAGTACATAGCCCACTAGAGGGCTGCTTTTCAAATAAATTGCATCCAGACTGTTAATAAAAGTGTTAAATGTTTAAAAACCAAAAATATGCAGCAGAAATATGTGTATCATTTTACCACATTATTTTGTCAACAATCTTCTGCTACTACATGTTATATACAGAGTATACTAAGACAATATAAGTCATGGTCCCAAATCTACAAACATTTAGGATGTGCTTAGCTTTAAGTATATAGTTAGATATTCCTTTTAAGCTGCTGCTAAGTTTAGAGTTAAAGAGATGCCTGGATGCTCCTGAGACTGTCTTCTGTCACATATCACACCGTCTCTGGTTGTGGAGGGGCAAAGTTCCAATGTTTATCCCCTGTATTTGATTTGAATATTGCATAGCAGAGGTATTTTGACATCTGAATGACAGGTCACAGCTTCAGTTTGGAAATCATGTGTCAGTAGTAATTTCTTTTCTTGTGCTCTGGTTGTGACAACGCCCTCCATCTTCTTTACAAATTTTTAAAGAACACGACAAGGAAATGAGGAGATTATAATGTAAAGAAAAATACAGCAAACCTGATTTTCAGAGACAACTATCAGTCTATATTGATTTATGTTTTCCTCCTGAAACAGTATATAAAGCACAAGTATTCAAGTGTCACATTGGTTCATGAATTCCTTTACAGTAGCACTGTGTGATTTAAAGGAGCAGAAGTGCCAAGTGATGTGGCAGTTGCCATGGCAACTACGGCAATTCAATTTTTATTCAGTATCATGTAAAATGAAACAAGATACGGTTTGCCTCATGACTTTAGGAACTTATGCATCCTACCAGCATTGTTCCTTTTTGTCTTATTTAACATTGTGGTAGTTAAAAAGTGGCATGTGTTTGTTTTAAGGATTTATCTTGGGTTTAGGTCGTGTCACGCCATTGTTTTTAAATCAGAGTTTCCCTTACAAACCACTATAAATCTGCAGAGAAAAGAGATTTAGACACTAGCACTGGCTACATAAAGCAAACTGCAGGGTAATTCTGTTTAAGAATCAATGTTATTATTCACCTCAACTGTGATTTGGCAACCTGTTCTCAATATATTAATAAGGAATCTTTAAATAGGAGAACATGATTGTAGATATCTTACTGATTCATGAAATTCAGCAACCTCCTTCTACCAGCAGCCAGGTATTTTCAAAGGAAAATAAAATCTTGGGTGGTGTAATGGGTCAGCTGGGGAAGCTGCAGAATAAATTCTCCTAAACTGTCTGAAGTTTGAGGGATAGAGATGGTCAGAAATTGTAAATGAGGGAGATTCTTCCATCTCCACAAATAGGAGCTTGATCCTGGCAGGAACACATGGATTTCACATAATCTTAAACACATATTTAACTATTTAAGGAGAGGAAGCAGTAGTAGATCCCAGTCTGTCAGTTCGCTCTCTAGAGGGCTGGGCAGGAAATGTTCCCGTACAGATCAACGTGGAAAGACACCTGTCAGGACCTCTGCTCTGGGTCTGAGCATAGGAGAGTAAGGGTCTGGTTCTAAGATTCAAACTTCGAGACATCCAGCCTTCCTATAGGAATCCTTGGCATCAGGGGCCCTATAGCTGCAGCAGAGCTGGTAAAATGAACAGAAACCTATTCAACCCAGACCCTGTCATGCTCCCACATTTGTCTGTACTGTCACGTTGTTGTCAGTCACTCACATTGTGTCCTGTGCCAGTTAGGACTTCTCAGGCTGTTTGCTTCTCCATCTTAGCCAGATCCTGGCCAGGGACTGTTCACAGCAGGCAGTTTCAGTGTGGTTACCTTTGGAGCATGGGTGTAAAGGCATGTTAAAATTAAAGAAAACTTCAGCTGTGGCTTAAAATAATTGTGTCATTTATTATAGGTTTTTTAGTACTGAGCTTTAAGAACTTAAGTAAAACTTAAGATCTTTGCTTTCTGGAAAGGCCTGAGAGCACATTCTCATTCCTCCTTCTCAGAACTGTTTTGCACTTGTACATCACTAAGTTTCTACCCTCAAAGGCAACATGGCTGAAGTGTCCATCACTTCAAACTCCTTCACAATGCAAGGCTTTATCTGTTATACATATTAAAACAAATTTTTGTCAGAAAATTTTCTACAAGTTTCTAAATTTAAATGTGATGATTCCAATTTAGTTTGTTGGAGCTCCATTTTCTTTCTTTTTTGAATTAATCAGCAGACTTATCCCAATGAGATA
This sequence comes from Hylia prasina, assembly GCA_013397195.1. NCBI lineage: Eukaryota > Metazoa > Chordata > Aves > Passeriformes > Sylviidae > Hylia > Hylia prasina. The sequence continues at coordinate 767,136 of VYXD01013264.1, read as the reverse complement.
GTTTTAAGATCTAGTTAAAAAAAATGTTGGAGTTGCTTTGACTAAGCATAGTTTTAGTTCTGTGTGCACTCTGACTGGTATCAAAGGGAAATACTGGGTGTTTTTTTTTTTTTGTAATAAGAATGCAAACATACTTCACTGACTTACTAACTCAAAGTTTCTGTAGAAACAACAATTAAGTGGTTCTGAACTGCAGAATGTCTCCAGCAGGTCTCTGTGTTCACTTTGGAACATGTAGGTGTCTCTGATTTACATTGCTGGGCATTATGCACAAGCATCGAGGAGATAACTGATAGATAAGGAGAGAACTGGTAGATACAGTGCAGCTCCAACACACCCATTTCAGTGAAGAATTATACATGTCTATGTACTACACGCTGAGAGCTGGGGAGGGCATGAGCACAGCACGTGCCTGGAAGCAGCTCTGGGGTCAGTGTGACTGCTTTTAGTGCTGTGGAGAGCACCGTCATGGGGGGATTTTTCAATGTGATCGTTCAGTGTGATGTTTCAATGTGAGCATATCGAGAGAGTGAGTATCAGCACCTGTGACAAGGCAAAGGGACATGATTCTGTGCCACTGAAAAGTGACCTCGTCCATTAATGCCCAGGGACCACTGCAGCTGGAAACAGCTCGCTGTGCACTCTGCTCTCACCAAGGGATGTCATTGTCTGTCTGCTTCTTTACCTTTAGCAGGTAATGACTTCATTTTACAAATGTCAATGCTGGTTTTATGATAGGGATTTCACTTGATTGTTAAACTGTTAATTTACAGATCTTTACTAAGTGAATGCAAACAAATTCTGGTCCTCAAAGCCCTGCTAATGCACAATGTTTGAATTTTAATTTCCAGTCCATCTTAGATTATGGTGATGAAAAACAATATTTAATCCCTCGTTAACACATGAATAAGCGGAAACTGTCATTTCCCACCAAACAATAACGGGATTATCTCAAGAACTGTCGGTTTATGTGAAAACATTATGTTGCCCAAATTTTCATAAAAATTAGCAGTGGGTAATATTCAAGATCAGAGCAATGGAAAGAGGGAAATCTGCATTCATGGTAATAAATATTCATATTTGTCTGCTCAGGAGATGAAAATCTAATCAAGGGGCTATTGATGCACTGGCTTTTTTTTTTTTTGCCTT
>VYXD01013264.1:654475-765943 GCA_013397195.1 Hylia prasina | reverse complement strand
TTTTTTTTTTTTTTAACCAAGATGTTTCATCTAAATTGGGTTTGATATGGAAATTAGTCTTACTCCAAGTCCTCCAGGCCATGAGCATGCTGGGATAGCACTGGAGGTGTCCGGTACATCAGATGTTGCTGCTGGCATCTGCTTCTGCAGACAACAAACACAATAAAATAAAATAAAAAATTGACAACATCTCAAGGGTCAAGCTCCCAGCGGCTTAGGGTGTTTTGGGGTTTTTTTCCCCTCTAAACATTTTAATTTTATCCCAGTTAAATCCTCAGTACTGCAGGGTTAAAATTGTCGGCATTTTTTGCTTTTGTTGACAATTACCATAAATCAGAAGACACTCTGCATGAAGCTTAATGAAATATGTATGATATAAAAATGGGAAGAAGATAAGTGCAGTTTGCTGCTTTAGGATTTTGTGTGTGTATCTCTGTATCTGCATGTGCACATGCACAGCCTGAAGAGCTAACTTGTATTTTGTGTGCTGTGCACTGAACAGAAGAGTCAGGCTGTTACTGACTGGACAAAATATACAAAAACATATAGTGTGGAAAAAATGTAGTATAATTTATCCAAAAGTGAAACTAGTACGTTTTCTACATCAGTGAATTTGTTCAACTAATACACTTGCATGTTAAAATACTCAGTTTAAAATATTTCTTCATACTTCTTTATGTCTTTATTAGTATAAAAATCTGGTTTGTCCTAAAAGAAGTGTTTGCCTTGAAATACTTTACTATTTTTTATTGCTATTACTATTATTGTTGCTGTTACTATTACTATTACTATTACTATTACTATTACTATTATTATTATTATCAGTAGTTGCCCCCAGTATCTTGTTCTTCATAGTGCTTCTCAGGGGTTTTATGACCTTTTTAAAAAAATTAGACACATAATTAAGATCCTGATCCTGAAATAACCCTACATATATATATATATATACACACATATGCACACATATACACATATAGATATGTGTGTGTATAAAGAAGGACAGTTTTGTGGAAGAGCCTGTGTTTTCTGACATTTACCTGACAGACCTGTGGGTGCTACTGGACACTGGACAGTTCCATTCAGCTCCTGATTGTTGTACACACACCAGCAATGTGTGACTCAGTCTTTTTAAAACTCAAAATGCCTTCACTGAGTTTATTGAATTCCTGGAGAAATTGCCATACAAAAAGCATGTTTTTTTAGATTTGGAACTGGGCAAAAAATATATCAGCAACAGTCAGCTATATTGCCTGTAGCAGGAGAGACCAAAAAGATAGGCAGAGCCGGCTCTGAAAGAAAGGATATTCCTACTGACCAAGAAAAGAGAAAAGCAATAGACAGAGGTGTTCAGACAGTTCTGTGTGCACTTTGACTGGTATCAGACAGATAGATTAGGACAAAACAAGAGATTAGGACAGACAAGATTAGGAAAGAAAGGGAATAAAAGCAATTATTGCTTATTCTGGGGATTGCACCCTTTCTTTATGAAATCCATACTAAATAGGATATGGAGATATGGCTTATTTCAGAATTCCAGTAATTTGTGCAATAAATTGTTCTGAGGCAAGCGTAAGTAGCCTGCAGAGTGTGGTGTGCATGTATTGGCAGACCTGATGTCTTTAACTGTACAATCTGTGCTGGCATCTTTGTCCAAAATGTTTTTCAGAGACTTTATCTTCCTAATCAACTTCTTGCCAAGCTTAAAAAAAAAGAGAAAGGAAATGCACGTAGCATATATAGCAGATGGGTGTTCAGCTGTACAGGTGTCTGGTGTGCAGGTGCCAGATAATGTAAGGTAGTTAGACATTTTCTGGGAAATTCCATTACTTTCCTAAAAGTAAGATTCTTCTAGTGCTACCTGCTCCAGCAAGATGCACACCTGGTATTATTAATGGCCCCTCTTAACTCTTTCCCATTTCATCAGAGTGGTTCTTAGAGAGCTGCCTTTTTCCTCTTTGCCTTTTCCTAAGACCATAAATTGACTCCAAAGTTCATCAGTTCCTGCAGCAGAACAGCAGCAGGCTGTGTTGAGGTTAGGCAGCATAATTTAAACCAAGTTCTTCTTTATTCATTTCACCTTCTTACATGTTTTACTATTAATTTTAGCATAATTCATAATTGTTTCTTCATAGAGAAAATTGCTAATCCTTCATATATAATAAGCAACCTTGGCTAAAATAGATGGATATATAGGAAAAATAACCAAACCAGTTTTAGTAGCTTCTACTGAAATGCTGATTTGAGTTTGTCTTAAGTGGAGAGATTATGATTAAAGAAGCATCAGTCACAGAATCACAGAATCATAGAATGGTTTGGGTTGGAAGGAACCTTAAAGATCATCCAGTCTCAACCCTCCTGGTGCAGACAGGGACACCTTCCACTAGACCAGGTGGCTGAAAGCCCCATCCAGCCTGGTCTTAAACATTTAAGCCACATATATACTAAGCCACAGTGCACCTCAAAGCAGTATTGGAGAAAAGCAATGTAGTGCTACCTGTAAGCAATATATCCAACATTGTGTGAGTACTCACACCACTAACCTCTGCAGCCAATTTTAACTTTTTAAGGTGGCTGTGTATGATGTAATATCCTCAGATTCTTACCACAGGTAAGAGAGAGACTTCAGGTGCTTCATGGACCTCAGCTGTGGTCCTGGGTCCCATTTCCAGTCACCTTCATGCAGGGAGCTGCTACCACACATTGCTGAAGCATCACAGGCAGCTTCAGGATGTACACTGATTTTCCCCACAGAAGTACCACATGCACACTTGGCAGCACTCAGCAGGAGACAGTTCTGTGTGCTGCAGAGCTGGTTGATATTGTGGAGCATTAATGTTTTCCTGTTTGGATGAAGTTTTTTCATGACAGAAACACAAAAGAGACCCAGATTTGAGGGGAGATGTAGCCCCCCTGCAGATGGAAGGACACCCTGATTTTCCGCATGGCTCTTCTCTGTGGGCTTCCAGGAGCATTAGCCTCCTGGAATTGTTTCTCTTTTTTAACTCTTTTAATATTCTAGATAGCTTATGAGACCCCGGAACAGGTATTTGTTCAACACGGCTCCTGGTTTATATCAAGATTCTTGTTCTGAGTCAGATGGGTGAAGGCTTGGACTTTGGTTTCCCATAGGAGTGCTCTGACACTAAACCGTAAATGGTGGTAGAGCTTTCTGTCAACTGAACATTAACAAAAAATCCTGCTTTTGACATGAAAATAAATTCCCTATTCAAAGTTTCCCTAAAACTTATGTGGACCTATTAAAAAATAATTCTACAGCGAATTGATATTTATTTGCATAAATCATTTAATTAAAAAAAAAGGCTGAGTAGTTTTGACTAACAGGAGCATTAAAGTAATGCTTTCTAGTCAGGATTGGGATCTCACTGGGTACCTGCCCACACATAAAGTGACAGGAAAGCTGGGTCTTTGAGTGATTAAGATAATCACTGAAAGACAAGATTAGGAAAGAAAGGGAATAAAAATTATCACCTTTCGCATTTTAAAATTAAGTATACAAGCTATAAAGATATTAAATGAAATTACCCAGACTTAAAAACAAGCCCATGAAAAATTTTTAGTATCCAAAGTTATATCCAGTGTCAGAACCAGACACTCACCTTTCCTGCCCATTAGTGTGCAATTCCAGAAGCATCAGGGTAGAAGCTTATCTTCAGACTTGACTTAACAAAATGTTTTAATAATCCTAGCTATGAAATGCTAGGAGCTGATCTTGGATTTTACAATAAGAGGCAAAGTGGTTGTGATACTGTATGTTATGTAAATTATATGCAAAGTATATTGGCATGCAAATTTGAATGCTAAAAGGAAAATCATTCTTTTCTAAACCAGAGAAGAGAGTTTTTCTCCCAGATAAGCCAGAATCTGCAGATAATTTTTTTTAACATACTGATGGTGTTTCATTACATCTTTAAACATATAATAAATATATAAAATAAAAATAATTGTGTCTGCTTTCTAAACAAGTTCGAGTTCTCTGCTTTGCTGGTACCAAGTAGGCAAAAATGCTAGAAGTGTGTCACACAGATAAGATCATATCAGAATGCCATAATATTAAAAAAAAATTACTATTAATGAGTGAAATTTTAAATTGCCACTTTATTATTTTATTATTTTGGTTTCAACAGTCAGAGCTTGTAGTAGATCTGGGTGTTGTTTGTGACCCTATTGGTCAGTAACATCCACAGTGGCTAATACCATGTTGTTATTGCTGGTTTTTATTCATTAGACAGTGAAGTGTTCCTCTGTCTATTGACATGTTGAACTTTGGAAACACTAATGGGCAGATACATAATATTTCAGGAATGTTCACAGGGCATGACAAGACACACCTGGCTGTCCCTCACCAATAACACAACAGTGCTAATAACCATATTTTGTTAGGTGTGACAAGACGAAACAGAGCAATTGTGGCTGTGTCTGCTGTCTTTTCTCTGTTTTATCTTTTTCATTTTGAGCTTGAGTTTTGTGCCAGACTAATAGCCAGTGGCAATGGGCTGGGGAAATGAAACTTTTGCTAAGATTAGGGAATGTGCAGAAAACAATGTGTGAAATCCTGATTTGACAAGGATGAACAGACTGGTGAGGGCACTGAGACATTTTGTGAAGTGAAACCATATTTGCACCCAAAATGCCTTGGGAAAAAAGGTAACAACAGAGGTGCCAAAAGATCCTACCCAGGAGACATCCTCACTATACCAGTCAGGGAATAAAGGAAGTGTGGAGTTTATTCTGCCCTTTCTAATTACTGGTAGCTTATGTTAATTGATGGTAGTGGAGCAATGTGCGTGTTGTTGTGCTCTGGGGTGATTATCCTTGTGAGACTGTAAGTTCAACAGTTGTCATGCAATTTGGAGTTGCAGACTGGCAATTTTCGTAATTGAATCTCAGGAAATAAACAAAATATGGCAACTTGATGCATTTTGAGCAATTAAATTTCTGCTAAATTTTCTGCTTCATCCTGGGGACTCCCAGATTCTCAGCCAAATTCTGTCTCTGATTAAGAATGCAAAAAACCCAAAGAAACAGAGGAAGGAAGCCATCTTTAATATATGTCACAACAATATATTGTATTGGCACCTGCCTTTAATTTAAAACAGTCTAAAAAATCAGACCACAAATCAGGAGAGCAGAATGAGGAATAGTGTCAACTGTGGCTTTTCTGGCTCAGGAGAACAAGAACCACAGAATTCCTCTGTAGTAAAATGGCTTATTTGCAGGGTTTGAATTCAGTACTCCTGCCCAACCCATTCAGTATGAACAGCTTCCAGAGCAAGGTCTCTTCTTGCTTCGTGCCAGGTCTCAAACATGCTTATTATTAATTACTGTGGTGTAGCAGGTACAGGGAACCACTGGGCTGCATTCCCTCATGCTAAATACCTGACAGATTAGCAGATGCTCAGGGTTTGCTGGATCATTTCCTGAGAAGGTAAATGGTACATGCAAGCTCTTTCTTGGGTGCAATCCTGCTCATTTGCAGAAACTTTACCCCAGCTCTTGTTTCATGGGATACTGGAGGAGTGGGCAATGGCAGATCCGTGGTTTCCAGGATCTCAGTCCATAAGACTGGCTCTGGCTTTTCCCAGGGCTTTCAAAGACTGGGTCACAGTTTCCTGCACCCGTACCCTCCAGTGAGATATGAGCCTACTGATTAGAAAAGTGACATTACCCCAAACTTAACTGAATCATCTGTGATAGGAGTGTAGTCAGCTGAGCTCTATAATCAGCAGAGTCCAACTATGATTGGAATTGCCTTTTATTTCCCGTTGCTGATTAGAGGGAAAGCCAAAAGTTGAGGCTGCATAGTTAAATGGAATTCAGTTTAAAAGCTGACTGAATAGTTCTCTGTTACATCTAAGGTGTCAAGAAGATTTTGTCATATAAATAACTAGGTAAACTAGGATATCACAGTCTTCTGTGTTGCTGAAGATGCAAATGGTGCAAATAATGTTCACCAAACTCCGTGTCAGTCTGATAAGCCTGTCCTGGGGATTCCTGATTGATCTTCAACCATTTGTGGCCACCTTTGACAGAGCACTGAGGCTGTGCCCATAGAGTGGGTGAGCACACTGAGCCTGAGCAGTCAGATCTCAAAGTCCAGCAGGTCTTCAACCCTTGTGATGCTAAGAGTCCTTAGAAGAGAGCTCTTTAGCTCTGTCCTACACTTCATGTATCCCATGCATTGATGGCCCAGCGTGTGATTTACCTTCCAGGGCAACCCTCTGACAACTGCTGGCCTAAGCAATGAATGGTCTGTAGTCTGCATTAGTTTCATAGCTGATCAAGAGTCTTTTCTAGTAGCCTGAAACCCTCTCTTTACAGGCAAGTTCCCTAATGTTAACTTCGAACACAAATAGAATAAAGCGTTCATTCTTTCTTAGCTGATGTTGAGAAGTGGTGTGGGGTTGGCCATGCTGACAGGGCACTTTGCAAGGGAAGAGGAAGGCATTTACAGTATCTAAAGGATATTTCCTTCTTTTCTTTTCCTTTTTACTTTGTGTTAAAGATGTATGACTTCCCAGTCAGCACAGCTTGCAGTGAGCCTTTGTTTTCCAAATTAGAAAAACCAAACAAGCTGTTTCTCAATATAGTTGTTGGGCAGTTTGTTGCATCAAGCTGTGAGCCATGTATGCCATGGAAAGAGCCCTGGCTGATGCCAGCATTGGAGATGTGTGATGGGGATACAAAAACAGTGATGCCACTGGAAGTGTATGTAAACAACTGTGGTTCTCTTCTGGTGGTGTAGAAACCCCTGGTGCGTCCTCGAATCTCAAAGCTAACTCAGAAGAAAAAGATAATAATGTTGTCTCTTATTTTTGTTATTTCTTTCCAGAGTTTCCTCACCCCTTCCTAGGGTATGATAAGGAGATCTTACAATGAAGAAAATGTCTATATGAGTTCATATACATGAGAGCAGCTGACTCTTGTTTGTGCTCACTGCAAACCTGAGGCTTCTTGTGTTTAAGCAGTGATAGTTCCCTCCGGTTGTCTGGGTCATCCAGAAGAGGGAGACAACCCCCCCACACTGTAATATTCAGAAGTTTAGAAGGGTGAAATACCTTTGAATTTATCTTTATTGCTTTTAAATAATTTACTTGAGAGTGTATGATTTCCCAGGGCAAGGAAAGCATTACAGGTCATTGTTAGAAGTCATTAAGTCTTTTTGCCAAAATAGTTTGCAGTTTATGGACACTACATTGAATGCTAAGCAGTTGGATAAAAAACTTAAACTTTTTCTGCCAGTAGTTTCCATGTAGTTCTTGATATTGAGGATGTCTTCTCTGTTTTGATTTTAGATTTGTTTTCATTTCTATTCTATTCAGAATAAGTCAGTATAACATTTCCTCAAAAGCTGTTTACTGAATTGACTTAGCATTCGTTTTTATTTAATATTAACTTGGCGAATGAAAATAAAGCAAAAAAAATGCTCAAATGGAATTGAATTTCAGGTTTCTATCAAACACATAGATGTGATAGTGTGAAATAGAGAGTAAAAAGTATTAAAATATTGTAGAAGGGAAGCACTGCTCATATATGTCAGTAGGTATCTGTTCCTCATTGATTTTCAGAGTCTGCTTCCAGTCATCTGACTCTTTACATCTTATGAAATATAATGCAATATATAAAAATAAATCAGCTGGATTGCAGCATGCAGCATTATGATGTCAAGGGTAAATGAACCCATTGAAAAAGCAACAAACGCACTTCATTGATTGCATTTTTTTAGATTTTATCAACCAGCGTGCAGATTTGGTCTGTCTAAACACAATGTAGTCACCATTTATCTCCTATAAAATCAGTCAAAACAGAAACTCCTTTGTAATCAGTTTGACTCAGTGATGGTTTGGGTGGTGGTGGTGCTGGCAGAGGGAATCACTTTTCTCCAGCAATTCTCAGCTAGCACATCTTATCAGGGGTTACCTAGCAACTGTATGCTGCCGTTAGTTGAAGTATGGTGATTAGTTAATAGCCCATGACTTCACAGGTTACTTTCTTTACAATTACATAGAAGTATTTAGCATTTGATTTCTTCTGAAAACCCCTTCTCATACAGAAATTAATATCAGGTCAGATTATGGCTGGCGCTTATCTCACCAATATAGAGTTAGCAGTAAGTGCTTCCTCTCCTCCACCTTCCCCATCATATTTTATGTCTTTCAGATGATTGTTACAACTTGAGTACATTACCAAGGGAAAATCATGAAGTGCCAAAACCACATCTGTGAAATTTTCTGGGAGTTTTTATAATTTAAATTTTACCTGCGAATTGCATGATGAACTGACTGTTTGCATCTTCCATGTCATACTAGGACTGAGCAAGAGAAAAAATCTTTCAGATGCAGCAGTATCATAGGGCACATTCATGATCCACTATTTCAGATAGTACAACATGGCGTAAGTGGGACTTGCCTACCACACACTTAGATCAAACCTTCATTAGTGCATGAGTGTTTTGACACATCCCTTCACATGGTATTTTTCCTTGAGGTACTTTTTTAACCCTTTTTGTTTAACCTTACAACTTTCTGCTAAAACCATGTTATGTTCTCTCTCTTTCTTTTTTTTTTTTTTTTTGACAGTAAGTTCTCTTTTTTTTTGCAAAGATCAGTTAGCTCTGAGCATGTTTTTCATCAAATACCTAAAAATCCTGTAAATCCTCCCTCTTTTCTGTATGATGCGTTTATGAAATTTGGAACAGTGCATTCTCTAGATTAGCAGAAAAAGCACGTTTGTACTGCCCAGGTAAGCCAGCCATCCTTCAGGAGTGCAGCATTTGGTTCTGTACAAATTCCATAGCTCCAAAGAGGGACAGAGGTGAACTGTCAGCTGTGCCTTATTCTTCCTGTGCCCCAAATGACCATGACTGTAATGCCCATCCATGCTGACTGCAAGGTTGTTTCTGTTTTTATGGTCAAGTTTCCTCATATTGCTGTCATATTTCAAAGCCTGTTTGTTTCTACAAGCATCTGGAGAAGCAAAAACAAAGTCTTGAAAACATTGAAGGGACCCCTCATCCCTCTTGTCTCATCTGCTCAAAACGGGGTGGTTGCCAACACTGTATCAGATTTCCTTTCTGTACTGGCACTTTGAGCTCCAGCATTAGAAAATGTGGACAAATTTTTGAAGTCAGAAGGAAAAGACGGGAATTACCACGGTAGCTGTAAGGAAATATCATCCTTTGGAAGCTACTAACTTGTTTGTGCAGTCTGGTCTCATGCCTTTTCCAAGGATTTGTTTTCTGTCCTCTTTTGCTGACTGATGGTGATATTGGTGTGTCTCTAGGAGAACCATCCTGGTTCTGGCATTCCTGCCATCTGGCACATGATAAATAATGATGATCTCTCTTTGTCTTCCTTCACCTGCTCAAAGCCATGCATCAAATGCTCTGCATGTAATAAATGTATCTGCCACAGATGTCTTTGGGGTGGCAATCACCCGTAATCACATGGAACCTTCTTTCCTGGTCCTGCCAGGCCTGTGCAGGGTGAGGAATGCCATCATTTTCATGGCTTTCTCTATACCTTGTGGAATGGCTGGTTGAACTAGCTTGACAAACAAACTTAAAGTTCCCTGCAGCTATTTTCCTTCTGTGTGTCACCAGGGGCTTTGCATGAGTGTGCAGTCTTGTTTGGTCCTAGAGAGACTTTTAGAATTGACTATAAATGTGCTGGACACAATCAGTGACAGAGCTTATTTCCCTGTTCCTGCTTCCAGCTCTGAAGGAGCTCGGGACCATGTGCCTACAACAGCTGCAATTGAAAATGCTGAGAAAAAAAAATGGAGGAAATGCTTTGATTAGCTCTCAAACAAATACATTAGAATCATTAGGATGGAGGATAAAGAACTGATAGAAAATCTACTATACCCATCCGTTCCCGCATGCAAGCAAAAGACAACAAAAATTAAGGAGCTTTCCTATAGTCCTTGGGTTCATTTCCTTGGTCTAATTCCATGTCGTAAACGCCACTTGGCAGATATCCCAAAAAGAAGAACATAACCTTGCTTGCCAATGCCCTACTAAGAAGAGCTTTGAAAACAGTTGTGTAGCTGCCCATGGCATTGCCATGGTGTCTTCAGGGATCAACCTGGGATTTTGTTGGTGTGAACTCCTTGAGTACAACCTTAGTCTGAGTTTCAAACACCCACCACATAGCCTTTACTAGTCTTAAAAGCTTAAAACCAGGTTTCATATAACTTGCCTCAGGTTCAGGGCTTTCTTAAAGGTCAACAAATTGCAGTTGGTATCTCACAGACCTGTGCAAGTTATTCTTACAAGCACAGGGAAGAGCAGGCAGAGCTTTGTTCCGTTTGTCTCCTTTAATGGGACTTAAATCTGCTACTAGTGTTTATAAGGTCTATGAGAATTCACAAAGAGATAAATGTACAAAAATTTATTTCTAGTGTGAACTGAAGACAAAAATACATTACAAGTTATTATAAATTTTATACTCCTACTGTAGATCATATTCCATAGACTGCATCACATAAGCCCAATTCCTATTGACATGTTAGTGTAAGCTAAAACCCAATCCTTTTATAGCTTAATAAAATTTGAAGTGTTTTATGGGGGTGTAAGGGTTGAATGTTATTAATTGTAACAGAACAATAATTTTCATCATCTAGTATCTAATAATTTTAAGCTTTAATTTCATTAATAGTGTCAGAGTTTGTTACTGTTGGAAAGGACCTTATTAAAGACAGCTGCTGTGGTTTCTGAATAGAGATCATAGAGGTTGGGTTAGAATATCACAATGATTTATGTGACTTTGGAGATATTTTATCATACAGTACTAAATATAAACTGCAGGTACAACAGATGGCTTTTGCCATACAATCCATTTATGCTTCATTCTCTAATGTGTGGTTATCACTGCATGTATACAGGATGTTTTGTCTTGCAGAAGTTTTCCTAAAGGATTGCAGCAGGATTTGTGCTGTCATTTATTAAGCAGCAGCCCCAGACCACAAAGTGGTGCTACACCATGGCAGCTGCCGTTCTCCACAAAAATAGCATTTTTCATGTGTCTGGCTCTTTCTCTCAGTCAGCTCCACAGCAACTTCAAATCATTCATCTCTTTCTTTGTGTTTTGAGGAGCAAATATAGCTGGAGATTGATTGAAGGACCATTTCAGTATGTTTAGGTCTCTTAAAGAAGCACCATGTTCATTTGTAAAGCGGTTGATCAAGCTAGTGAAAGGAGCTGTTGCTACATCCCTGCCTCATTAGCTTTTTAACTGACTGTGTTGAATGTGAGCCCTGTTTGAAAGTACAGGGAGGTGTTTTGCTTCTGGTTTCATCAAAAAGCAGCTTTCCAGCAGCAGCATGAAGATATGGGAAATTATTTGTTAAATTAAGCTAATAAGACCAAAACTGGGACCAAAGACTCCCATCTTTCATTCCCATGTTCAGATATTGGTGGTTATTCTTTTCAAATAACTGGTGTTCAAATCCTAGCAGGCAGATTTGGAGTTACTAATGACATTTCAAATGGAGCTTCCCTGTCATCCTCAGGAGAGTGCACACAGCCCTGGGCCATGTGCTGGAGGAGCACTCTCTTGTTGGTCAAGTGACGTCGTCACATGCCCAGCTCTTCTGGCACTGGCCACATTGTTTTTCAATTTGATGTGAGCATATTATTTAACACCGACTGCATTAAAGGGTTTTTAGCTCCCCAAAGAGTATTTTACTGCATGTTTGGTCCCCTTTTATTGCCACATTTCACACTCAACAAAAGCTTTGAACTGAAAGCCTCTGCATCCATTGGCATTGGGTAACGGCAGGCTTCATTCCCTTCTTTTACACACCTGTTTTACAGCACCTAAGTGAATAATTTTATGAATTGAGCCTATATATCCAAATCCCTCCAAAACCTGAACCATTCTAGATACAAATGTCATCTAAATAGCAAGTGGTTTATCTGAAGTCTGTGTTGTGTGCTCTGACACAAATGCTTGTCTGGCAGGTGTGAGAAGCACCTGCCCCTGACACCTATGCCTCACATGCACTCATGAACTCTTTGTGGTCCTCCTTTTGAAAATTGTATTCCCTGTGAAAGGACTTGTCACAAGTTAAATTATCTGTGAGATCACTAACTCTGCCTCCATCCTAGTGTTAAATTCATAACAATTTCTGTCAACCCTCAGTATCAACAAGGACATTTAATGAAACTCTTACAGTAGTAAAACTACATCATCTTGGCACAGGTGATGATGAGCCAGAAGACAGCCCTGGACCATACCATTAACTTATCAAGAATTCCTACTGGGCACATCCCTGCTTGTAGAGCTTTTTACTTTTTCTTTCTTATTATTTTTAATCTAAAAGAGTAAACTTCGGCCTGAACTGTTATTTCTGTTGACATAAAAGATGACTGAGTCTTGCATCCAGGTCTGGAGTTTATTTTTTACAGGGTCCTTGCAGATCTTAGAGTAAGGCATTTTAAACTACACTTATCTTAATGAATAATCTTGTTTTGCAGGTCACAGTGTAAAGATTTTTTCCTCTAGTGGCATTTATTTTCCCTGGTATTTTCATTCTGTTGTTGTGTAACTAAATCCATCATTTAAATGTGCCTCTTTTGAAAAAGAGATCTAGATATAATACTACCAAATACTACCAGTATTTTAACAAAGGTTTTGTTTGACTAAGGGGAAGATGAATGAATATCTAAAGGTTCAAAATATACAAGGGGTAATCGGGAAAATTCTATGAGTAAGTGGCCATTGTGACAAATTTACCTTCATAATTTATGGAGATGTGACAGTGGATTCTATATAACCATTTAGGCATCTGCTTTCAGCTTTGCTTTGTAGTGTGTATTTAAATGATACATCTTCACCACAGAGTGCAAAAAACCACTGCAAAATTGGCACAGAGTGCAGCAGGAGACAGTGTGTCCCTATTTCTAGCTCCTTGAGTGTATCCCAGTGGAAGCTACTGGCTCTCATTGTAGGATGTACGATGTTACTCTGCTGAAACTAAAGGTAAATTCTGGTCTGGGAGCAGGCGGGAGACAAACTTCTCTGTTTCTGCCTGTAAGGGATGCTGAGCAGCTGTAAACTGTGCACAAGAGCTTTGTGGTGCAGGTCTGTCAGCATAAATATATATATATATTTTAAATGGCCATTGTAAAACAGAGCTAAACAAAAGTGCCTGCAGTCCCATCAGTGACCCTTGCTAAATTTCTAATGCTGAGGTACTCAGTATACACTGACTCCAGCTCAGCCTCTGTTTTCACCCAACCTGCTAATGGAAAGAGCATGTTTGATTACTGGTTATCAGGGAGATACCTGCCCTGCTTCCTGCAGTTTGGTAGTTAATGTTTCAAAACATGCTATTTTAATAATAAAATTTAAAAAAAAAAAGGTATCCACCAGGAATAAACATTATCCCTTAATTTCTAAAAATAATTATAATATGCATGTTAAAATTCAGAAGAGTGTGTCTCATGAATAGGAATCTAATTTCATGATTTAAATGCTGATGGTACAGCTAGAAAGCAACTGAAGTACATAATACACCAACCTAAGATTCTCATATTTTTCTGTAATATCAATTCAGCATTAGCAACACTAAGCCACCTGCTCTTTCCTTAATAGTGCATGAGTTATTAAGACCAATGTTTTAAATTATGTTTATGCTCTAATAGAAAGGATCTGGTTTCTTAATTTAAGAGGTGATTTAGTTTACCTGCTTTACTTGGCATATTAATTATTAAGTCACTGTCTGAGTGTCATGTAAGATTAAATAATGCTGAATTGCTTTGTAAAAAAAAAAATCAGGAAAAATGGGTTTAAGGAACAGCTTGGGTGAAAGAAATTAGCATGAACTAAAGCAGATCATGAGTGGGGGGTAAAAGCAGTCTGTGGACATGATTGAATATTTCTAGTAGAAGACTCAGAAATTCTTCTGCACTATGCTGAAAACTTTATTTCACTTTTTATCAAGGCTCTTACTAGAGTTTCAAAAGTACTTTTTAATTTTGAATTATTTAGATTCAGGGCTCAGTGTTTAGCATGTGTCACTGTCATTTGATTTTCAAAGCTAGTGAGTACTCAAAGCTACAGTTTGAATCAGATGAGATCCAAAATGCCAGGCAATTTTGAAAATGAGGCTTTATTTTTGGAACTTTACAGCATAAATTTTTTATACAGTAAACTGTGGGTTTAGGGTAGAAATTCCAGTAATCTATTTTTCTAACGCATGCATTACCTGGTCATATTAATCAAAACATGTATCTTCATGTTTAACTTTAAAGAATGAGTTCATTTAAATTGATCTGAAATTTTTAAGTTACATCAAGATGAAGTGCTAACATCTATGATTATAAAATAAACAGTTAGAAATTTTGAGACTTTAATAACTTTTATGAAAAGGAAAATTAGTCAATCTGACTATTTCTGCGTGCTTTCAGTGGCTTTGAGGTCTAGAAAAGACTTGTACTGAGAAATTTTCTTTTAGTACTATAATTTTTGTACTAGAATTTTCCTGAGGTTGGATATTTGTCAAGGGAAATTCATCAAGATGAGGGAGTTAATTTTTGTTGACTTATGGATTGTCAGAGCAAAGCAGAACTCTGTGAAATTTTTTGAATACCCTTGTGTCATATTGCAGGATATGGAAAAGGAGACAGACTGCAGAACTGCAGGAGCCATTGATTTGTTGGTTCAGCCTTTCCTTGCCCTGCTTTCTCTTCTCAAGGAAATGCACAATTATGCTTGGGAGTTAAATATTGAATTCAAGCTCCTCTTGATAAAGTATAAAAACCAAATTTCCATCTATAAAAAATTTGGATCTTCCTGGAATTTTATTAGGTGAGATAAAGGCAAATGCATTAGAACTTGCTTTAAATCTCTTAACATCTTAAGCTTGTAAAGAGTTGAGATGGTTCTTACTAGTCAAGAGATTCCAAAATTTCAGTACATGAGGACAATTTAAATGGGATGCCTCCACAGTGTGAGAGTCAGGAATACCCTTCCTCTCTTCTCTGCTTAGAGGCAGGAATAGAGGCTTTCACATCACGGGATGTCGGACCATGCTTCAGATCAGGTGGTATCCACAGAAGAGCTCAAGATCCTGGAGCCTCCAAATTAAATGTTACAGAGTGGAGACTGGGAGAGAATCATCACATGACCATTGCTGAGTGCAAGAGTCCTGACTTGCTTCTCCACCTGTTCTTACTCTTCTCTGAGCACCCACCCGTGGTTCAATATGTGCATTTTTGGTCTAACTTGGTTAGATCACTGCTATGTTTTTAAAGACTCAGAAATCCACATCTCAGGTATTCTTTGGCTACTAAGAAAATAATGGTTTCTTTTGTTGATTGGATCCTATTATTGTAGATTGGTGTTTATATTATTGATGCAAAAATAGAAAAGACAAGGCTTATCTTGCAGAATGCAACAGAGAAAACTGGTGAGGATGTATATGATTTAGACTATGTCTTTTTTTGTCTCCAAATATTTCCTCTGTCTGTGTCCAGCAGAAAGAGCAACAATACATCTTATTTACACAACAGAAACTGTGATTTCAAAGGACAGCAGAAGTCCAGCTCTATGCAAAATCAGACAAAGGCCCTCATAGTGAGGTTTAGTGAAGTCTCTGCCAAAGCAAAATATGGTCCTGTCCAGCCCTCCCAGCAACCTTGTGCCACTAACTTCACTGGGATGACAGGGTAGTCAGTGTCTCACACAGGGGGTCAGAGAGCTTCAGCAACAGCAAAATAGAAAATTTGTGATCTAGAAATACCAAAACTACTGTAAGACTCTGTAGCTTGCACCAAAACAAGTCACAAACTCACTGAAGGAAGGAAATGCACTGAAAACAAAATCACACTTCTTTTGAAAAAACTTGGATCCTCTCTTGGGCAGCTGACAACTCTGGGGCCACAACACCTAGAAGAGATGATCCTATTTGCTCTGGTGTGCCTTCCTGTAGACACATGAGAATGAGGCTGCATTAAGCAGTGGCTGGATCAGTCTGGATTTAGGGACTTCAGAGACCATTCAATGTGAGTGACTTCACTGATCAAGTGGTTATTATTGCCCAGCTGCACCTCAGTCCTTCAACATACAGATACCATATGTGCAAACATAAATATGACCTGTGATATTTATTCTGCCTGTCTCAAAGCCCCGTCACTGCCACTGAGTGATTGCTCCAGCCGTTAAAGGAGGGGTGATGGAACCCCTCTGAGGTGCAGCCAAGTATCACAATCACTGCTACAGCTGGGAGCTGGAACGCAGCAATGAACTGTGAGTGTCCATAACCCACGTGGAAAGACAGCAACAGACTTGAGAATTGGCTTGATATCTTCTCAGTCTCATTTCCAAATCTTCTTTGCTTTTTCCTTCCTTTCCTCCTTCCCTCAACTAAGAGCATTATCTGGAGGTGAAGATAATGAGACCTGAACTGCCCATGAGCAGCCCAAATCCTGGAGCACCACAGACATTGTGGAAACCCAGCCTCTGCCAAGCTTCTCATGGAGAGGGCTTACATTTCTAACAGTGGCACATTTTACAAGGATTCACCCATTTCTTTTAGTTTAAAGGTCTCTATTAGGTATACAATTTTTTAAACCTTCTACCTGTACTGCTCACCTTTCTGCTCTTATTATAGCATCCATCTACCTGGCAGCCTTGAAGGCATTTACTTTTATAAAGGTTCATGAAGGTAGGGAAGTAATATGTATCCTTCAATTACAAATGGGGAGTCAAGTCAGGGGTGGGCTATTGGCCCTGGGAATGCATTTGGTATCCCAGATCTCCTCATTCCTAAGCCAGCATCCTCTTTTCTGGACCATCCTCTCAGCCCTTCCTTGAAGTTTTTGAATTCTGGGGCTCTGTTGTCATAAGAAAAGGAATCCTTTCATCAATCCCTCCATCCGTCATGCATTGCTATCACGTCTAGCAGCAGATGCACACATTTGAACCACATGACAGGGAAAAAAAAAAAAAAAGGAACAAAGACCAATGTTTACGTACCATGGTTTGAAATCTTTGTAGTTGGCAACTAAATCAAAGGAATGCTTATGTTTTGATGTACAGCAGTCTTAAATCATTTGTAATTTTCTATCACCTCATTTTATCAACAAATTAACATCTTGATATATAAGATCATCAGTAAATTAGCAATCAGCACCAGAACACAAATTTATTTTTAATGTGTGTACAAAACAAAGGACAATTGATAATATGTGGTGTAGCACTTTACATTTTAAAGAGAAAATTAAAGTACTTATATATGTCAAGATATTTTTTAATTTATTCTGGCACCTGCAATTGGTGAATTTCTCTAGGCTTTGTGTCATTTTGATGTATGTGCTGCCCAAACTCTTCTCCTTGCCAAGCGTCCTCAATTTTCATGAACAAGAGGGGAGGATGGGGAGCTGTATCAAGGAAAAGGGAACACATCTGCATCTTTATCAAGGAAAATGTTTCCAATGTAATATTGAAAAAATACTAATTTCAGAAATAAATTCTCTATGTGTATGGTGAGGACACTTCCTGTAAACAAAGTAAAGTAATAGTATAAGCATGGATTTAAAACTAACATGTAAAATTGCAGATCAAATCCTCCTCCCCCCAACAATCATTAATTCATTAATCCTTGAAACCATCACTGCATTGTTTTCTGGTAATTATACACACCTCATATGCTGACTTTTTAAGACATTAATTGCATGATTAGTTTTATGATTTCTGCTGATTACCAATTAAGTTACCTTTTTTTCTCATTTTTGTATTTCATACATACCATTAGACTTTATAGTGCTTCTTTTTTAATTTCTCACCTAGCAGGGGTTCTCACACATTCGAAGACAGCATTATCCACTCAATAAACAGAGAGAGAGTTTAATTTTCTGTGTAAAGTATTGCTATGGACTTGGAAGGATGATGTTTCAGATATTATGCTATCAAGAGTGACATTTAATTTTACAGGGAAAAAATTCTTGTTTTTCCCTGTCATAACAATGTTCACAGAGCATGATTTTAAAGATGTGCAGAGACCAAATCAAGTAATTTTGTCTGTTGGTTTAGCTGAAGTTGTCACATCTTCCTTTTTTGCCCAACGTGTATTGCCAGCTGGTCTTCAATTATACTACTCTAATTTCTTGTATAGAGTTCTCTGGATCTGTGAATATATTTTTAAAAGTAGCCTCCCATACATCATAGATCAGATACACAGGCACGAGGCTCTCTAAGACTCGGGGAAAAAAACTGATCAGTGGGAGTACAAGTTTGAATAGAGCTGAATTTCCAAATCCCGGTTTAACTCCCTCCCAATTATCTTGTAGCCTGCATCTTTCAGATGCTGAGAAGTCTCAACTTTTTGACTCAACACACATTTGACTTTCAGCAAACAGGACTCCTGTCAGCTGCAGTGGCAATATGCTAATGCCTACACACATTAGGTGAAGATCCTGGAGGTGCTTTGAGGGAATTATAGATGTGAATATTGCACAAACCACAGAAATACAAAACCAGATGCTAAAAATGGGTTTTCCTTTCCATACTGCACATACATGGACAAATGGTCATCTTGGTATGTGTTCCTTTCTGTGTATGTGGTTGTGTGCTTGGTTTGTCAAATATTTGTGTGGGATTCATATGCATATTCTTCATCATCTTTGTCGTGTAAAAGCAATTTCATTTAATAATCAACACCGGACAAGATGCCTAAAAGGAATTTAACTGAGAAAGGCCCTTATGGAAAGGAGACAGGGAACTTCTCGAAGAGAGTAATAGAGTCTAGAGCATATTGTGTGAGTGGTTTTAAGGCAGTCTGGTATCGATTTAAATGTGTATGCACTTCCAAATTCCTGACAGCTATGGCAGGTGAGAGAATAGAAAGACATTGGGAGTTGCAGGGTAACTCTAATTGGACCAACGCAGAAAATAAACTCCCAACTTTTCTGTTGATCTTTAAAATGCTTGCTTGCCAAAGCTGTACCGTGACTCTCTAGTAGGGGGAAAAATTGTCCAGAGTGCACCATATGCTGTTCTACAAGCACCCTGTGGACAGCAAGTCATCATTGAAAAACGTGCAAAATTGAAGGTGTTCCTGTAATAAAAAAGGCACCTCCAGCTCTATAAAAAATGCAATTTTTAATAAATTATTGGGAAAAAATGGCTACATTTATTAGCCATTAATTAACCTGATTAACCTTTATTTTTCTGTCATGGTTTTGATTTTTAAGAGATCTTTTAAATTTATTTCATTTGGTCCCTCTTTCTATTGTGTAATACAGAAGGCAGCAGCCAGTTCTGCCAGGCCAGAAAACAGAGGACTCCAGGGCACTGATTGTTGCCTGACAAGGTCAGGAACAGAGTTGAAGTGTCCAGAGGTTACAGTCACCTTAGTTACAACTGATAGTATCTTCAATACCTCACTAACTAGGTGCAGTTATCTTGGATGTCTTTAGAAGTATGTTTTCTATTTAAGAACCAATATAAATTGTTTGAAATATTTTCCATTAGCCAAAAAGATGAATGTGTATTTATGCCACATGTCTGCCTTCCAGGCTGTGTCAAACTCAATAATAAGAGCATAAATATTTCCTTCTAATTGCTGGTTTGTTGCTTTGAATTGCACACTTCTGCTTCTAGCCATTCATAAAAAGTGATACACACAGGAGGCAGTGAGATAGGACTAAATGTTGTACCTAACTTGAAAAAGAAGAATTAGCAGCATTGAGATTTCTGGACCTTTCTTTTTGACAGAAGTTACTTGGCTGCTGTTTTTGAAGCAAGGAAAAATCTGAGACATTTGGAGTAAAGGCAGAGGGGTAAAAAGCCATAATTTAGGCTTTCTCTTGTATAAAGTTTTTATTGGTGAAAAGGCAAAAAAGATTCTCTTGAAAGCGCACTCAACATTTTTCCAAAAAGACATTTAGAAATTCTTATTTTTTAAAAAATTTTAATTCTGTTTTTTTTCCGCAAATGTCCAAATTGTCATTTGTCTTCTAAAGGCTGAGCCCATGATACATACATGCTTTCTCTGTGGGAAGACAGTGACTACAGGCTAGCCTTCCTTCTCTTCTGGCACTCTGAGAAAAGCTCTTGCCTCCATTCCTAGATTAAGAAGTTTAGAAGTCAATGCATCTACTTTATTTGTAGCATGTCAAGGTTTGATTCAAGTGTTAGAGGATCAAGTGCTGATCCCTCTTAAAAATTTACAGCACTGCATGGAGATATGTTCCTGGATATTATGGACCATCTCCAAACAAAAATTATAAAAACACCAAAACCCAACAAACAAATCAATCAATACAATAAATATAATATGTTTATATATTAAATGTTGTATATTTATATAGTCCTATTTATGATTCTATATATTATTTTATTGTTATTTGCAGGTACAACTCCTTGTGAGGGGAAGAGGAGGGGCAGGCACTGATCTCTGCTCTGTGGTGACAGTGACAGGGCTTGAGGGAATGGCCTGAAATTGGGTCAGGGATGGGAGGTTTAGGTTGGATGTTAGAAAAAGGTTTTCTGCCAGAGGGTGGCTGGGAACAGGAACAGGCTGCCCAGGGCAGTGGTCACAGCAGCAGCCTGGCAGAGCTCAATGAGCATTTGGACAATGCTCTCAGGCACATGGTGTGACTCTTGGGGTGTCCTGTGCAGGGCCAGGAGTTGGATTCAATGATTCTTGTAGATCCCTTCCAACTCAGAATATTCTATGATTCTGTTATAATAGTGCTGTGCTGGAAGTGTTTAGTGCTGAGAAAATTATTTATTGCTCTCAGAGAATGCTATGAGTTTCAGAAGTTTTGTTGGTATATCTGAGAAGGTTCTTTCAGAGCAATGTAGCACACCCTTGAAACTAAAAAGTAGAGCCAAGCAGCGTGGAAATACTGTCAGCACACTTTCTGGTAACCTCCAGCCTTCACATTTTAATAGAAGTATGAATAAATGAACCAGTAACAATTCCAATTTAGGCAGACCGGTGTAGCCTAAAACTTTAACAAAATAGTCATTTGAACTATGTGTTTTCATCCTCTTGCACTTCCTCTGTGGGTTTAGTTTTCACTGAATACATGAAGTGCTGAAAGTGTCACGAGGGGCTTTTCTCTTCCTGAGGCCATTTGCAGTTATGCATTGTGTAAAGCCAGGAAGTTTGGATAAATATGTCAGCCCTTTTCAAACTGAACTGCAACTCCAGAATTTCAGTGTGCCCATCACTAATGTTCATTCAAATCCATGTTTAAGTTGGGAACAAAACTATCTCCACTTTACAGAAATGTAGCCATCCATAGCAGCCCAAATGGATTAGGATTGCTGCATCAGAGAAGTCCATTAGTGTAGTGTAAAGTACAGATACAGTATAAGCCATTTCAGAAAGTACAGCTGCTTCTGATCAACCTAAAAAATCCTCTTATTTTTGAAAACACAACGTAAAAATGCACAACAGGCTACAGGCCAGATATGTCAAGTATGTATTTTTTAGAAGTTGAGTTTAACCCATATGAGTCATCATTCATTCACTCCTAAATTTCTATTATTCCATTATTCTTGATATCATCCCGATTTAAATGGATGCTGAAGGCCACAATGGATGTCTCATCCACTTCTCTTCCTTGAAGCATCCAAGGAACTTGATGTACTTTTGCTGGCTGGCCCTGCATATCACATACTGACCTCCTGTCCATTAATTGCATACAAGCATGGCATGCAGGGGGCCAAGTCCAGGCATTAGAAACAGGACACAGAGAGCAATCCTGGAGTATATTATACAGTTGTTACAAGGGGATGGCAGAACTCGAATGCCAGTATGACATTTCTCATTTCTTCAATCATGAGAAGGGATAAAATCAACACCTTCCTTGCTCTTGCAATATTCTCCCTTCTCTCTTTCCTGCAATGTTCGTTTGCTGCAAGGAATGGACTACTGAGGAATTCAGCCCAGCCTAGGCTGCATGGATTTGCTGAAAAGGGCTGGTTTTCCTCGATGGATTTCCTCCATTTCCCACACTCATCAGAGGATGCAATCCTAACCAGTGCTGAGGAGCAGGGGGGTGGATGGGCAGGACCTAAAGGCAGATAGATGTACAGCAACACCTGATTTCTGTCTGTGTTAACATCCAAACCTAAACCCCCTGATTGTTCAAGTGTCAGTAAGGAGAGTTTATTGAAGGTATCAGTCAGAGTGGAAGTAGACAATTGCATGGCATAAAGCACTGTATTCTACATCCTCTGTGGAAGCTGTGAACAGGAGAAATTCAGTTCTCATCAGGTGCTCTGGAGAGGAAAGCAGAGGGATTCAGATTTGGAAAACACAGGGGTAGCTTTCAAAGGGGCAGGACTGAAATGCTGTTCTAAGCTGCTCTAACTGGACATCTCATTTGAGAACCTTTGTCCCCTACCTCCTTTTCCAGTAAAATAGTCTGAAAACTTGTTTCTGAAGACATGATATCTATTTATAGGAAAAGTTGTTGCTTTTTTACATTTTGCAGGGGCAATCTTTGATATCAAAATTTGTTTGATATGGAAATACTGTATACTTGCTATTTTTTAGCCCACCTACATGCACACCAAGTTTCTGAATTACCAGTAAAAATCTTTGTTTGAGCTTTTGTGCACAAACAAGCTCAGCTTTTTAGTATGCTCCTCCTTAAGCAATTTCTTTGAAACCAGCATACTCGGGTTTCAGTTTTTGCCTATAAATATCCTTCCTTTGTAGAATGTAGTTTATTGCAGGCTCTTTTAAATACATTTCTAAGGGGAAATATGTGGGGAAATTTTAATAAGTTGTCCTTATTAAAAATGAATTATATACATCAAAATTATAGTTGTTGCAATAACAAAACATTCTTCTTTATCTTGCGCTATCAGCACAATCAGTGGAAAACATAAAAGGAGATATCCCATACACATCTGAAATTACAATTACAGTATCAGGGGAGGGGCTCTTTTAAGTCAGAACTTTTTTCCTGAGAACAAGGGTAATTTTCTTAAGGACTTGCATTTCCTACAGACTCCTGGCTCCAGCACATAACTCTGAATCAGCTTTGGAGCAGAAGGCTGAGGAAGGAGGAAGTCCTGCCTCGCACATTGGGAGATACCAAATGCTCAAAATAAAAGATAGCATAGAAATTTAAAACAAAACAAAAAACCCTGTTAAATAATTATATCATCATCTTTGCATCAGTTTTGAGACACAAAATACATTCTTCTACTGTCATTAGCTTTTTCAGTTTTCTTTTAAAGTGCTATGCAGATAAAACTGACTCCTGGGACTCTTTATTAAAATAACTCTTGTGTGAGGATAGTTCATGTTTTGCTGCAGCCAATCAGGAATACACGTTCTAGAACACTTCAGTAGATCCATTCAGCTTGTTTGACCTTCTCACAAAAATTATTCAGATTTATAGACTGCTTGCATAAGATCTGAAAATGTAAGTGATGTGACAGTGGGGCTATACCTTCATAATCGACTAATTCTGTAGTGATCTGGTAATATTGTAGCAAAGATCATTTTTTTTTTCATGATAGCAATGATAGTCAATAACTGACAGACTCTGTAGCAACACTAAAGTTTAAAGTTCATCTCTTTGAATGCATGTTTGAGTTGTACGTGGACATCTCAGAAGTAGACTTTAATGTAATGTTACCTTCTTGGAGCCGTACTAATTTTTTTTCTTCAATGTTTTTCTCATTTCTAGATTGCTATTAAAATATTTCAGCTTCCCAGCAGTACTGAATGAGTAAGCCTATGATCTAGTGTTGATAGACACATCAAAGTTAATCACAGACTTAATTTAAAAGAGATAACCCAGAAAGCATAACCAATAAATGAAAAGCAAGGTATGCACCCATTTTGAATAGAAATCCTAAATCCATTATCATACTTATAGTAAAGACCAGGCTGATATGAGGCCCCCACAAAATCCATGAAGTTTTCTTTTTAATTTTGGGACTGACAGAAGTACAGGTTGGTGTTTACACATGCTTCAGTCTTCCTTTAAGCTGGCTGTCCCCACCAGTCCTGAGAGCTTAATGGAAAACTATGACAACTGCACTTGCTAAATGAATTCACTTGAATCTGAAACGGTGCAGCACATGAGCTCAAAACTATGCAATTCTATTGAGTATTTGCTCTTTTTTTAAAAATCTGGTTTTTAAGTTTTTCTGCTTTTGGAAGCAGAACAGAGGATACATTTGTATGATGTGTGTTTTCTCTGGAAGATAAAAGGCACTTTTGATGGAGGTACAGACTGCCTCCATTCATGGTAACTTTCAGGATGTGGTGAAAAGATGCCACATACAAGCATATTGAAATTTCTTTCTTAGTCATTTTGTTTATAGCTTATACCTTGAACAACATTACCAACCATTAAAGTTTCTTGGCACTTCTTGTTAGAAATTTCAGCTGCAAACTTTAATAATTTGAAAAGACCTAGTGTACTCTCTGCCTCTGGCTGAATTTTCTTAGGAAAATTACAACAAAAACAACTCAGTCATTTCTGAAATTGCTCTGTTGAAAACTGAACCTAAGCCACTATGAAAAAGTTATGGTGCTTTTTTTCTTTTAACTGTCCCAGTGATTCATCCCTTTTACCTTTGTTTGATCCTGATGGGTAGGGGAAGCCATGTTGCAAGGACTTATCTTTTGCCCTTTTCTAATGGAAGTCCAGGAAACCCTTTCCAAAGTAGTTATAAAGCTGTGTATATCTATGGTTTGCACATGCCCCAAAGAAGTTTGTCGCATTTTAGCATCTGAATTCACCAGGCAATACATCCCATCATTGGTCAGGGTAGACAAAGACCTTGTTGAGAGCTTGTGGACCATGATCTGGAGAGTTTGTTATAAACTGCATGATCAAGGTGAGAAATAGAAAAGATCTTTTCTAAATAAATCAAGGAAGTTTCTGTAACACAGACCTGGTTAATAGAGGGGACCTTAACCTCACTGCTGCATCAGCAGGACACAGCAGTCAAGATATTTTTGGAAAGGTGTTAGGGATGACATTTTGTAACAAGAAATGTACCAAGACCACCAGCGGTAGGCCAGGAAAGATACAACCATGGATAGAAACTTTCATACTGGGACTGGGCAGGAGGAAAACCAAGGGTCTGGAAAAAAGATGGGTTCAGATTGGGAAGTTACTTAGAGTAACTTCCTCCACAGTGTGTTCTGAAATCACTGCTTTTTATCTGAGAGACTCCCTGCATCAGCAGAGAGAACCAATGATGATACAGTGACGCTCTTTCAGAGAAGTGCTGGAGTCACCATCTCTGGAGGTATTTAAAAGATGTGTAGAAGTGGAACTCAGGGGCACATTCTACTACTGGATTTGGCAGTGCTGGACTCAGTGATCTTAGAAGTATTTTCCAACCTAAAGGACTCCATGATTCTTTGATTCTGTACTTTATTCCAGTAGCCTAAATGACATAGGTCTGGATGATGGATATTATGTCAAGTGACAAGCTATACTGGAGTCGATATGAAGGCAAAGATTTAAACTACAAAGGGGAGAGTATTTTTTTCTCTGAACCAAAATCTTGTGGATGTAATTTTTTATTCTGAAAAGAATATTTTCTTTGAAAATGCAAAGTTAAGCCCTCAAAATTTAATGCTTTACTTACATTTTTTTGTACATCCTTAATTTGTGTCATTTTTCCATGTATATTAAGCTAGCATGTTTAATTACAGAACCATGCTTCATTTATATGCAGGAAGAGTCAGGTCTGGCAGTGAACTAGGACTTTGCAGTAAAGCAGATGATTAGGAGTCCCCCACCTTCTTTGTCAAGTCAGAAAGTACAGAGTGAATGAAACAGGATAGTCTCTTGCTTAAAACAGCAACATTCATTTTGTTTTCACCAGAGAGACTTTTATGACCATAAGCAATTTTCTTACACCAGTTTTGCCAGTTCTTTCTCATTTTCAAGAGGTACAAGACCTTCCATATAAGGCTTGACCCATGGGTTTGGTGAGCACTCACACAACAAATATACGAACTGAAGTGTATGTGAATATATGAAATACTAAAAAATATAGAGACAGCTCAAACTGTACCCAAAATTAATGAGTACCTTTAGACATAAATCTCTCTGTGCTTCAAACCCAGTTTGTACAGAGGGAATAATGCCCACATGTCCTAGCAGGATATGAAATTCATTAAAATTATGTAGTGTTTGTATACTGGGAAAATGAGAACCATACAATGAAATGAAAAAATTGAAAATTATTAATCTATTCTTAGAGATGACATCTGTCATCACAGAGGGCATTGTGTAATATGAGTTAAATAAGGCCAACCACCAAATGCAAATATCGGCACAAAAATACTGTGTCCTGAGCAAAGGGGAATCCTTATAAAACACCATTTCAAAATACATGTAGAGGGCAAGACAGAGTTGATGAGGCAACAATAATCATGGCTTTTCCTGACACTGAGTGCTTTGTTTTACGAACTTAGTCCAGTAATGAAAGAAAAGCTTCCCTGGATTCTTTTGTCCAAGTGATCGCAGCAGGTAAATCTAAAAAAACCCTCATACCTTGGCCATACAAATTGATTTAACCTGCACCCCAGATCCAGGATACAAAGCCCAGATTTCCCTCCCCATCACAGCACTTGACCCATGTGCTCGGCCCCCCTGGGTGTGCATTGACCTGAACCTGTCTGTTTTGGAAAATCCATCATAGAAAATACTTCAACATCCACCTGAACAGAGATAGGACTCTGTCCCTGGGGGCTGACAAAACTACTGAGCTACAGCGGGATGCTCACTATTCTCTGGCCCAAGGAATATTTAGTTGGGCTATACAAAGTGGAAGAGTTCCATAAGAATGGACCAAGAGGAGCTTCCATGGGACACTCCAGCTGTGCTGGCTCCAGCTGTCTGGCGGGAGGGATTCCTGAGAGGGGGGGAGGAGATGTTTGATCAAGGCAAGGGCCCACATCATATGGTCAGATGCTTTAAATTCTGAGCTAATGGATGAAAAGGATGATAGTGTGTTCACTATCATCTTGCCCTCAGAGAAGACCAGACCTTCTTTTCTTACCTGAAGAATGGGTTTAGCTACCTGAGCTCTCAATGCAGCTAAGTGCCTCTGTGCAAGTGAGGCCCTGAATGAGGCAGGCTGAAGTCATATCCATCTTCTACTGGCCAGGCTGGGCAGATCCTGTGATGTGGTGGCTGTGAACCCTTCAGTCTGGCCTTTTTCTCACCCCAAAATGCCTAATTCAAGCTGGGAAAACCCTTGGCAGGATGGTATCTCGGAGGCAGTTGTTGCAGTGAAATTACCAAATGCCCTTTGGCTACTTTAGCCTAAGGGGGGAAAAAGGATATTTAGGGATGGCAAGATGTAGTCCACACATTCTTAGGTAGCATCTGCAGGGAAATATGCATAATCTCAGAGGAAAGCTTTTCATTAATGTAAAATACAAGGTTGCTCCTGAGAAACCTTTTCTGAAGTGTGTTCAAACTATGCACTTCAAAGCATGCTGGTGCTTCTGTGAGCCCTGGCTTCACAAGAAACTTTACCATAGATACAAAGAAGGAGAAAATCTCCAAAGTAATGTTTGGAAATAAGAGGAAAGGCTGTTTGTTCCTTTTGCATGAATGCACCTGATTTTGATGCAAGAAAGGAAACAGTAGACAGAAGCAGCTCAAAGCTCCCAGTTGCAGCCCTTTTACAGTAATAATAAAATATGGGGTTTAGCCAAAACTCAACTTTCTCCATTATTTCAGTCTGCTGCTTTCTTGCTCATGACCCGCCCAGCTTGTATCCCAGAGCATCATTTGTGCCCATTCTTTAAAATGCCAGAGTTACACCCCTCTCAAGCTGAGTACTAACAGTAGGTGGAGATACAATCCAATTGTTCCAATTGTAGTGTTTCCAAACAATCTGAGGCCAGTCTGACTTGCTATTAATTTTAATTAAGTCTTGCAATAAAAACCAACAGAACAGTGAAAACCATGAGCAAAAATAAATGTATAGGTCATGCCTTTAGTTCCCTTTATGCAGTAATCAGCTTGTTTTGGCATCATATGTGGAACACACAGACCCAAGTTTAGTCTCTGCTGTTTGTTTTTCTCTCAAAACCTGTGCCTTCAGCTCCTCCTTTCCCTCAGTTAAAGAAAATTATAATAAGAGGGATATGGTTCTGAGACCAATGCAAGCTTCAGAATACAAGCTGATTNTTAAAAAAAAAAAAAAAAAAGTCTACCAGGTTATTCGAGATTCCTAGTTGGTGCATCTTCTTTTTTACAGGAAAGGCAATATGAAATGCTGACATTATGTTAATTAAACTTTTACCATAGCTGAATTTGATCTCTCAGCTATGCTTCCACAAAGGTGAAACAAAATGGTGACTGTGTTTCTTTGCAGGTTTTAACTTTGTAAAATGAAGGTCACAACCAGTTTTTTGCCCATGCAGCTACACTCACTTTGCTCCCTGGGCAATAGGCAATGACTATTGACAGTTCTAGAACTCTTAATCATGTTTTTAAAGTGCTCCCAGACACGCAAATCAGTAGGAAGAGCAGCATGCCACCCCTAGGAATGGTATCCCTGAAGAGTGTATATCTGTCCATTTTGATGGTACCTGCTGCCTAGCTTTTCAGATCTTTGCAGGTTTAATACTTAAAAATTCAACTTTAATTTATATCCTTCTCCCTCACAATCAGTCCAATCCATGGATATCAGGGAACAATAGTTTTGGGGATTTTAAATCAGAGCTATGTCATAGTTGTGCTATGGCACTGTGTCTCCTTCGAAGCCTCCAGAAACACACCACCAAGAAAACCAGCACTAGGCTGCAGGATGGCAGAAAGACTAATATTCATCAAGGTGCAGGAAAGTTCTTTTCTGAGAATAATTCTGTTTTCTGAAGGTGCCCCTATGTCGTTTGTCATACACACCATTTATCCTATCCTGTTTTTCATTCTCATTAAATATCTGATGATAATGCACAGCTTGGTTTACCCCTAGACCTTCAGTTTCTGAAGGAAGCTCTAAATAGAAGTAAAGATTTAAGGGAAACAAAGGGATGAAGTCTCTCGGCATACAACAGTCTGGGGAATATCTTATGGAGATACCTGCAGGTTCTGAAACTTATTTGCTCCTCTCAGTAGCCTCTCCCAATTCACGATTTCTTATTCCCATGGCAAATTGGTCAGACACGTTACCAAAGATTATACTAAGATGACAAAATGATAGTTAATGGAAAGCTATTAAATAAAAGGTTCTGTCTTTCATATAGTTAGTTTGATGAAGTCAATTTTCAGAGGAAAGCACCAGAACACCAGGAACCACTGTGAACTTTAGAGAAGGTGCAATTACCTCTCATGTGAAAGTCAAGTCACATATGTTTCACCAGTGTTTTTTAAATCTCATGCAAGATAATTGCTACTGCTGGAAAATATCTGTCTTTCAGTGCTGCATATCATATTCATCCAACTTATAGGACTTCTTTCATTAATAGTTGCATTAAAATATCACCCCACTCATGTTCTAAAGCACCACTCAAAGCTTAGCAATTACTGAATTTTTAATTACATGATTTTGTTATTTCTTCACTGTCTTTAAGTTCTTTGCTTATGCTCATGAAAACAAGGAGAAAAAAATAAACTTTGAATGAAAGAGCACATGGATCTTGTGTGTAGATATTTCTGTGTCCACCTTTCATTTAAAGAAACTGAATTTTAAATGAACAAAAAGAAATTTCAAGAGACAGCCACCTCTCACCAACACCAGTCTTCTAGAAATTTAGGGAATGATTCACCATAATCCAAAATCCTAATAATGAAATATAATTCCTCCACAAATGTGTTTTCTGTACTGCATCATTTGGTAGCACATTTTGATAGTAAAACCCCACACTGCAACCTACCAGAGCTTTTTAGTGCCCCTGCAAACCAGAAAGGAACTTTGGTTCAAGTGAATTCACTTGATCCTGGTTGTCTGATGAGGTTACCAATTTTCTAGCATTGAGTGTATATATGTATACATATATGTATATGTATATGTATATGTATATGCATATGCATATGCATATGCATATGCATATGTATATGTATATGTATATGTATATGTATATGTATATGTATATGTATATGTATATGTATATGTATATACTATTGAGTACATAGATTTAGTATATATATTCTAGTGTTGAGAATCTATCTTTCTCTTTGTATATAGTCTATAGAAAATAATGATAATTCGTAGCGCTTCTCTCACATCAATGAAAACTTTGTTCACCTTAGGTTTTATCTCCATAGGAAACACCTATGGTGTTTTTATAGTCACACCAAGATTTTATATCTTTTGTATCTTATATGTTTGAAACAGCATGAGCCACTCATGAATCCTTGAGTTCAGTTTTACATGGTCTCAAGTTGGTTTCCACTTGCATTCAGGCTAATTCAGCTAAACCAGGAAACATTTAGAAGAGCATTTTTTGTTCAACACAAAGATGTCATTAACTTGATTCCCTCAGCCTAAATCTGCTGTGCAATGAGCCACAGAGGTTCAACTTTACTTTCTAGGAGATATCTTACAAAGCAGAGGCTGTGATTTTGACAGGGGTCTGGTCCCACATAGAAGGCATTGAGCACCAAAACTCTGTCACTTTGGCGAGGATTTTTCCCCTCCTACATTTGTTTTGCTGATAATAATTTCAGTGCGTGCTGCCACTGTGTACCTACCTTGGGCTGTGGATGTCTGAATAAATTGAAAGATTTTGGACATGATAAGCTGCATTTTAACAGTAATTAGAGCATATGGTGATGTTGAGTCTTAATAGAAACAACTCTATTGCAAAGATTTCAGTCTTCTACTGGCCACTGTAGCTGAATTGCTGTGTGGCTCTACTCAGCCATTCTCTTTCACAGAGTTTTTCTTGAGCAGGCAGCCATTCTTTTCCTTTGTTGGTTGGTTGGTTGGTTTTTAAAGGGGCTAGTGAGTTATGTAGCTTTCCCTGGGAAGCAAAAAGGCTTGCAAAGACTTATTCCTCTCTGACATTTCAAATCTATGTGCTTATGGTTAAACATTTAGTTACATGGCAACTTTTCTAATGAACCACCTTTCTTAAAAATGAACTCTAAAATGCCAGTCTGCTTCAGCAGCTATTTTATGATCAAATTCCCTGGTGAAGTATGTGTAACTTGCTGACTTTTGTGGAAGCAACATACATCTGAGGGCAAAATTTGTCTCATGGATTGACTGATTGTCAGCTGTTTGGTGCTATGTGCCAGCTATTCAGAGGCACTTAGCTCCCAGCAACTCTTGCAATGAGACCTCGGGCTGAATTTTCACAGGCTTTTTGTGAATCTCACATACAATGTGTAAATAAAAATGGGCCTGAGTCCTTATGTTCAATGGGAAGTAATTTATTCTCAGGAGCAGTCCCAATGTGTATCCAGATCCTGTTGAGATGATTAATCACTTATTAACATGAGTAAGAGTTACAGATTACAGCATTCTGTTGACTATTTAAAAAATCATGAGGAACGATTCATATTGAAGTCAATGGGCAGAGGTTGGAGGAGCAGGAGGCACTCATTAGAGACATGGACTACACTGGGGTCCCTGGGAGCCTGTGTTTGTCAAGCTTGAAGTGTGATTTTAAATTGCACCTTTGGTTTTGTGGGTGCCATTTTACACTTGCAACTACTCCTGCCCATCATTTTGAACTGAAAAGCTATCTCAGTTTCACTCAGCTTTTTCTCGTGGGTGGGTAATCTCACACACAGAAGTAGAGTGCAAGTCAGGAGTAAATCTAAGAAAGAATATTGTTTTCTAAGCAGACTGTCTTGTAAAAACTGTTTGGTTTTTTTTTTCTCTATACTCCCCCACTATAAGCAAGATATTAATATTTTCTATCCTCAGGTTTACAGTTTGGGAAATCATCCCAGGGTACTTGGAACTGGTTTTCAGCTGCATTTCAGGGCCACAGTTTCTGCCACATTTCATAAAGGGTCTGAGGAGTAAGAGAGCCCATGACTGGGAAGCAAGGTTGTGTTCACCCCCACCAAGCACTGGTGATGCTCTTCAAGGCTGAGCCCCAATCCTGAGCTGCCTTCTTCAGATTTAGACTAAGGACAGTACTCAGGCTCTGAGGTGTGAGCTCCTTTATGAAGTGTTTCTGCATAGATTGAACATGTTTAACAATTTTTAGAACCTTTTAAATTACAGGCATCCCTCTATCAGTTCCACCACCCAAACAGAATGACAGGGCATTTTTGACATTCTGGGCTCATAAATAATTGACTTTCTTGATGGTGAATGATTTTTATTTTGGGATTGATAGAAAACCAGCACACAGGGAGCGTTAGTTTCATTTTGAGTCTAATCATCATTCATTTATCAAATGTGGTGTCATTTTGTGTTGGTTGATAGAGTCACACAGATTTGTGGGCCAGACAGTTTTACTCTGGAAGCAGCTCAGACCAGAGTGGGGTTTTTTCCACAGTAGAAGTCATTCACACACTCTTATGAACAATATCATTGGAAATCTAAGAAAAAAACATGCTGAACTAACAATAAGACAATCAAAGCTGTTGAACATGACATCTGGGAGCTTGAAAGGTTTGGAATTATCTGAAGAATGTGGTTGTTTATGCACACAGATTATAATGACAAATGTAGATTATATCCCATGACTTCAGGCTAAATACCTTGAACTGAGAAGCTGTGTGACGTTTGTATATCTTTTCATCATGTCATATGTATATATATATATTCGTTATAAAGAAATTCAGAGATCTACAGATCTCATGTCATACAACCACTGACAATAAATGTCATACCAGTCCCTTGTGAAAATGGCTCAGTCTACACTGGAAATAAAAGCCAAAGATTTTGAAAATCAAAAGAGTATCATGTGATTGTTAGAAAACTTAAATAAGCCCATTCCACACATACAGTCAGGAAGAAAGGTGTATAGATGTGGGCAACAGCTGAACATATTATTTCAGAGTTTAATCATAACAAAAGAGGCCATCATGAAACCTTAGAGACCTAACTTCAAAACAAAATTATTAATAGCCAAGAGGGTAAAAAGCTCTAGTCAAATTCAGAATCCAGTTCTAAATAGGATCTCCACTTCAAGAATGAATAATAGATGGAGTCCAACTGTTATGTGGTTGAGCACAAATTAGTGATTCATTGATTGTAATCAAAAGCAGCTGCTTGTAATCAAAGCATAGGTTTTGATAGGTCATCAAATGATATGCTAATTTTCTATGTATATAAAGAGCAGAGATGGAGCTTTTTCATGAAAGATCTTGACGATGCAAAATATAGATTTTGTGAGAAGTTTACCTTGGTGTTTTCCTTCTTACCTGTCCTTTTTCTCAGTCAGTATTTTCTGTCTCCATAATTAGTTTGAATTTTGCAGCAGCTTGTTGGTCACTGCTGGTTTGATGCAGCACAACTCAATAATGCATTCGTAGGAGGAAAGTACATTTTAGTCCTTCCTTGTACCATTATTAACCCACAATGAGTACTCCTTCCTATGGACATAAGTTTGTGAATCCAAATTTTGCTAAGTGCTTAGGCAAATATTTTCAAATTCACCCGTTCTAATTCAAAAGACTTCAGTAAATGGCAACAGTTAGCCAGCAATAATTAGTGAATGAGAATTACAGCTATCTAGAAACTGAATATCAGATAACTATTTAAATTATTAAATTTATACACACATCTGGAAATGCCTTGCCCTCAGGTCTCATAGTTCTGAAGTTAACTGGGACAAAGCTCCATGCAGAATTAGTTTCCCGCATATTTAATCACAAGACATCTTTAAAGTCCAAAATCTCCTTGACTTCCCTTCTTTTTCAAAAGAGACATTATTTTGGCAGGTCATGGCTAGGAAGGATTGCTAGTCTCAGGTAGGTGTCTGGCTATCTCCCTTCTTGCTCTGCAGCACCCTTTTGAGCCAGAAAGTCAATCTCTGGATTTGAGCTTCAGCTGTTGAACTGAAATTGAGGAGATTGGAAGGCTGAAAAAGACAGTTGCAATTCCCTAGTCTGAACTCAAAACGCAATAGCCAATTCAATGGAAATTAGCCAAGCTCAGTGTTCCTCTAAAGGAGACTGTCCCTTTTTACCATATGTTTCATTTGTCATTGATCTTGATGTTTGCAATCTGTAGTTATTGTTCACTCCCTAGCTGCTTTTAGGTGCTCAAGAGGAATTTTCCATATCAATACAACAAGATTTTTCCATTTCAATACAGGCAGAAAATAACTTTTTTTAACCTCAAACCTTGATGCTACAAACCATTCTTTATGTCATTTCCAGACAGTCTTTCTGGGTTGCTACTTAAATTGATTTGGAATCTAAAACTGCTACACCTCTGTCACAAAACTGTCAATCTCAGCTAGTGACCACTGGGTAAGTATTAGATTAATATGAAGATGGTGGCAAACAGACAGCTCTCAGTCATTCTCTGTCCTCTCAAGTTTATAAAGTATGCTACTTGTAGAAGCACTGACAACCTGGCACATTAGGTGGGGCTTTTGAACCACAGTTTTTTATAACTGATGTGTTTTTGACATTGGGAATTCTTCTATTGAAGTGTTTCTGGTATCAAGACATGGCTGCAACAGGAGGAGTAAGGAGGGACTCACAGTACTCTTGCACTGGTGGGTAACTACATGGTGCACGTCTGACCTCTGAGACCAGATTTGCAGAATTAGGAATTGAAACTTCTTTAAGAGGGAGGTTCTGCCCTTCTAATTCTGGGATTTTGTATCCGGGGTGTTGAAAGACCTGTCCTGTAATCGTAAAGGGGATCAGTGACTCAGGCATTGGTACGGTCATGTGAGGGTGAGAGCAGCATCCCACATCACCTACAGGGATCCACTGCCCCATTCCAGCCCCTCTGTGGAGGAATATCAGAATGTCTTACTTGTGGCTAAACAGCTCTCTGGTTTTGTAACTAATCCCAATAATATAATGAACATTTCTAGCTTATCCTCACCAGTCTTGGAACCATTTTCGCTCATCAATGTGTGCTTATAAAGCAAACACAGTCCAGATTATGCCATGGTTTCTGAATGGAAAATCATAGCAAAAAAGAGGATTCTTTTCTCACTAATCATGGGGTTTGTAAGTAAGAGAGAAAATGTGGACAGAAAGAGAGAAAAAATACCACCGACTGAGTGGGGTGATTTTTTTTTTTTCATTTTCCCTTTTAAAAATGGGAAATAGTTTTCTTTAGTGAGGCAATTTAAAGTGTCTTGTAACTAAATTGTGAATGTATTAAAATAATCCCTCACTTATATAATTTCTGAATTTGGTCTAAAATATTTATAAATATAGATTGACAGAAATCATTAATGTCACAAAAATAAACAAAATCTCAAAGAACTAATTGTCTTTTTCTTTTGGTGAGCATAAAGAAATGCCCAGTCTTCACCAGAAATATGGCATGATCTGAAGGACAATTATTTGTTTACATTGTTTCTAAGACCTTAGAAATATCAGTATCATTTTTGGAATGGCTGTTTCGTGAGTATTTTAGTTTTGGACCATATGAGTGGAGACAGTTTTGATTTAACTTCATATCTATTTTCAAAAATGAGACAATAAACACATGAAAATATTTTTTCATTATAGTTTTTTTGGAGTAGAAAAATGTTCAATGTAGTTGTTCTCTATTCTTAAACTCATCTTCCCAATACTTCCCAATATCTCTCACTTTTTACTCTCTCACAGCCTGACTAACTGGGAAAATTAGATGGTCTAGTTCCTTCCATCCTATCCTTCAGAGGTTAATACACAGAAAATGGAGCCACCATTTAGTCAAAATTTTAAAAAGATTTTTAAAAATAAAAAATTTAGTTTTGCTCATCCAGAGTCCAGGGGACAGGCCAAGTGTGGCAGAGGGATGGAGAGAGAGGATGAAGCCCTAACTGCTGGGATGCGAGGAACAAATCTGCACACAGAGGAAATAGTGTCCTCCAACCTTCACCTCAGCAGGAGTCACATACTAAATTTTTCTCTTCTTAGCCTGGGTGGTCAGTGCTGTGCCATGGTCAAAGTGAGCAGAAGAACCAAAGTCCTTTGATCATCTCTGGCAGTGGTTGACTTTTTCTGTAGGACAAAAAATGTGCTCACAATAAAGGATAAATAAGAAACACTAATTCAATTTTAAAATAACATTTTCCTTCTTTCTTACAAAGGTTTCCTTGGGAAAAAAAAAGTAAAAAAAGAAAGAAAAAAATAAGATAAATTATAGCATCTCTTATTTTCCTGGCCTCAGCCTCAAGCCGTTATAATTGCTGGAGTGAAGGTAAACAGCAAGCCAAACCAAGCCAGGCATTTGGCTCCCTGTTCTGCTGACTGATGTATTGTTATTTGAAGTGCTGCATACCTCATTATCTGCAGTTAATAAAGTAGTATTGTGGGCAGATCTGCAGTGCTCTCAGATCTGTGGAACAGGTTAAAAAGTGGACTGGCACTTAAAGGTTGTGAAGCAGAGAAAATGATCTGCGAAATTCACAGTGAATAACAATGCATGTCTTCCATCATTGTGTTGCCCCCTGTTTTCTGCTTTTAACCACAGCCAAAACAGCCCATTCCCCTTTTATTTTTTTCCTCTATACATATTCACCTTGGCATATTTCTTCATCTAGTTGTGGGATTGTACTCAAATATTCACACTGGGACCACAAGGCTGAAGTATCATTTTTGTTTTCTAGGTGAAAATGTCTTTGCAATAAACAGGGAAGGTAAGATTTGCGCCTAACTTCAAAGAAGGAATAAAACATTTTTTATCAAACTGGAATTTGATAAAAAGTGTGCTACAGGACATGGCCTTTCTTTAGTTGTTAGAAAAATCAAAACTTTAATGATTTTCACACAAGATTTCAAGTAAAGGGATTTCATTAAAAGGTTGCAATACTAATTTCAGAGCTTTCCACATCTTAAAAAGAAATGGTTTAAAAGAGTAAAACAAACAAATTAGCCCAAGATAACTTTAGTTCATAGTACCCCATGTCTACTGCTGCTGTGGCCAACAGTAATTATCGGAAGACCTCTCTGTCTGTTCTATGCTTTTACACTTCTGCACTCTCAGAGGTGCACAGTGGGACTGGGACAGTCCAAGAGCAGGTGTCAGAAGCACTGAGATGTTCACGGGCTGTCCCCAGGCAGCACAGTGACCCTCAGGCTTTGACATCCTCTCTACCAGGCTCATCAGTGCTCATTAGTAGGTGAGGGGAGCTTTGCCTCCATTTTCACTCCAGCCCCTCTGACAGGACATTTGCCCATCCCACACATCCTGGACACTCACTGAGTGGTAAACTACAGCAAGTCCAGACATTTTCAGACTTTGGACTACTAAAATGTGTCTAAAAGAAACAAGTTTATAGATGTCACAAGCAATCCAAGTAATGGTTTGCAGCTCATCAAAAATGTTTTAGGCATCCAGGTCATAAAGTTTGAAGCCACCAGCTGGGTACAGAAGCGTTAAATGGACAAAAGGGATACTAGAAGAAAAGAGGAGGATTTGTGAAACAAGTACATAAAAAAGCTCTCAGCCATTTCTTTATTTACAGCGTATGAGCTTCAGCTAGCTGTCCTACTTCTTGTTTGTCCTACAGGCCTCCTTTATGGAGAAAAAAATGGGTAAGGCATAGGCAATCAATTAAACAGAGCTAAATTAAAGTTGTTGACAAAAAATCATAATGTGCATTTGATTATTCAGCTTCGATGAAACAAATATTTCAGACAGCATTCAAGCTTCCATTGTTTTTATGGCCAGTATGTTTGCTGTCATGAACTCAATCACAGCACAATAGGAGGTGAGACTAAATGGTTTGACACATAACAAGTAATCATGATAAAAGAATTGACACTCAATGCAGTGCAGAGGCTGTTACATTTTTAAATGCAAAGTTAATTTCGAGATTGATTGAAGTCTTCTGCCTTTCTTCTAGCAATGGAATTAGTGCATTATTGTGGGCCTTCTGCAGCTCTTTGTCTAGTGTGTGGCATCTGCAGTGAGTTCAGTAGTGTTTAAAAATGCATTTAGATTTGAGCTTTAGAATAACCTTTGTGAGTACTTTTCCCCCTTGAAACTTCACAGTGAATTTGATATGGGAGATGGAGGAGGAAAAGGAGGAGGAGTTGGCATTAGAGCTTCACAGGATACTGAAGGATTCTGTTTACCCTGAGCCCAGGTAAATTGCTGGAGATTTAGCACACAGCTCATACCATTTGTCTGAGCATGACCTTGAGAGGACACCTTCTTTCTGGTTTGAGGGGGGTAATTTTGTTTCATGCACTTGTCAATCTTGCAGCTATTTCTCCAAAAGCAAGCAAGCGTACAGAAAGAAATGTGTGACAGCACTGAGAGGTGGCCCTCCAAAGTGTAAGGGTTGATTATTAATTAAGCTGAGGCTGCATCCAAAGCTGCAGTGCTACAGTACAAAGTTATTTATGTTGTGGTTTTTTGGAGGGTTGTGTGTGCTGGTCTAGCACGGTTCAGATCTTGCACAAAGGATTATTTGCAAACAAAGGCAATCATCTGTATGTGACACTCCAAATGGTGTTTGCAAGTCCTCTTGCTAAGGGCAGTGATGCATGAGGGGTCTGCTGGAACAGATCTGTGCTAATCAAGATGATTTTTTGGCTCTTGGGTAATTCCTATGGTCTTAACTAAATCAGACTTTAGGGCACTTCTAATTGCTTCCCTAGCACTGATTTATAGCTGCAAATGGAAGTGGTCTGCTCTAATTCCGCTTTTGAATATCCACAGGTTGTGCAGTGTTTGTGTGTGAGAGGGAGGTGGCATTGTCTGGGTGGTTGGTGCTGGCAGGAGATTAGCTGGAGGCTGCAGGGGCACAGCAACAAGGGAGCTCCTGTCATTGTCCTTGGTATGCAAATGCTCTTGTTCATTACCTGAGCCCTAGCATTGCAATTAAAAATGAGAAGAAAGAGACAGGCAATAAATAGTGCAATGTCTGAAATTGTGAGTTACAATACACCCTAAATCTGCTAACCCTTATTAATGAAAACTCAGATTAGCCAAAATCTGCTAACGTTTATTCATGCTGGGAGAGAAATTTGTTTGCATATCAATAATTTTCCCAAATTGGATATATTTCCTTGTGCTTCAATTGGACTATAACAGAGCTACATGCAGAATGAAGAGCATAGCACTTCAATTATGTGACCAACAGAAGTTATTCTTTAAGATCTGTTCAGTTTAATTTTACCACAAATCCTGAGAAACAATCACTGGGAAGCTGAGAATTGAGCACTGGGAAGGCTCATGGCAGATTAGGAAACCACCAGACCTTATTGCAAGGAGTGCTTCTGCTGCTAACTAAGATTGTTGTTGGAGGGATGCACAGTCAGATGTTTTTCACTTGACTTCCAGTTTGGCAGGAAAGCAGGACATGGATGTGGATATTTAGTGTGGAACAAGTGCACAGCAGCCTGGAGTGTTGGGAAGTGGCCCGAGATCCCAGCCAGGCACTTCTGGATGTTTTACCCAAACCAAATGATAATAAAAAATAAAATAAATGCTGTTACAAAACAGTTAGAATTTTACTTTCCAAACTTAGTAAAAAAAAGTAGAATTAATATTTAGGTTTGTGCAACACATGTGGTACACTTCATGGGAGTAGTCAAGCATTTTTCTTTTATATTTTAAAGAATGGTTTTAAAAGTTTTCTAAAGGAAGACAATTTCAAAAAATTCTTTGAATTCAAGCTTTTTTTTAAAAAAATAAGCTTTGGAATTTTGAGATGCACACTTGGCTCTGTTTGCATAACTGCATGAATATTTTTTTCTGAAATTTTAAAATAAGTCTTATTTAGAACTTAAAAATTGCCAAAACAGCAATGAATCATTGTACCTTATTTAAATTAAAATAATTTATTAAAATTTGCTGCAGGGCAAAATGTAGTTTTTGTGTTTGAAGTAATGAATACAATTTGGTTTTTGAAACCCCTTAATTTTTCACCAGGCATAAAAGACTGTTTCCAGCTCAGTTCTGCTGGTTTGTGTGTCATGTAGTGAAGAATCAAGTACTGAAAAGAGTTAAAGCAATTTAGGGCTCTATCTTCTTTCTCACTAATGGCATCTTCATTGCAAATCAAGCCTGAACACCATGTGAGTCACCACACTCTAAATTTTCTTTAGAAATTCAGTAATGCTGAAGTGAAACCTGTAACTTTCTAACAACTTTAATGGGGGTAGTATTTCAACCCAACTAACCAGGCCAGCGAAGCATTGTTGTAATCACTATCTTATGCATAGTTCAGCAGTAATAATCTCAATTACATATAGATAAGTCATTTGTATTCATAAAGACAGCTCTAAGTCTTCAAAAACTGGCAACCTGTATTTACTGGTTTGAAGCTGTTTTAATTTTATCTTTTGCTTTTGAATTACTTTTATACAATTATCTCTCCCCATAAAAACTCCTTTCTGTGTTCATTGAACATTGAACAACAATATGTTTTCATTTGAAAAGTCTTAGCATTTCAGATTAAAATAGATTCATTAATTACTCTTTTTCCCCAAATTAATTTTATTTACCTACCTCTATATAGGCCTGTGTCTTTATTTTATAACTTGGATTCAATTCTAGGGAATAAATAAAAACACAATATTCAGGATATTTAATGCATAGGGAGAAATGGCAGCACTGTTTATCATTGCAGTTGCCTAAAATGCCCAGATTAGAAGGGACCTTGAAAGATCATCTGGTCTATCCTTCCACTGGAAAGGGAACCCAGATGAGATTATCTGGCCCCCTGTCCACCCACATGTTGAAAACCCCCAGTGGTGGAGACTCCACCATGTGCCTGGGGAGATTGTTCCAGTTAATGATTGGTCTTACCTTAAACAATTTCTTTCTTATATTGACATGAAACCTTTCTCCCTGGAACTTGTACCCATGTGGCCCCTTTTGAGTGGGGAAAGAGAAAGACTCCACCCTCTTTCTTTCTGCCCCATAAGTGCTGGAATACTGGGACAAAGTTCTCCTTGAGCCTTCTTTTCCCAAGGGACAAAAGAACTATCTCCTTAAATCCTTCCATGTGTGGCAGGCTGTCTCCAGACCTTTGATCACCTTTGGGCTGTGGCCCTCCTTTGGGCTGTCTCCAGTCTATCTGTGTCTTTCTTGAGTTATGGTTTCAGAAGTGGGCTGTGTTCCAGGTGTAGCCCTGAGCAGAGTGGGATGATCACAGCTCTTGTCCCTGTTAGTATTGCCCTGTGGATGAAGCTCAGGATCTTCTCTGCCTTTGTTGCTGCAGAGGTGCCCTGCTGACTCCTGGCTGGGGTGTGACCCACCAGGATCTCCAGCCCCCTTCAGCAAGGCTGCTCCCCAGCCCCAGAACCTGGTGTGTGCTGGGCTCATCAGTTATGTCACCCCACGTGCAAGACTTTGCACTTGCCTTTGTTAAACTTCATGTTGTTCTCCCTCTCCCACTCTCCCAGCCCTGTCCAGGGCTGTCTGTGAGGTGGGTCACTCTTCTGCCTTGTTCATTTCACCACCTGGGCTTGTGTCACCAGCAAAACTGGTGTTTTCAATCCCAACAGCCAGTTTACTTAGGAAGATGTTGGACAGCATGAGGCCCAGTATCAGTCCCAGGAGACTCCTTTTGGGACCAGCTGATTTCCAATAATGCAATTAATTGGGTAGGTTACAGAAGAGTTACCACAACTCAGCAAACCAAAAGCAGGCTCAGTTACTTCACAGCAGTCTTTTCTTCAAGTATTTTGACTTCATGGTAATGCAGACTACCTTCCCACACTTGATCCCCAAGGCTTAGTGCAAAAACTACATAGTGGAGATAAAATATTCAGCAGTTGCTCATTCAGAGAGCACCAGCTGAGGACTTTGTGAAAAAGGGGTCTGTGATCATGTAATTAACGACAGGAGAAAAATACATATTTATGAGCTAGATGGATTTTGGTGTTTCCTAAATTTTGAGCACTTGTCACTGTAATCTTAATATTTAAAATGTTTCTTCTGCGTGTGTAGCATGTCAGTCAGTGTGAGCAGCAGAAGGCATGACTGGGTCCCAAACCTGCTGCTTCTAAGAGCCTACCTGGCTTTTGGGCACCAAGTAACAACCCAAACTGCCTTTTTGTCTCTCCTGCAGAAGAGTCAGTCCATGAGGACTATCCTTCCTGATAGAAGGCAGAGGGAAGAGTTTTATGGATTTTTTACCCCGTGATCCAACTCACAGAAAGAATTTTGTCTCTTCCCACTCTCATGCAAGTTATCTTACAGATGTAGGTGATGTTAAGAATTCAGAAATGAGAATTGAAATCGACTGCCTAAAGCATTTAAAAAGGAAATTTGGGGTGGCTGTCACCAGATTTATTTTAATTACTAAACAGGATGGCTCTAAATATCCAATAAATATCACCTCAGATCTTAGTCACTCCAGCTCCCTTTCTTTAAGCTTGCACATTCTCTGCACAGTGGTTATTTCAGTTGTAGCAAAGGCAAAGTACTAGAAACAGAAAAAACATGCAAATAAAATTCCTGCACATCCTTCAGAAACTGTCTGTGCAGCCTGTAATTTCTAGGGCAAAGGTTTGATGTCTGATGCTTCAAGTGAAGTTTGAAACCGAAACAAACCCTGGCTCCTGTGGAGAAGAAAATGTGTCGAGGAAGTTTGTCCTTTTTAATCAGAGCACCTAAGAAAAAGTGTTAGATCTAAAATATAAAGGTTTTGTCAGAACAGGCTTCTATAAAAATTCAAGAAAGAGAATTTTTTATGCATTTTTTTAATAAGATTACATTGAAAAATAAGATTTTCAAGGTCTCTCCCTCACTGCTACCATCCTGGACAGAGCAGTAAGGAGATTAACTGTTTAACTGAAGATAAGAGAAAGGGAGAATCACAATACATATCCACATAACTATTT
This sequence comes from Hylia prasina, assembly GCA_013397195.1. Lineage (NCBI taxonomy): Eukaryota > Metazoa > Chordata > Aves > Passeriformes > Sylviidae > Hylia > Hylia prasina. Next base: position 723,066 of record VYXD01013264.1, on the reverse strand, counting down.
TTAAAATATTCTTATAAAAATTTGTTGATAAATAATTCTATTACATTTTCACTTGGAAACAGGGCCTGCCCTGGTTTCTGTGGTTGTTATGGCACTTTCAGTATCTCCATTCCTCTGTAAGAATGTAGAAAAGATTAATGAAAAATTGACCATAATTGCTAGAGGTGGGTCTCCAAATAGAGACCCAAAATCAACTTCCTCTTAAGTTTTTGGTTCATTGTGTTGAAATAAACATTGCAAGGGCTTTTTCAGAGGATTAAATGTTTTTAGGCAAGGACAATCTCAAGGTAAAATCTTGTAAAATATATTAGAATTTTCCCATGTACATGTGCTTGTGAGTGTGTATACATGAGTGTAAATATATATATAAAACCTTCTGGGAAGATAGCATGTCATTTATACAATTTAATACATCCTAGAGAGATGAACACATGCCAGTGTTGCAAATTTATCTAAAGGAGAAAATGGATGTTATTGTGACAACCTCCACCAAAGGAAGGATTCAGGTCAGAGGGACCAGCCAGTTATAGTGAGCTTTTCCATCAGATTCACTAAGTGTCACGTATGGCTGTGCCTAAGACAATATTAAGTATTTGTAAAAGTTTGGATCACATATGACATTGTACAGAAACATGGGGGAGGGAGAGGGGAAGAAAAAATAATTATTACCTGTGTATGAATGTTTTGGTTCAATCTTTGAGCTTCCTTGAATTCATGGCTGCTGAGAGTCAGTAATTTTGTCAGCAGCTTCATTATTTTATGCCTAAAGGTAGGCAATTACATTTTGTATTTGAGTTTCAAATATCCTCTGAAAATCAAGTGATTTATTTAAGTGCTTTGCTGTGAACTTAGCCCAGTTCTGTTACTCAGGCTGGAATATATTGGCTAGTATTCTTCAAAAGTTTGTCTTAGAATTAATAGGCATATGCAAACAGGCATATTTTGATCTGTTCAGTTTTTGTGTTCCTGCTTCTTTTGATAGGTACTCAAACATCACATACAACCTTTTGTCCATCTCCTTCTCCACAGGACTATATTTATAAATGGTTTCACCTTTAATATGGCCCTGCTTTCCTATTTGAGAGAACAGAAATGACTTATCAGCCTGGTAGCAGATCCCTATTTTGTCTGCTTCCCATAATCCATCAGGAGAGGGTTAAGAAAAGGACCAGTTATCTCATAGCAGTCAAATTCTTTGTACATCATTGAGTTTTACATTGAACATCTCTGTGTGCTGTCAGCTGCAGAGAAAGAAGATTACACTGTGTGTCTGCTACATGAATACCCTGTAAATACTGCTTTGGTGCAAAAGGCAGATTTCTAATCAGTGATAAAATAAACAGAAACTGCTGGTCATTTAGCATTCAAATAGCCAAATTTGGTTGCTTTAATGCACAATAGCAATTTACTTCATGTGTTAACAGAAAGCTAATAGCACAACAGCCAAAATATCCAAAGGAGTAAAACAAACCCCACAAATGAGAGAGGTTATGAAAATCTTTAAAAGCAGTCCTTCATACTGGGCTGCTCACCAGCGTTTACAGTGCAAACAGTTCTTTTTTGAATCTGTGAATGGTTTTTAATCACTGACCTCCAAGTTGGGGATTCATTGAATGTAACCGTTCTTGAATGTATGTTGTCACCCAAAGCATGTCTGTATACAGGAATGCAGAAGGCTGTAGTACATTCCAGAGGAGAAAAAAAAATCTGAATTAGAGTGGTGGAGGTTTCTTGCAGGATGCTCTTGTATCTTTTGAGAAATGACAGGCATCTTTATGAAGTGATGCAACACTCACAGAGTCACAGCAAATGTGCAGATTGCTCATTCTGCTGCTGGTGGGAATTGTAATAGTATAGCCTGCATGGGGCTTTGTTTTCACAGCCAGACACAGAAACAAATTCAAACTTCATAATTAGGGCATAACCCAAATCCCAGGCTCTTAAAAAGCTCTATTTAACTCTGCTGTTTATTATGTTTCCCCAAGGACTCAGTACTGATCGATAGCTGAAATTTGGATGCTGGCCATAGGCGGCTTTTACAAATAATGGCCCTTGTAAAGTCCATAGTGCAGCAAACAACCTTAGTACCACAGATCTTCACTTAAGAGTTTCCTACATTTAGAATGTGCCCCTTTCTTGTGGCACTTGTAAGTATTATGATTTAAAAATCGGTGTGGACCGTTAATAAGAGTCTGGACTGTTTTAAATGTCATTGAGAAAATATCAACTTTTATAGAGTGATCAGTTTGGTAAGTGAACTGATATAGCAGAGACAGCCATCATGATGGGTTTATGCCATCTCAGTTTAATTCAAAGAAAATTCTCCACATCAGTACTTATTCTTTGACAGGTTTTTTGTTATTTCCTCAGTTTTCATTTCAGTGCAGGGAGAGTCTTCAAATTTTTAAGATATATTGGTTGCCCTCCATTTCTTATGCAACACTGGAAGCATCACAAGGGTCTGCTTACAAATGGGAATGCTGTCCTGCCTGATGAATGCAATGCTCTCTTTTGGGACACAGGATTTCATTCACTTCCCAGCCTTGTTACTGGTCTGCTTGTGACTACATGACAAGGATGCTGCTGCATGTGGCTGCATCCTTGATGAAAACAATAGGTCTAGGTCAGCATCTTTAAATTAAACGGATGAAAAATGCAGCTTAGTTATCGTGGTTTAAATTCTGATCCACCTTCTTTAAAGAATAAAAATTGCAGAGGCTCTGCAACTCTGAAGAAAAATGATATTTTTCTTAGGTATGCAGTTTCTCCTGCTGCTGCCAATTAGAATTCTACATGTACTTTCAAAATTGTACTTGAAATCTTGGGCATGGCATTTTATTCCAGCTTAGCCTATAAGGAAAAAAAATGGCTTTGAACTCTTAACCAGGACATTTTAAGAGGGAAAGAAAGAAAAAAATCTTTCATTCTTGATATCTGGCGTCCTTTATTTTTTGTCTGAGCTTTGAATTACTGTTGTTGGGTTGGGTTTTTTTATTTCTCTTTTAATGAAAGTGTTGTGGGGGAAAAAAAGAGAGTCCTTTCTAGTACATGACATAAAAGAAATAATAAGTGAAACAGAATATAGCTGGAAGAAATGAAAACTCTTTTGGTCTTAGATTTCTCTGGCTTCAGCTTTCCATCAGGGAAAGTCTCTAGCTTAGCCTGGGCAATGGCACTCACATTAGAATTTGCTCTTCCTAAATTCATTTGTGAAGACACTTGTTTCTTCAACTGGTAGAATTAAACTACGCTCTTTTCTTCTATATGGTTTTGGGTTTTTTTTTTCTTCTAGAGCTATTTGTTAGTGAGATTTTAGATTTGCCAGTCAAGCCTCCTCTAAGACAAAGATGTACACTGACTGGATCCAGCCAAGATCAGGGGTTTCATGTGAAAATAATTTACCATTTACACACACTTACAGTTATTGTTTCTTTTCAGGTTAATAAAAAGCCATCGCTTTTAAATAACATGTAACCACTGATCATGGGACTCACAGCAATGTGTGCTGGCTCCCGGCTCGGAGTCAACTGCAGGTCTGGAGCCTTGTTTTGTATTTTCAAAACAGTAAGCATCCTATTTTCCACAGTAGCATATAGGAACTCTGGCTCCTTGGCTTTGGTCTGTTCAACCACAGATAAGCAAGTCATTCCAACTTAAACTAATAAGAACTTGAATTGTTGCCAAAAGATGTGTTGAAAGTACAATAGCAAGTCTAAAAATCAAAATACATCATTCATTCCCACTGGAATGGAATCCTGATGCTCAAAGGCTTCATTTCAATCCCAAAGCAAGTATGAGCAACTTTGAATAGCTGTGTACCATCTTTTGAAGTTATTTTTATTTTAAAAATGGAAGGAAACTTTTCTTACTATGCTGTATCCTCAAATCTTATTAATCAATAAAGCCTTAAAGTGGCAAGTCAGTCACATCCTCCTGCTAGGGTAAATGATGGTTTAAACCCTTTCTAAAAATTGCTTCATTTTTTCCTCTCTTCTCCATCATAACATTTGTTTTGTTACAGGCTGAAAATGTGCTTTTCTGACTGCACTTTGTCACCCACAGATTCCAGTGCACAGTGGGTGGAGAGCTGGGGATTTGTGTTCTGTTTTCATGCAGAGCTGTGCATTAAAAAATGTGCTGCTACTGTTGTATTGTGAGTGGAACATCTTACCCAAATAGATAAATGAAAGTCTTTCCAATCTAAATGAAACTAAATAAACCAATTTGATTACTTTCTATTCAGAAAATAAGAATACAGAGAAAAAATAAAAAATAAGGAACAAAAGGCAAAAAGCATAAATATCTGGTGATACCTATGCATGTATATTTGGTTATGGTTCCATTTATCATAACTAAAGTCTTGTGCTTTAATGAGGAGACAAGAGGCATCAATTGTGCCCCTCGTTATTAGTTCAACTTTTTATTATGAGTAATTCTGACCTGTATAATGAAATCAGATTATGTGTGAAAAATGAAGCAGAGCTTTACTGAAATGCAGTGTGAAGGTCAAATGTGGATTTGCAGCTGTGGGAGACAACTGTAGCTGTGAGACACAACTCTTTTTCCAATAGACCAAGCAAAACATTTCTGATTCTGAAATACAATTCAAGAGGGAGATAAAAGGAACAAGGAAAGAGAGGTATGGCTTGAACACCCGAAAAGAGAAGGAACTGTAAAATGCCATTTCCTAAGACAACCTATGACACAGAACTTGATTCCAGTCACCAACTCTTCTTCTGTTTTGTTTTGTGTACACAGGGAATTACAGTACTCATCAAGGGTCTGGGTCAGGCCCCTAGTGTCGTGAATGAAAACACTTCCACTCTCTGTAGTGGTAGCTCATCATTCAGGGCTTCCAGAGGTTCATGCTTATTTATAAGCAGATTGTTCCTGGATTCATTTGTATTATTTAGAGGTGAAAAATGTCACACTGATGCTTTGGAAATGAAATTATATGACAATATTTGCTCTGCATTTAAATGTTTAAATTCTGTGTGGCGCACTTTAAGTGAAACACAGACATTCTGAGAATGATTATGGCATTAAACAAATGCCCTCAATATGATTGGTATGGATTTAATACATTTAAAACAAAGTTTTAAGAGTTTGCTTTTTTCTTTCTTTTCAAAATTTTAATTTTGCAAAAGGGAAAGAAACATTGAAAAAACCCCGATTTTAAAATTGTTGAATGCAATTGAAAAGAGCAAAGCCAATACAGAACAAAATATATTTCTAAATAACTATTTAAGGATGAAAATATTTTAAATATGCAAGTGTTACCAAGAATTATCTAGCTTGCTGTAGCAAATAGTTATCCTCCAGAAAACTGATGCTTCTATTCAAAAAAACCCCACACTCTAATTGCACTCTCTACAAAGACTGCAGATCTGTTCAAATTTGGAGAAAATAATTACATAGTTCAGAAGTTATTCCAAAAGGATGGAACAAGCAAGACTTGAACTGAAAACTGTGGGTCTGGGAACGTGTATCCTACAGACCATTAGGAACAAGGTCTCAGACACAAATCTAGGTGCTGGATTGTCCTTTGTTTGTAAACCCAGGAAAAGTCAATTCCCATTTTGATCTTTGGAAGAGCAAAATAACTCATATCCCTCTGCCAGCCAAGGCTTTGCTTCAACTTGCCTGCTCTGCCCTCAGCTGTCTTCATTTTGGAAAGGTTTGTAGGGCTGCCTCCCTTCTTCCAAGTGCAACTCATTACAGGCTTATATTGGGGTACCCCAGAATCAGTGGAGAATAAATCCCACAAAAGGTTGAAGTTTCATCAATTTTCCATCAAAGTTGGAAAAATATGACTCTTAGAAGGGGTGTAAACTCTGGTAAGTCATCAGTGAAGTGTTTTATTTTTGCTGATGTTGATATCTCTATTTCATCTTTTCAACAGACTATCTTAATTGCTTCCCTTGCACTCTAACAAACTCATCTTTTTCCATTCATTAGTGCTTTATTACGTCTTGCAGAAACAGGTATGAGAGTACAAGATGATTTCCTATTTAGTGGTGTGTGTTAAACCAACACTGACTTTCAGTGAGGAATTAGTTTTTGTCTCTCCAGCTGGAATATTAGTTTAAGCTGTGAGGGACTTTGACATCTTTTAGACGACATGAAATGTGTAAGAGTGAGTTTTATTACGCAGATAAGCAGAATAGATCCTAAAAATGTTTTCACACAATCCCCCACAACTTCATGTGTTAATATGAGGAACTTGTAAATTGTCATCACTAACAAAATAATTTGCTGAGCTGCCTCTTCAGGACAGTTATGCATTGCCGAGATAATAATTTTTGGTCTATAAATACAATTCTATGTAAAGAATATCTATGTCCCTAGATATCGCTGCAGCAGTGACATCTCTTTATTGAAATTCTTGGTTTAAAAAGGTGTTGCTGTTTTTAATCTGAAATAAGATCAAAATAAAAAAATGCAACAGGGAAATGATTGCTACTCTTGATCGTGTTTCTGTCCCCAGAGTAAAGCAAAACACAGTTTACTAGGGAAAGATGAATGTCATGGATTTGAGGGTATTGGGAGCTTTGCCAATTTTTTAACTAAAGTATAGGGAGTCACACTTAAAGCTTCATGAAACAGTGGGAGAAGAGGATCCATTCCACAGCTTACACCTCTTCATGGAGGAATGCTGGTTTCCAGCAAAGACTTCGCTAACACAAAATCTTGCCTTCCCCTGATCTGAGTTTGTCAGTTTGGTCTGAAATGGAAGATTCTTTATCAGGATATCTGATTAATTATATATCATAATGTCTGAGGCAGCTGTAGACTTCAGTTAGCTGTCACTTATCCAAGTTTACCCAAAACTGAATAGCAACTCCTCTGGCAACTAATCCTTTATTATATTAGCTCAAAATGAAACACTGCTGAAGAAAGGATCTGAAATTAGTCTCACTCTGGCAAAGGTATAATTAGCTGGTTTATTTGTTTGCAGGCTATCTGTGTTGTGTTGTATGCTTTACTAAAAAGATGAATGACAAGCTGGAGGTCTTTATCTCAACTCTGATCTCTTCAAAAAGGCTGTTTCCCTTTCCACTGGCAGAAATCAGGACGCCAGATCTCAGGTGTCAGGGACTGCAGGCGAAGCAGGGGTCAGGAGCTGCAAACAGAGGTCTTCTGCAAGGGTGGAGGAGAGATGCTTGGGAAGAGGAGGAGACCTGCCTGCTGCAAGGACACTGAGCTACAGAGACCTGCCCATGTATCCAGAGCTGTGTGTCAGGGCTGGGTTGACCCAGTAAGGCCCTGAAAGTTACCCTTTCCAAATATCTTAGTCTCACCATTGTGAGTTTTCACTACATGATGAGTACTTACTGCATTGGGGTTAGTATTTGTGCTGTCAAATCAGTCTTGAAGAATTGGAACCTTTTGCTGCCTCTGCTTGTCTTGGTGAACAGGTGATCCGTTTCCTCTGGCTGCCCAGGCATCCCTCACATTCACCTTCAGGGTGAATTTTAAGTCTAAGCCACCTAGCTCAGAGGTGCAACACCTGCCTTCTGCAGCAAGAGGTGACGAGCTTCCTTCACATATTCCCTTGTAGATTTGATTCTGGTTCCATGTCCCAGGTCAGCTGGAGGGAGGCTCCAGCCCAAAAGGGCACAGAGATGTCACAGAAGCCCAGGACTCTGTTGTAAAAGCAGCAGATACAGCAAGTTAGAGGCTGATGATGTGTTTGAGAATGAGGTGATCCCCACTGGAGCTGACTGAATTTAACATCTCACGAGGCTTTCTCAAGTGTAATGGAATACATTTGTGTTAGTTCTCATCATTTCTTTTACAAGAGCCAACTGAGAATCCCATAAAAATGGGTCTCTTTGCCCAGAAAGCAGCCCAGTTGGCTCCATTTTGTCGATTCATAGGCAACAGTGCAAGGCCTAGAGTCACCGAGTCTTGGCAGTGCTTGTGGAGGCTGACCAATATTGTCCCTGCCATAGCACTGGCAGCCCCAAAATGTAAAGTTTTTATGGCCCAACTAATCCAGCCTTTTTGGGATTATGTAACTTCACGTCCACAGCTCTGTGGATGCTTCTGGGACTGAAAATTGCTAATCCTGCATGACATGCTGGAGTATAATAGTTCTTTGTGGAGTCCTAATCCAGTGCTTCTTGTACAGTGACCATAATAGAGCAGTGTTGGGGAGGAAGAGGATTGTAAAGTGAAGGCTCTGTTTTACTGAATGCAGAGTCCTTGTCTTGCAGACTTCATCTATTTCCGTAAGTCAGCAACCAGCAAAATGCTTCTCCAATTTTTTTTATCAGGCATCAGTTGGTTTTTAAATGATTATAAGCATGTTATGAAAATTGATCTGTGCTCAACTTGCTTTATAGTTGGAACTAAATCAGTATTGATTTTATATTTTTGTATTAAATTATATATCACGGCTTTAAAGTGCCAAATGCATGAATAAATAGAAACCAATTTTAAAGCAGTTTGTTGCACATGTTTTCCCAGAAGGTGGCAGCTGGGGAGCTCATGCTACTACATGGTACATTCAGACTACTACAGTGTGAACCCTCTGTGTAGGGGAAATAAGATTATGACAGAGAAGAAAGGGGACACTACACCTCTACTCACCACCACTCACATGTTTGAATTGGGAGTTGCATCAGAATCTTGTTCTGAACTCTACTAATGGTATGAATGATTTTTCCACAAGAAAAAAAATCAAAATATTTTAGATATCTCTTTATTTTATATTTATTTTCTATGCATATATATATACACACACATAAATATAAATGGAAAAAAAACAAAAAGTCTGCAGAGGGAAGAGATGGGAAACCAAGACAAAGCAGAGTGGGGTAGGTCTAAGTGGCTGAAATCCAAAGAGGTGGCTGATGTGACAGTTAGGCTGGGGTTGAAGACTCCAGTATAAGGCTATAGAACTTGTGCCACAGAGCAGAAATATGCCCAGTGATCAAAACTTATGAGAAGAAATTGGGACATAAACAGGGGAAGAGAGGGAGAATGTGATGGTGATAGAAGCAAACTCCTGCACCATTTTTAAAATGAGAAAGCTTTTAGACTGATTTTTGAAACTATAGGAGAGTTTGAAGTGATGACTTGGCATGTGTAGGAAGGTGGTGGCAGCTCCCAAAAGCTGAAAAGCTGCTGAGGAGCTTGCTGAGGTCAGAAAGAATTTTGCAGCTGTTGAGACTGAGGGCAACTTGGTGATAATGTATTGGGGTAGTCTGGCTTTTCCTTCTCCTGAGCATTATTTTGAGTCAGCCATGAAACGCAGCTTGACAAGGATGGCTGCTCTTTTCTGGAGCAACACCTGATCACATTTGCTCAAGAATGACATTAAAAAATTGGAAAATGCAATTTTTCATTTTCAGGAGGAGAGGGGGGTGGGAGGGGAAATTTGGCAAAGGGAGGTGTTTAATTATAAATAAAACCAAAAAGGTTGTTATTTCCAAAAGAACGAACTATATATTTAGGAATTTAGGTTAAAATTTCTCTCCTCTAGGTTAGTTTTCTTGAACACTTTAAACTACAAACAATTGAGACTATACCTGTTTCACAAGTAATTATGAAAGGTCCAGCAGAACAGTCTGTGTGTTGCATCAAAAAGAGAAAAATACATTTCACTAGCCATTTCCTGGTCCTGCTGGCTGGAAATATGAAATACCAAGTTTTGACAGAAATTTCTAGTTAACTAAAAATGTCATACATTTATGTGCACTGAAAATCAGAAAATGGTCTTGCTTGTCATAAGCAGCTTTGATGTTACTGGATTATTAAAGTCAGTTTTGAGAACAGACTTTACAAACAAAACTTTATTAGCAGACCTGCCAAATCAGCAGCACTAGTTGCAAATTCTGGTTGCATTTGTGCTCCCTCTTTATTAAGAACAATTATAATTAACGGTTTCTGTGGGAGGCTCTTCATTTTAGCTTTAAACCTTCACAGGAATCTCCAGAAGAGCGCAACTGATCTCAGTTCTATGAAATTTAATTGGCTTTAACACGGTTCCTGCTAATAAAATAGAAAAGTAATGTATCAGTAGGTGTCCTTCCTTGTTGCTTTCTCCTATTACAGTGATCCCACATTGGACTGTGAGAGCAATTTGATTCGCAAGTAAATCAGGAACACTTTCTTAAAGGGTGGTTTGTGAGGCACAGCACTGCTGCAGAAAGTAGCTTTGATTAGTGAGTAGTTGACACCCCTGAAAAACCTCATGTTAGAGAGAGCATTTTACAGTATTTCAGGTGGAGAAATTAAAAGGCTTGTTCGTTAACGATCTTATTACACTTTTGCTACACTGGCTGTCTAATACCCTGTCAAAAATCACCCTTGGCTGCCTGTCATACAGCTGCATACTTTCCAGCATCAGCTCTGTAGGATAATACGATATTTTTTTTACTTTCTGCCTTAAACTGTTGTGCAATCCTGTCCTGTGATATTTACACTTATCTAGAAGCAGTTGCATATCAGCACTTAGTGAGAGATTCCCTAGACACACTTGAGTTGTACAAATGTTAAGGCCCCACATTTACAGTAAATATTCCAACACTCATACAGTATTAATAATACAAATTCATAATATTTATAATATATCCCAGGGGAGAGGAAGGGAGGTTTGCTTGAGTGTATTGCGCATCATATCAAAAAGATTTGGAAACAGCTGCTTTTTTCCCCAGCTCGTGGCAGCTGATGGATGCTGCTGCTCTTGGAGACTGTGCTGTCTGACATCAGGTAATAGATGTGCTGCTGGAGAGCTACAGCATCCCTCAGGACACAGGGAGCCTCGTGGCACAGCCATTCAGTGTGATCCAACACAAGCACAAGTCATTAACACTGCAGGAATAGCAGCTGTAGGAAAGCCAGTACACCCAGTGCCAAACCTGATGATGATTTTGCCACTGAAAGTTCACTGGGAGAAAGCAGTGAGTGAGTCACACCTGGTGGAAAATACTGTGTCATTCTTATTTCCCCAAGATAAATTGCATATTGATCAACGACAAATCAGAAAACATCAGTCACTCTTGAGAGCAAAATCTTGGTGACCTGATGCTGTATTTTTATTCTGAGTTCTATTAGGTGAGCCCAAACCTCAGCAGCTCTGCTGCCTTTTATATTTTAAAAATAGTAAAGATAGGGTATCCAGAGAAAAGCCCCATCAAGCAGTTAGGATTAGGGTTTATGGGAAAGATCCTAAATGGAGTTAGGGATTCAATCTTTTGAAAATCCTATCTTAAGACTACAATGAGGTTTCAGCTTCCAAAGGAAAATATGTTCATAAACATTCAGAGCATCTGCTAGGTGGCCCAGGAGAAGATGCTGGTCTGTATAAGCACAAGTACACCGCAGATTCATGTGTTTTACCATTTTAAAATACCTGCCCTTTCCATTTGTAGGAAGGAGTTTTGTTCAGGATAGCAATATTAATTCTGGCTTTCTCTAACTTTTGACTAAAAAAATCTCATTCAAAATGTTTTATTCAAAAAATACTTTAAAATAAAAGTGTTCTGCTAACTACAATTAGGTTGACTGCATGCTAGTTCTTAGCCTTGATGCAGGTTAAAACTCAAGGATGTCTCATTAAGCCTGCCTGCAGGCAGTTTTGGACCTTTTAGCTTTACCTAATCTTCCTCCTAATCTCCCCATAATGCATAGTATGTGCTTTCTAAACAAATGGGGCCTAAGTTAAGATTTTATTTGATAATGGTTGGGATGCAGCAGCTGAGGGGCTTTATTTTGGTAGATTTTAACCACAGATACATCTTTGTATCACACAGTCTGTGATATCTAATTACTTGAAATAATTGTAAACAGTAGGACAGCTATAAGTAGCTGTAGGTCCTGGGATATCACTGAAATGGTAACTTGATTAATATATCACTGTATATAAGCATCAGAGGTTAGAACTAAACCAGTGCCTTCATAATGCCTTGTGACTGTGCTCACATGAGTTGCCCCCATGGGATGCATCACAGAGATGCAATAGCTCACTCTTCTGTATTAAAATTACATTTGCATTTTGGTCGAGATTTAATGTATATAAAATATATTTCTATATAACTTGATGATGTGTAACTATTTTTCAGCTTACTGTGAAGCAGAGTAGATCAATTTAGATGTTGCCATTGAGAGGGTGTAGATTTCTTTGGCAGTCACAAAATAGAGCAATTTTTCCAAAATATCAGAGAATGTACAGCTGCCATCTGAACTGATTGAAGCTGACCAGAGAGGTTATGTTTGTTTGAGTTTGGTGCAAAGATCCTGAAAATTTCTGTTTGCCCACCCTACTAAATGAGCATAAACATGTGTCGATGCTTATAAGCTGTGTATAAATTTTTAAAAAGGGGATAAAGCATATAAACATGGGCTTTTTCCATTCTCTGAAGGGGTGAGTGGTGATTTACTTATCCAATTCATTTTTAGAGAGACTCTGAATAGGGGGAAGGAAAGGGGGAAAATACTTTCCTCTGGTGAAGAGGAGGAGAATGCTGCTGCTTTTGCTGTTTTTACTCTATTGCAGAGTGGGTAAAGCTCCATTCTGCTATGTTTGAAGGACAGGTTTCAGTGAAAAGGGATGAGCATTCTTTTTACCCAGACCATTATGACACAGTGGCCCACGAGTGTGGAGGCCAGGAAGCTCCCCTGGAAGTCCACTGCCCAAATCCCATAAGCAGGAGTGCTGCAGATCCTATACCTGCAAACAGAAACTTGGCTGTTCTTTTTGATTGTGCTGGTGGGGGGTGGGAAATAAAGGTGGTGAGAACATTAAAAATAAAAATCCAAACTGAACTGTAGAAAGGTGATGTTTGGAGCACCTACTATATGCCATCACAGGTCATTAAATGATTATTTAAACAGAGAGTTGAAAAGGAAAAATCTGTACCTGGATTTTATCATAGAGATGATCCTGGAAATTCCTTTATATCTCTTCAGATTTATTACTGGAAAAGTCCCTTTGCTCTCATTTTGTGCTAGTCTTGTGGCTCAGCTCTTAATGCAACCCTATAAAAACACAAACCTGTAATACATGCCTGATTTCAGCTGTAAAAGGGCTTTTGTTCCTACAGTGGCCTCCCTTTGCTGAAAGTCTGCTCTGCGTGAGCTTTCTCAGTGTGTAATTACTTGAGGATCTATAGGTAAGACTTTTCAGTACTTAAATAACTACTATATGAAAACTCCATGGTGAGGCCTTTCATAAATCAGAGGAGGCTTTGGTGCAATTGATTTGATGATGCAGTTCACTCTGGGGGCTGTGAATGGTGGAGTCTAATGAAGAATATTGAAAAAGTTACAGAACCTTCTCTTGCTCTGGTGCTTTTTGTTTTGAGGCCGATGCTTGAATGGTAGAAGCAGTCAAATTATTAAACCCCACACCTTTCATTTTTATTTACAATACATATGTCTTCATTTCAAAGCATACATTTGTCCACATTTTTTCTTTTGTCAGTGCAAAAATTACGATTTCTGACTAACCATTATAGGATTCTCTTTAACTGATGTTTTTCTCTCATGCACTTATTGCATAAAAATATGCAAAAAATTCAGTGTAGATCTGTGCTGTACTAAGGGTGTTCATAAAAGGACATACTGCCCAGAGATCCTTTGGCTGCCGTTACTGATTTGTTTTCCTTTCCTCTTCCCTCTCCTGTAAGGAGCTCTTGGGGCTTCCCTGAGTTTTGCATTGCACTGCAAGGGTAAGATTTAAGTCCTGTCATGGATGCATGGCAGCAGAATGGCAAACAGCAAACCATTTTCTATATGGCATTTTAGCATGAAATTCTCTGAAGGCTTCTGGTTTTTCTCTGTTTAGAGAGAGAAAGCACAGTGTTATTCAAGATTGGGACAGTTTTTCCACAATATATCAGTGATGCCCTTTCTGTGAAGGACAGGGCTCAGCAAGCCTTCAAGCAGCAAAGCTTTCCTTTAGTGAACATAGTCCTTTTTGATGTCTGTCAGTCTTTTTGGAATTACATGTCTGGATTAAAGTAAAATATATAGTAATGTTAACTTGTGTTTCTTCCTTTAGTCAAAGAGTCATATTTCTTTCAATCCTTCCTTTGTTATTTTTGTGGGGTTTGTTGTTTTTTTTCAAGACAGAAGAAAAGACTAAGGCAGTCTTACTCTGATTTGGCTGAAGAGATCTTTAGATAGCAGTGTTAAGATTATGGCACAAAGGCAAATGCTATTGCACTCATACTGCTTTTATACAGCAATCACGTTGTACCAGAAATAATAATCTCTTGGTAAGCTAATTTCAAAATGATGATAATGACATTGATCTCCTTTCTAAAGTGCTTTGAGATTTACTGATGAATGTCTCGATGCAAGAAATAGATATAAATTATCATCAAAAGCATTCATGTACAGAAATTCCAAGGAAAATTATCAGAAAATTTAGGTTCCAAAGTTTAGTACTGCTATGGAAATTCTGTCTTCTACCATTACCATCAGTAAAGAGTGAAAATGAAGATGAAAATATGCAAGGCCAGCAAAGTAACCCTATGTGTGAGCCCCCCCTGCTGCCTCTGGCTGCCATTACCTGGCAAGCCCCTTCCCATAATCACTCCAGAGCTTATTTCAGAGCTTCAAGGAGAAGCACAGGGGACAGAGTGGTTGGAATTAGGATCAAATTCATCCCAGAGAGAAATCAAACTAGGAAAGGGTACTTTTTTATTCCTTCAACCAAAACTCTAAAATATATTTCCAAGAAAGGAAAGATTTGAAAAACTTCATTAAAGTTAATAATATTGGGTTTTTTCAAAGGTGAAACTATTATTTCCAGAATTTCATCAAATGTAAAATAATATTAAAATTATGCAGGACCCTTTGAATTTTTGAAATGTTGACAGAAAATTTTAATTTCTCTGTCTTTGGAAATAGCTTGTCTCTGCTAGGATTTTTAAATGCTATGTTTCTGATAGAAATGATAAGGAGATGCAAGTGTAAGGATTTCTACTGCTGCAGCCTTGCAGCTTCTTTGTTCATTTTCACCTGCTCAGCAGGAGAGGAGAGTAGAGTGAGTGCTACAGCAGGAAATGTAGCACATTATACCTTTTCTGCAAAAGTATTGACATCCAGGCATGGCAGTGAAGGATCAGGTCCCCTGGAAAGAGACTGCACCAAAAGTTGTGCTCCCTCAAGTAGGAGATGGGTTGCCTATGGAAATAGTCTTTCAGACCAGATTTAAAATTTGGAATCTATGGCTAGAAATAAGACCATGACACATGCTGCAGTTCTTGGATGTGCTGTTTTATAACTGATGCCAGTATAAGCCACAGTACAAGTGTAAATGCACTGTTCTGGTAATTCTGCAGAATTAATATTTGTTTGTATTTTTGCTTTCCTGGTTTAGTTCCCAATATATGCTGGGAAAAAAAAATCATTTCTCATAAAGGAGATTGAGAGGAATCCCACATATAAATATATGTGTGTGTCTGTCTGCTGTGGTATCTAACATCTGTCCTCTGATTTGGCATGAGCAAGCTCCTGTAGAAGAGCTAGAAATGTACAAACATACTTGGATGGGCAGAGAATAATGGAAGACCAGTGGAAGGAGAAAAATACCGAGCTGGGTTGCCTGCTACTGCAGCTAATGAGCAGTGTTAACAGTGTAGAGATAATGATGCTGATTTGGGGAGGAAAATGAAACTGGGAAGAAGTTGCAGGGACAGAAGCAAAGAGCAGCGCTTAATGGCAGCAGCCTGAAGGTGCTGTCTTTTCTGGGAAACCTATTCTGAACTGCTGTGTCATTCCCTGAAAACTGGAGATTTTATGTGGATTTTAGAGACTTTGGGAATCACTGAGAGAGCTGTGGGAGGACAAGGCAAAGTTTTTTCAGGGATTATCTTTAAAATAATAATAAGTTATGTAAGGTTATGTTCTCAGAGGGACTATAGAGAGATTGAAGGCAAAACATATGCTGTTAAACTATGAAAGTGATTGCAGTGTACCCACCTAAAATAACCCTGGAAATGCTGTTTTGGAGTAGACTTCACATTTGCTTTTAAAGAATTGTGTAGGTTTGCTCTAAATTTTTAAACGGTTGCTGTACACTACTCTGAAAGCTGCTGAACATCACCAGTGTATGAAGGTGTGGGATGCTTACACAGCCTCCAAGATGAAAAGGACATTATGGGTTTTCTCTGAAAGTCATTGGTAATATTGTCAAGTTTTTTGGCCTTTGGCTTAGGCCAAGCTGTTGTTCATAAATAATCAAAGATAAAAGGATGGCCATTGCTTGGCAAAATTTAGCATTCCTGTTTTTGGGAACCCTTTCATGGCTTTACTAACATGGCTACCAAGAATGAGGCCAAGGTTCTATAATCTCACAGATGTATGTGCTGAAAGCCTTGAAATTCTTATGCTGTGAAACATGTGGTAATATAGTGTCAAGCTGTTTTATGTAAAACTTTCAGCAATTTTGGAATCCATCATAACTGCTTAAGAAAACTCCCTGAAGGCTACAGTTGACCTTGGATTTATAACTGACATGTTTTGACATTCTCTTTCTTATTAAAGGTGTGTATTCACTTTGCAGTGTCTTCATCACAAATACAAGATGAGATTGATGAGACCCATCCATTAATTCCAACTTTTTTTCATGACGTCTTGCACATCTCCTGTCCCATCTCCAGCCTGTGCTTTTCATATTAAGCAATAATCTGAACTTGCATAAAAGCAGTCAACTTGCAGAGATACAAGGGTAACTTGGTCTTTCCAGATAATAGAGTTTAACCTTTTGATTTCTAAATGTGATTCCTTTCAGAGATGCAAAGTGGTGATATTTCTGTTTGACACACAGAAAGTCCTTGGAACTTGAACTCCTGAACTGGAAAGAACACAAACAAGGGACACAATCTAAAGACCATAAAAAAAAATAATACTGCAATCAAAAAGGCAGGATATCATCCTTATTTTAGCCAAATCCTGAAATAAAAACCATAATTTATTGACATTCTTAATCACACTGCAGAATGTGAAGGACACTTCCGGGGTATGTTTAGCAAAGGATTATGGTTACAGTTGCTCTGATTTATTCAATCTGCCATTTTTCCTTTCTGACCTGTCAATAAACACTTTATTGCAAAAGCTGATGGAAAGTGACCACTGTGCTGTTAGTGAGCTGGACATTCTAATACTGGCACAATCCGTTAGACTGCTGGGCAAATAAAATGCTTGGTTTAGGAACATGTTCTTTGCCTTTCTCTTGGGTGAAACAAGGAAATCTTGGCTGAACTGAGCATAAAGAATGTGAGTGTAGGGAAATTGCTTTTATGTCAGCTCAGTTCACCTATTGTTATTTTAAGAGTTAAACAAGGCCTTTAGAAGAGGGAAAGGAGAAATGGAAGAAGGGAAATCAAGTACAGCCTGGAAGATGTCCCTGATCACTCAGGTGATACATGGGTGCTCTTAATTAGGGAAGGCCTCTAGCCTGGCTCTATCCAGTCTGGAAAATCATAACCTTTATGCCTTAATCTATATCCACATAAAATCATGTAAATGTGTCTGGAGTGGCATGAGAGTGGGGGAACTGCCAGAAGTGGCCAGGCCTAGTGAAAGGGACCCCGAGAGTCTGTTGCAGCTTTGCACCTCACAGATATAAAATTGTATGAAAGGGCAGGCAAGGCCGAACATGCACAGACACCTGTATTGATTTACCCCCTTGGTGAGTAAATACTGTTCCCATAAATGTGGTAGGGGTTTTTCTTTCATTCATCAAAGAAGTCTTTAAAATGCGCAGAGCCGATAGCTGCTGCTCTGACACCCAGACTAGCTATGGACTGTGAAAACCCAGGTGATTAAGTAAGGATACAAAAGTTACTATGGGCATTTATGTTATATTTAATTTTAGGGAATCTCACGCAAGAATTTGTAGTTTTTTAGAGAAAAAGGGATATTTTCCTCCCTCTGCCTCAACTGCCACCTAAACAAAACAAAAAGTGTTTTATTCTGCAAATTATTTTTATAAAATAAAGAGAAAAGAGAGAAAACATATAAAGAAAATATTGTCTAAAGGAACAATATAAATATAAATAGAAAATTATATCCTTTAAGGATGTAATACCATAGCACTAGTCTTGCCACTGGACATTGGTGCAGAACCCAGAGCTTGTGCATGTTCAGAACCACAGGATAAAAGTTGAAAAGTATTGTGAGTTTTTGTGTTTATAGCTTGCACCTAAGAGATTTTTTTTTTCCTCTCCCCAGTTTGGACTCTTTATCTCAGGGCTTTTGGCTTTGGTGAGCCAGCCAAGTTCTGCCTGAGCTGAATGCTGGGTGTTGCATGTGTGCATAAGCATGCAGCAAAAGCTTAGTTATTGTCTGTATTATCTCTGTGCACTGGGCTGTGATTTTTCATTTCAGAGCTCTGTCACAAATTGGTGTGCTTGAACTGGTGACACAAAGGAAAGGATCTGGACATATATTGGCATGAGTTTCATTAGCCACTGCACTGCCCTGGCCTGAGCTGGTCTTACAGATAAATCCTGTATTCTTGCCCCAGAAGTAAGCAACAGAATAATTCTTTAGGGGTGTATTTTGTGTAATCCCCATATGGGAACAGTCACATCTTATTTCATTTTACAACAGCCGTTTTGTTCTGCTAAATGCTTTCTTTTCCAGAGAGGTGTGAAGGGTGAAAATAGCTTTTCTTTGGTTTTTAACCTATCCTACATGTCTGTTTCAACTTACAGAAACACCAAATACATTTGCAAGCCACAACCCATGCACTGGTTTACCTGCAACTTCACTAGCCATTGTTTTGGTGCCTTTCAGTTTCTATAATTTCAGTAAAAGAGAAGGGTTCCTTATATCTTGTAGGATTTTTGGGGAAGGGCCAAGTGAAAGGTCGACGTCATGAAAGGAGGTTTGCCAACATGGGGCAGGTCAGGCTAGCTGAACCTCCTGATAGACAAAGAACAGAAAAGGCATCATGACATTACTGTTCTGCCTGCCTGAATCTGAAGGGTTTTGGATGTTCATCACATTTCATCCCTCAGCTATTTTTATTCTCTGGCCATTACAATTCTTTTTTAGCACAAAGGCCGTATTTACTGTGTTTATGCAGATATTAACACACTTCCAGAGACAGCACAAACTGGGAGCTCTGAGGCCGTGTTTCTGCGGACGTCGCTCTTGGCATCAAAGGCAGCGTGAGCTGTTCCTGCTTTTCTCCTCTTCAACTCCATCTGTTTATTCCATTTAGCTCCAACTGTTCACTCCAGGGGTGGCTCCTCAGTTGTGCCATTGCCACTTTTTGCAGGGCTGTAGACAAACTGGTTGACCTCAGCTATATTAAAGGACTGTACTCAGTCCTTTCTTGTAGTTCTTTAGCAGGATTAGTTGTAAGTTCAGTTTCTCAGTGTAGTTCGCCACAAGGTCACACAGATAAACATCCGCAGGACTGAGGGACAGAGGCAGAAAGAGCCACATTGGCCTGTTTTGCATCCCAGAAATGTGTCCTGAAACTGTGATGTGAAGCACAGTGAAGTGCCAGAACCAAGTTTGTCATTATGATCCTTGTGCTCCAGACCTTTGCTTCCCGTATTGGGATGATTAGGAATAACTATGGGACAAAACTGTGCATTCTTAACCCCTCAGAACTGCAGAGAAGGTGAATGGGTATTTAGGGATGGAGCTTGCCTTATTGTTAGCTTTGGTGTTTAAACCATCTTCTACCCTCCTGTGCAATATATTCTAATTCCTCTTTATTTGTATCCAGTACTTTGTGAGATTGCCTTTAGCATCTGATTGTTATCCCTTTCCCAGCCATGCAGGAACAAATTTTGGCTTTCTTTGCTGGCTCACCTTTTAACTTCTCTTGTTCCTGTGTTGTTTGCCTTTTTCACACTGAATGCTGATGAGGTACTATTTGGTCTGTCTTCAGCAGTCATTTTCTGGGTAATTTCTTTAAGCAGCAAACACTAATTCCTCCCACTCTTTAAAGTGCCATATGGGATCAGATTACCAGATTAAACATGAATCCATTTTTGGATGGTATTTCTGTCCCATGCTAATTCTATTAAAATTATTGACTATCTGGCCAAAAGTACTGCCGTCTCAAGACTTACATGCAGCTATTTTTGGGCCAGAACAAGGGCAAAGGGCCATTTTGAAATGTTGTTTCTAACATCTTTATCTCAAAGTTTGCACTTACGCAAACATTGCTAAGTGGATTCCATTTGTTCATGTTAACAGGAACTGCTACAAACACAAAAATATATTTTTAGCACTTCTCCTCCCATGAAGCATTTTCAGTCCCAGCTGACACATAATTTCAAAAGATCATGTGGGGAGGCCTCAGCAAGAGAATGTGGCCCTAGAGATTATCATCATCATTGAGATTGTAAAGTTGCACACATTTTGGGAGCAGATGATAGTTTACAGGCTGTATTTGATAGCCTTAAGAGAACTAAATGTTTGTTAAAAGAACTGGTATGAGGAACACGTTTAAAGGAATAACACTCTTCTCCCACGTGATATTTCTGATATATTACTATGTAGTGGGTGGACTGGGCTGGGAAGTCAGGGAGGAACAGCCTGGTAGTAATGGGGGATTTTGTGTTATTCTCTCTTGAAAATTTTATGGTTTTTTGCTGAGGCTGGTTAATGCATGGCTCAACAGCATGGGTTTTTCTCCAGAAAGGAAGAACACACTGTGTTTAGTCTGTGGCTGAAAGGTGCCTGCCTGATTTCCATACCCTACTGATGTGCTCTCCTCTCCCTTGCCCAATTGGTGTTGTGGTACAGTGTGGGAATTCCATCACACTGGAGGCTTCTTGGGAACAGGGGACTACTCCATCAGCCAAAAATGGCATAAACAAGATTTAAAATCATTAGCATGGCTTCTGCCATTATGCTCTCAGCAGATATTGTAAACTTGCAGGATTTGATTCATCATTTGCATTGGTGCAAAATTGGCCGTGACTGCCAAAAAACAATTGACTGTTCCTTCCCAGCTGTTTTCTAATTACATTAGAATACTGTGGTGTCTAATGCAGCTGCTCAGCCATGGTGTGGACCTGCCTTCTCCCACAGGGACCTTTCCAGAGCAGCAACACTTGCTTTGAGATGATATCTGTAGCAGAGGTGGCTGGTACACAGGTAGCAGTGACACTTCAGTCATGGCCAATTCGTTTCTTTCCCGGGAAGCTATCCCACAGGACACATGACTGCTGAGAAGTCAGAGTTTAGAAGAATAACACTAAAACCATCAAGTCATCTCACATCATGCTGGCACGCAGCCCAGAAGCTTGTAAAAATGCAACTTCATCAGACAAAAAGGAGTTACTGGAAAAGGAACAGAACAGAGAAGAAAATACCTTCCAGCTCTAGCTTGTGATGTTCCTGTGCTTCATAAGCTATGTGCAGCTTTTGTTACCCTGTCTCCAGCTGGATGTGATGGAACTGGAGGAGCTGCAGAGAAGGTGCCAGCCTGAACAGGGGAATTGAGCAATTTCTGTACAGGCAGAGACTGAATGCACAAAATCTCTTCATCCTGTGGAAAAAGGAGTCTCATGATGTGCATAATGGTGTGAACAGCAAAGATGTAAAGGGATGTAAAAAATTATAAATGATCTGGAGGATGCAGGAAGGCATTGATCATCCCCTGCTACCACAGAATAAGAAGCAGGGGCATCATGAAATTGCTAGGCAGCAGGAAAGCACTTTTAATTCCTAATGCAAAATAAATTGAGGATTTCATTGATACAGGATGCTTTGGATATCACATGTTTAAAGAGCTTTAAGAACAGACTGGAAAAATTCAAGACAGAAAGATGCAGCAAAGATTGATAAATACAATGGTCTGGTTACAACTTCCAGCTCAGAAAAACACAAAATCTTTAACTGAGAGAAAATAGAAGTTTATGTTAGGGGAATATCATCTGGCAGCTTTGGGCTAAATGAGGACAGATTAGTAAAAGAATCCTTTTTTTCAGCTACTTTCAGTTGTCTGGATATTTTACATGCTTTCTTTCATGAGAAAGGACCACTGAGGCTCAAGCCTGGAAAATGCTATTGCTACTATTTTAATACCTTTCCCATCTTTCTGAAGGGAAGAAGATCCCATGCCACTCTGCTTTCACTGTGTGTTCTTCTGGTAAACCTCAAGAAACACAAACTTGTTCTCCCCCTCCCCATCTTTCTGGCTTCCCAGACAGCCGTTTTGNGTTAATGGGATTTTTTTTTTTTTTTTTTTTTTTTGTCCATCACACTCCCTTGCTTTCTTTATGTTAAGCTGAAGATTGTTGGAAGAAGACTGGAGGCAGAAACAGGCATATCCTCAGGCTAGAGCTAAAAAGCAGTTAAACTGGCTCAAGTGACAACCACGAAGGGGTGCAACTCCAGAACTGGTCATCGATGAGGGACAGTTTACTTGTTCAGTGGCCCACGTGCCTTCGGCCTAAGGCAAAGGAGAAATGAGAAATATCCTTACAGTGTGGTCCAGATTTCTTTTTNTGTGGGTTTTTTTGTGTTTGGTGGGGTTTGTTTGTTTGTTGTTGTTGTTGTTTTGGTTTTTTTTTGTTTTGATTTTGTTTTTGTTTTTGTTTTCACAGGCAAAGGCATCTCTATTTATGTAGCAAAGTTACCTTTTTATGCTTGAAAAGATAATGAGGCAAATTAAGTGTAAATCAACAAGATGAGATTGTCTGAGCCAGAAGATGGTCTAAAACAAGAGAGAAGCAGACTGCCTTCATTGCACTGATGAGTTACTTGATGTCCAGCTAAGATGATATTGCCTCTTTTGCTGCTAAAGATTTTAAAGGAGACAAGTAGAGAATATTAATACATAGTATTCTATACATAAAGTATAAAATATTTATGACATTGCCTGTTACCATCCACTGCTGGTTTTTTAGCTTAGCTGGGAAAGCAAATACAAAAAATAATACAAAAATAATACAAAAATAATTCTTTGGTAACAATTAAGCTACCAAGCTTAATTAAGCTAGTTCTAAACATATGTGTTGAATCAAATGAAGATACCGAACAGGGAACGTAAAGATTGTTCATGCACATTTTTTCCTTCTTCTGTTTGCAAGTAACATAGATATGTTCATAAGATATATATGAAAAATCAGATCTCCTCTTATTAATGGTGTGATGGAAAGAGTAACCTGAGTTAGCTTTTCTGAAGGCTTTCATTATCCACTGGGTTATATTGACAAAGATGACTCATACAACTTGCTAAAAATAATTAGAAATGGAAGGTGTGTGTTTGGTTTTCTTTCTGTCCTAGAGAGATTATTGTAGAGGATGACACTGGCTGTCATGTGAGACAACTAAATAGTAGGTGCAGGTAAAATAGCCTGACTTAGCTCATCATTTCAACTGAGGTGATTAAACAGTTTAGAATTAAGAATGATTTTTTTTTTCTCCCTTTATATAAATAACTACCTTGGAGCCCCTACTCAGAATTTTGCTTTGTCATTCCCATGGCTCACTGGCTAAACATGGCCATCTGCTAAATGTTGGGGCTGCAGGCTGACAGACTCACCAGGCCATGTAAGTACAAGTCTTATTCAAACCTTATTTTTGGGACCACACAAATAAGGACAGCTGCAGCTACTGACACCTTGAAATGTGACTCTGTGAATACTAAATATTGCCACAAAAATGGCAGGGAGGCTGCTGGCATCCTTTTAAAGAGCTGCTGTTTGTTACAGAAGGGTTAAAAAGGAAAAATGCTGGGCGCAGAGGCTTTAGATAATACAAAATAGTTTGTATTTGAGCTTCTTTGTGCCACATTTCCAACTCTGCAAAAGTTCTGTACTTCCATTTAGAGCTGCTATCACTGATAATTATGATGACCTTGTTTCTCTCTAGCAATGGAAGGTCCTTTGATGTTTTTCCTTCTCACTGATGAGAAGCAAAGTGAGGTTCTGACTCTGGAATTTCACCTGGTGAGGTAGAACTGGGTAATGCACTGTTACACCTTACAGGATCCCAAGAGAACACACTGTACATATGAATTGTATCTGAATTTTCCAGCCCAGACATTTTACCTACTTGAAATAAGACCTGAACCTGACTGGTAAATTCACACTATAATCCCTGTTTATTTTTCTGTGCAAGAGAACAGTGAATTGTGGGTAGGGTTATCCTACCTTCTAGACAAAGTATTCCATGGAAATAGCAGGTCTGCACCTAACATTTCACCTAGCATTTTTCTAAAATTATTTAAACTATCAAACAAGAGAAAACCATAATTCAGATATGCTGGTGATGTGGTGTTAGA
This sequence comes from Hylia prasina, assembly GCA_013397195.1. Classification (NCBI taxonomy): domain Eukaryota; kingdom Metazoa; phylum Chordata; class Aves; order Passeriformes; family Sylviidae; genus Hylia; species Hylia prasina. The sequence goes on along the minus strand of VYXD01013264.1, from coordinate 698,843 downwards.
AATATATTGTAGATTGGTTTCATTTGTAACTTCATCAGGATAAGGGAAAAGTTGCAAGCAGTCTTTGGTATTTAATTGTTATTATAATGCATTATTATTATTATTATTATTATTATTATTATTATTATTAAGGTTTCTAAGATACATCTTATGAGATGGGGAAATAATTGGTCTCTGTCCCAGGTAACTGGATGTGGTCCCACACAGAAACTGGAACTTATAGATGAAACTGAGCAGGAGATATGTGAGAAGGATATATCTGGGTGACCCTAACATTTTTAAGCATCTTTGACTTTCTACTGTGTCTTGCAGATGAGGTAGACAGCATCATCCTTTAGAGAAAATTGCTATAATAAGGAAAGTGTCTGGGACTAGAAATAGGATCTTATGCAGATATTTTGGAAGGGATTTATGAGAAAACACAGTGAGTGCAAAGAGGCTGCTTTCAGCAGCAGAGTAGGGAGGATGGAAGCAGCCACAAAGCATCAACAATATGCACAGTCCACAATAGCATCAAGCACTGATGAAATTTTTCTCGCTGTATTGTGGTTCAGAATTATCTTTGAGTAGTAACGTAATGGAAGGCAGGAGGATGGTATAATCTGGAAGATTATTTGCTAAAAAACTGTGTTGATGAATTGTGCCTATTATCCTGCATGCTGCTCCTAATTTTACAGACAGATTAAGACATGGTAACAGCATGACCCTTAGGGTATACTGAACAACAGCAAGTAAATGTTAAGGCAATACGGAACCACCTTGCAAAAAAAACCCAAAAAAAAAGTCTTTGTAATTGTAAAGTCCTAGAGTCAAAATGTAGGTGTTAAGTTAGAATAGCACATATTTGCAAAATCCATAGTCTGGTGAGTTTTAAGTGAAAAATGAATGTTCTCACCTTATATATGTACATGTGCATGTAAGTAACAGCTGTAATTCCTGCTGATGCCCAGAACTGTTATAGGGATACCTTTCATTTCTCTTTGTCATGTGTGGGTGGTATTACAGTGTTTGTCAATAGCATTGAATATGTTTATCTTTCAGGGCTGTATCAATAGATATTAGACTCCTGTTCACTGCTAGGAGCATGGAAATGTGCAACTCCCTAGATCACACATCATTGTTTAAAGAGACCCCTGGTTTGGGGTACCTCTAGTTTTACCCCTCAAATAACACACCATCAAGGACACTTTTTTTAGAAGGTGCCTAGCCCAAATACATGAAAATCAGTACCTTTTGTATTATCTTTTAATTATGTTCTTTTATCATTTTGAGCACACAGGAGGAATTATTCCAAAGAACAATTTTGAACACTAGGATAAAAGACTAGCCTTTGGATATTAAAAAAATTAAAAGCCAAGAATGAGCTTTCTTTTGTTTGCTGTAGCAAGTGTTAAGTTTGCCAGTGGAACTGTATGAATACAGAACACTTCTCTTTATGCTCATGACTGCTAAAAGTATATATGGCTCTGCAGAGCAATGTTGGGTATCAATATTGTATATGCCTTTTCACTTTTTGTTAGAGAATGGATAATTTAGGTCTAACTTGAAAGAGCACTTGGCTCCAATGATTCTGATAATTGAAATGTATGAGAATTCTGTTTAAATACAAATCTAATCAGGATATCACTGGTAGCCCAAGTGAAATTCAGAGCACTCTAATACTTTGATCTATGAAGGTCTTTTCTAACAGGAAGGGGAATTAGTCTTGGTGGCTAAACAAACCAAGTTTGCTTTCTTTTATTTCCCTTTGCCTCTGACGTTTGTTTTTGTTTGAAGATCACTCCAATTTTATTCATTTTCATTTTCTCCCTTTGTGTTCACTTCAAATGCCCCCTCTCCTGACTCTTCTGTGTGATTGCTCAGATCCCTTCTTTTCCACAGCAGTGACCTGATACTGCATTCTCACTCCTGTCTTGCAATGAAAAAACCTCAGCAGTAACATTATTTTAGAATAATAGAAGGCAGTTGCTTTATTGTAACTTAAAAGTTGAGCAGTTCTACCAGTACAAGAAGTGCAGTCTCAGCAGCTCTGGGTCTGGCCTCTATGGTAGATTATTATCTGAGCAGTTCCTTTTTGGGGGACAGTACCAGGATTCCAATCCACAGCTGACTAAAACAGATGACCTCCTAATTCACCACATCCGGAAGGAAATCAGCTGAGATTTCTTGACAGTCTGTTCTTCGGTTTTCATTGCATCCATGTGATTAATGTGTTCCTGCATCGTTTTTTAGAAGTCTTTTCTCATCATTGTGTTTCCTTTGTCACAGGGTCCATCACACCACACTTCACTAAAATACCCTACGTTTGTTAATGACATCTCTAACTTGATGCTTCTATCACTTTTGTAACAAAAAGGCTTTCCACTTCTGCTAGTAATTCCCATTTATGGGAAGAGAAGGATAATTCAATGGCTGTGGTACTTTCCATTATTCAGAATGACATAAAATTACTTCTTTTCAGTGCAGCTTGCTCTCTTTGACCCAAATTTACAAGGCCTCAATTTTGCCCAAGTCCCTGTGTTTGCTACTTACTCTTGACTGACAACTTCTTATCAACCTAGACCTTCTGAAGGATATTCAATAAAAAAGGACAAACTACAAATAAGAATGCATATTTCCTTGCCTTCTGGGTCACAGTGGGTATATATGGACAGTCCACTGCTATGTTAGACATAAACAGTTTAGGTCACAATGAGGTAATAGGGGTGTAAGTGGAAATCAGGTTATTCGATTCTCATCTTAGAGTTTTAAATTATTATTATTATTATTATTATTATTATTATTATTATTATTACTGTGCCACCTTTCTTCTGCCACCTTGTACTGATAGATTTGGGGAGTTTCTCAGTGAACCAAACCAGATAATTTAGCCTTATATGGTAATGTTAGTTTTATTTACAGGGCTTCAGATCTTTCATGTAGCTATACATCAATTTGGTGGCACCTGATTAAATTCTTGCCATATAGAATCATTCTAAGTGAGAAGATAAGGGTATTGTAACTCTGTCATACACAGTTTGAATTTTGTTCCTAGCTTTCTAGCTTTTTAGCTTTTTTTTTTTTTACTTTAAATCAAGATTTCCCAGTTTCCTCAGTTCATCTAAGACAGATGAGTGTCAAGGAGGAGCTGTACTATGGGAGGTAAATGATTTGGACCTAGATTTTTCTTCTTTTCCTTTTTACCAGTTGTTCTTCCTAACTGTGCTGTATTATTGTCATTCTAACAGACTTCCAGTTCAGTTTACCTGAGCTGTTGTCGACAGGTTGTTTTTGGTTTTTGGTTGTTTTTGGGGTTTTTTTGTGTAAGGTTTATGTCATAGTTTGACTACTGCCATTTTAATGTCTGTGTCAATAGGGTCTTAATCACACTGAAATCTCTGGATCTCTTAGATTTACCAAGAGTTCTCCAAGGAAATCAGAATTGCAAAGGCTGGAGAAAGCCCTGGAGGCTTTCCAACTTAATTAGGAGTGAACTCCTTCCCTGTAAATGAAGTGGTTCTTTAAAATGACTTAGAGTCTCCATTGGCATCTTCTGACAGTGCTATGATGAAGTACAAAATATTATTAGAATGATGTTCCCCTCTTGTGACACTCTCTTTCTCTCATGTATCTTATGGAAATAGCCATATTTTGTGAGTACCCATAGCATTATTTTTCTTCTACTGAGATAGAGTGAAAAACAAAAGGGAAAAAGGAAGTTATATAATTTTTGAAATAATGCAAAATAACAGATATCTGTAGCATTATAATCTGGACTTTTGTATTTTTGAATACAACATTGTGAATGTGAAACAATCATTGATGGAACAGCTTTTTAATGAATGGATGAGATTAAATGATTTATAATGGATTTAATCTTACAAAGTCTTACTATATTACACATTTAAATGATGCTGCTGTAAAAAGCAAATCATGCATCCTCATATTTATTGTTTTATTAAACACCTTTTTCTACAAGTAAGATGTGATTTTGTGCAGTGGTCAGGTATTCCTAGGTGCCACAAAATTGTGAAAAAACTATTTTCCTTCAGGTTAACTGAGCAACACCAAATTTGAAGTAATGGCAGATCAGCTTGAGACAAGCACAAGACAAGCAGTTCATATTCTTAAAAATTTGCTCTAAACCCTTTTGTTTATGGAGGGTTTCTCTATACATCTTCCTCCCATGTCATATAACCAGCAAAATATTGCCTAACCTTCTATTTATATATCATATATCACACACAGTAGCACCAAAATACATCTTTTCTTCTTCATTCCAAAAAGTAAGGGTTCCATTCAAATGAGCTACATACAGCTCACCAGAGTAAACATGGAATATCTGTATGAAGGTGGCTAAACTAGCCTGGATTTAGACTGGTGTTGGGGGTCTTGCTTCTAATAAGTGACTTCCTGTTTGGAGAATCATTAAAGAGTCATCACCTCAGTAGAACTTCAATTTAATATTTTAAATTGAAGTTCTACTGAGGAAGAAAAAAAACAAGGAAAATTTATGAAGAAATTTCTAAGACAACTGCAGGATGTATGAAAAAGCAGATGTAAGGCCCACCAAATTGTTTTTATTTTCCTAGTTATTCCAGGTATTTGACTGGCATGATTGACAAAAATCACTTCTGAAGATTTTTTCCATGCTTTTCGTTATCTATTTCAGCAATAGGAGAGAAGCTCAAGAAAAGGGAGAATGTGCAAGTTGCTGCTATCGGGTGGTGTTAACTGAAGGCACAGGTCATTTTGCAGAATAGATTGCTATCCAGTTTTGTAATTAATTCCTGTTACAATAAAGCCCTTTCTGGTTATTCTAGGTTCTCTTTTGCAGTGCCATTAGAGATATTTTTATTTGCTGCCTAGCTCAGTGATGCCCAGCTGCATCAAGGAGACCCCCATCCAAAATTTGGCCCCAGTGTTCCAGCATGGATGCTCTGCAGTGGAGCTAGTGATCCATTAATGAGCCTTTTCTAATTTTTGATCATTTTCTTGACTCAAAGCTGTTTGGAAACTAACATTAGGCAGAGGTTTAAGTGCAAAATATGAGGGAATCTAATGGTCTGCTTCTGAAATAACACCAAATTGTACATGAAGCTCATCTGTTCTTTCACTGCAGTTGTGCAGAAAAAGAGAAATTACTTGCTTATTTCAGGACAGAGATGTTTTAATAAAAATAATAATAATAATAATTTAAAAAAAAATGAAACAGGGTGAGTTTAGCCATTACTGCTTTGATTGCTGCTGGCTCATTAGCATTGGCCACGCTCCTTCAGATTAGCAGTAATTAAACTGTGAAATCAGACCGATTGCCTTAAGCTGAGACACCATACCAGGCTGTCAAGAGAAATCACAGGGGATAAATCAAGGGCCCTGTGCATCTCAGATCACCCTTGGCATGGGTGAGAGTGTGAGAAGTGGAATAATGAGGACATTCAGTTTTTTGTATCTGGTGAACTCTCAGCAGACAAGCTTTGGAAGCGTTGTCATGACAATGACAACAGCAAGGATAAACTCTTACTCCCACTAGCTGTGGTTAATGAAGATGATAATGAAAAATTATGCCAACATTACTGCAATTTTTTTATTCCGACTGGCACTTGTAACCTTACGCCTAATGACACAACACAATAGTGACAGTAATTGTGCATTGATAAATGGGGTAAAGATGCCGAAAAAATGCCTGACTCGAAGATATACAAGTTTAGTTAGCTGAGTAATTTCTTTCAATAAGCATTTGCTTTGTTCTTTGAACTCTCACTAGGTGGTTTTGGACTGTGCATGCCAAAAAACATCTCTAATCACTTTTCATTGTTTACTAAAGAATGGGCCCAGCAATTAAGGCAAAGAGCGCCTGTGTTTTATTTCTTCTAAGCAGAACAAACGCGATCAAGATAAATAACAGTAATAAAACAACAATACTTTTTACAAATTCTGAATGGGTTTACAAATTCAGTGTTTGTTTAACTGCTGGTTTCTGGGACATCCAGTTTGTCCCACTCCAAGTGTAAAGCTTTGGTGGTAAATCTCCAATTACATTATGTAATGGCTGTCTCACCCCCACATTGCCCCTGCCTAAATGCCACCATTCATTCAGATTGCATTAGCACTTACGTAAGTGTCTCTTTCAACCACAGCTCCTAAATCCTGGCACATGGGGAAGGATGGATAGACAGACAGACAGACAGACAGATAGATAGATAGATAGATAGATGATAGACTGAGGGTATGTTTTAAGAAAATATAGTTAAACCATTGTAAAAACTTTCTTCTGACCTATCCCAGTTATCTGCATCCTTTTTCTTTCTTATGTTAAACCCATGATCAATCATGGTGAACCAATCCAGGATGCCAAATGGACAAAAATCTCCTGACTTCGTATTCTTTATAGTCTCTTGGTTCAGCTCCCCGATCCAGATAAGGGCTGGTGACGGGGCTAGAGAAGCAGCAAGAGCATGTAGGCAAAAATGGCAATGGCAGCCAGCCTAACCAAAACCTTCCCATCCTATCTTGGAGCATGAGGGCTGTTCATGATGTTGTGGAAGGATCTGCACTACGAACTCTCATTGCTTTCCAGTTAAGCACTATGAGACCATAATCCTGAAGAGTCTTATGGAAGCTGTTCAGAAAGTGCTCACAGCGAGAAAAGAGGCTGCCACCAGAGCTTTTGCAAGCACATCTCATAGGGATTCCCAAAGGGCCACACGATGCCTCAGGAATCCCTCCTGCTCCCCAGGCCACCCACTTCCCACTGCTGAAAGGTTGATGCTCTTTCAACGAGCAAACGTGATACGGACAATACAGAGTAGCCAACTCTTTCAGTTTATGTAGTGGATTCCAACTCTGCTGCAATCCAACATCCACACTCCCACTTTAGAAGCCACACCACTTGGCTTTAAAGAATAGCCCAATTGAATGTGTGAGTATGCTGCAGCATAATAACCTCTCTGGGATTAGACAAATAAATGCAAATGAATCATTTAATGCAAACAAGTCACTTAAAGGAGTAAGTGTTGTTTTATTTACTCCAAAACTACCTAAAAGAATAGCTCTTTTGATAGCTTTAGTAAAGTGTTTGGGGGTTTTTTCTATGTAAAGTTCTACTGTTGCTCACCAGTGGCCTCATTCCATCAAAGCTTTAGAAATCTAGATTGTCGGATGTGGGATTTTTTTTGTTCAGTCACTGGTTGTTTTGGGTTTTTTTGGTTTTAAGAAAAAAGATTAATCACAGAGCATTTGGAGGTGTATCAGATATATGAGGGTTTCTCCTTGACTAAGTGGTATTTGTCTTTTCAGTTCTTGAAAGGCAGTATTAAGACAGCACAGTAGTGTTTGTGATTCATGGTTGCAATTCTCTTTTTATTGCTGAACACCAGCAGTGAATAGGAGCTGCAGAAGGACACGTTTCCAATTACTCTATCTCAGAGTTCTCCATTGCTTCTTAACAGAGACATCTCTATCTCTGCAAGTGAGTGTAATACAAAAGTTTATAGAAAAATAAATTTGTGTATATATGCACACATACACCAAAGAAAGATTTCTTTGCTCTTTCAGCTTTGTTCTGACTTAAAGTTGATTCAGTGTCTGCTGCTTTGTTGCCATTCTTCTCACTAGAAGAATAAAGATGATTTAGCCATTAGAGAAGCAATGGTTACATTGCACATGAAGCAATGTCCAAAGAATATTGAATGTTTTTTGGGAAGAGATGGCCTGACTCCTGAATCCGAAGTAGTTGTCTCCTGGCACAGCATGACAGAAATGGCTTAGCAAGGCGAGATCATATTTCCCTCAGCGTGCAATAGGTTCAAGTAGGAAATTTAGAAACTGAGTACTTCTTCCTGAAGAGAAGCTTTTTCCGGGACTGTGGTCTTTGGTCCTTTGTGAGTTTGGGCCCTAATACTGTAGTGGGATGAACCAAAGTTTGTAATCTTTGCAGGTGAAGAGCTTCTCTGCATCTCAAATTCTCTGGTCCTTCAATGTTTATTTGACTTTTTTTTTCATAAAATGGGTGCTGATGGGTGGGGAGAATTAAGTCTCAATTACATTATCCTTGAGTATCTTTAACCTTTATCAGCACCAGTTTTAAGAGAAGTGAGACAGGAAAAACATCAAAATACTCTGCCTAAACATTAACACGGGGCATAGCTCCCAAATTGACAGAGAAATCAGTGCTAGGGAGAAGTCAGGAATAAAGGATCAAAAGCAGACACAGTCTCTGAAGAAAGAAGGATAACAGTACAGAGCACCATGCACTGAGTGAGTTTGATTTAAAGCATTTTGAAAGAAAACTCCATTTACTTTAGAGACTGACAAAAGTTTATACATTCATGAATGAGCTCTTTATGTATTTAAGAGGGATGACAGCAGACAAAGGGAATATTTGATGAATGTTAAGGCAAGATTCTGAAAGTCAGAGATCATTGTGAGAGGACAGAAGGTTTTGGCTTTTTCTTACAAATTGCTGCATCTGTTTGGCACTTTGTGTTTCCATTCTGTATGCTAGAATTATGAGAGAACTAGAAAAGGTATTTGGGAGCAGAGTGAGGAACTTAAAAATATAAAAGGTTTAGGAAAGCTATGCCTGACATCCTTTCATAACTTGCTTTTCATCTTGCCCTATAATGGAGTACCCTGGCTAAAATTAGCACCTAGCAGAGACAGGACAGTTGTAGAGATACAAGGCTGTGACTTGAATTCATTGAGAACAAGTGGGAGAAAAAACTGAGGTAGTTTTTATAAGTTTGGGGGGGTTATATATTTTGTTATTAAGGCTTTTGATGGAGACATTTATTTAAACTCTGCCTGGTGTCAAGGGCAACAGGAAAAGACTGGACACCTGTACGTCAAGGACGTCCCTTTGCAGACTGATACCTCAGCAGTCTGAAGGGACTGTCTGAGATATGGGCCCAAGTTTTAGTTTGTCCTTCTGTCCAGGGGCAGTAACTTTGGCAGAAAGACGGGAAAAATAACTGAGAGCAGTAACATCTAAACCACCTCAGCAAAATTTGCTGAAGTTCTTCTGCTACAACATATCCTTTCTGTTAAATCAGCAACTCTTGAGGTTTCAAAGTTCTTAATTATTTATGATGAAGTTTAACTTGTGGAAGACTAGGAGACCATACAACAAATACTGCAGGTAGATTTTTAATATGATGACCAGTAAGGTATACAGATCATCTCTTGCCAGGCAAAGAATTTACTTCTTATTTTAAAACATTCATTATGACCTCAGGTATACAGAAGACAGAGCTGCTGGTGAATTATGTTAATAAAGCATCATGGCACTGATGGGAGCATCTTACCAGACTTCAGGTAGCAGGTGTAGAGATCTCTGGGTCTGTAGAGTAGCCTGAGAACCAAAACTAAAAAGGAGAAACTAGATTATATAAATCAGTGATTACTCTACTGCTCAAGTTCCAAATTACTAACAGTTAAATAGATAATATTCCTGGCTGGACTGCTGTCAGCAGATCTTGTGCCAGGTTAAGTAACATTTACCCTGCCCAAGTTTTACTGTCATTGTTTCCACACAGGACTTTTCTTCTGACCCACTTTCTGTTCTCACCATATAATCATTGAGTCACTGCACAGGGACGTTCTTGTCCCTCTTGAATGCAATTTATTCCACAGACTAAAGCATCCCCTGGATGCTACATTATCTTTTTCAGTAAACTGAGTTGGTGTTTTTTATACCCAGTAAAGTGCCAGTCTTTCTTTTGTTTTTCCTGTCTTGGGCTGGCAAAAGGTATCAAAATGCATGATACCTCTGAAATGAGGAAGATATGATTATCACAGCCTTCTGCTTTCTATGCTCATTACCAGGGCAGATAGGCCCATGTCCCTTTGTGAGCCCATACAGCAGAGGGTTGGCAGAAGTCACAGACCAGGAAAGGCATTGAGGTTGTAAACAGCTTAACACAAGCTACATGTGGAGGAGAAGCTGCATCAGCAAGCTCCCAGCAGTCATCAAACTGGAAATCGTGAATACAAAGAACCACAGAATAAACTGAGCTAGAAGGGGCTCACAAGAATCATCGAGTCCAGCTCCTGTCCCTGCACAGGACCATCTCCAAGAGTCACACCGTGTGCCCAAGAGCACAGTCCAAAGGCTCCTTGAGCTCTGTCAGCCTTGGTGCTGTGGCCGCTTCCCTGGGGAGCCTGTTCCAGAGCCCAACCATTGTCTGGTTCTAGAGTTTTTTTTCTAATATCCAAGCTAACCCTCCCCTGACACAACTTCAGGCTTGGGTCCTGTCACTGGCCAGCACAGAGATCAATCCTTGTCCCTCCTCTTCACCTTACAAGGAAGTTAGAACTGCAAGGAGATCTCCCTTCAGTGTCCTCCAGGCCCACACCAGTTTAGACCTTAGCTGGGAGCATGAAAAAGCCCTGTGCTTGTTCATGATATGTCAAAGGGTGCGGTGGCAGCAGAGGAGGATTGTCTGTGCACACTGTGCCAGGGCTGGAAATAATGCTTCAGTGTCATAATCAGCCAGAGCTGACAGGGATGAGGGCTCACCCCCATGGCCGCGGTGCCTCCCCGGCTATACCCAGCCGCTGTAGCCGTGGCAGGCCGGCCTGTGCTCCGCCGCTGCAGACGGGGGGGTGCGGGGCTGCCCTCACGGTGCCGAGATGGAGATGCCGCTGCCAAGGCGGCAGCCCCTGAGCCCAGACCCAGCGGGCGGGGGGAGCTCATGCCTGGCACCCGGCTGCCCGCCGAGACGGCGAACGGTGGCCAAGCTGGCAGCAGCGGAGGATGTCAGCGCCGTGCCCGAGGCCGGCCCCGCTGTGTAAAGCCTCCCGCAGATTTGCACATTTGGCAATGGCGGTGCAGTGTGGCTGTGGCACCAGGACACGAGCTGCCTTGGCCTTGTCCCCTGTTGGGCTCCTGCCTGCTGTCTGTGCTGACTTTGGACACCGGAGAGCAAACAGCACAGTAATTTTCAGTGAGACTTAGTCCTGGCTTAGATTTCAAAGTTTTTTAGTCATGAAGTAAAAAGGCAGTGCGGCCTCACTTAGAGGCGCCTATTTTGGTAGAAAGTTTTGGACAAGAATTGTGTACTTGTTCCCCTGTGATTCCTGCTTACCCTCCATTTCTTTCCTACATATTACTCCTCATTATGTCTAGCATTTAGAAGCCTAACTCAATGTTTTATGATTATATAGTAATTCTTGCTATTTAAGGTGTATTTAGTGTTCAGATTTCTCTGTTAATTTCACTTCCCAACACTCCCCATCATGTAACTTGCATGACACTTGTCAACTCTTATATCAAAACTTCTGTATTGGTGGATATAACACTTTGGAAACAAACAAGAAATCATGATGAAAATTATAGTTTATTGTTTTTGTATTCATTGACCCCAGTGATAATGCCTTTACAAAAATCACTTATTGTTTTCCTTATCTCAAATTTCTTCCTCCTTCTCCTTGAAGATATATTTGCGTAGAGATATTATAATGGCATATTGTTATTTCGTATTCTGGAAAAAGTCTTAGATTTTTAGTTGTTCTAAATGCTGAAGGATTGAAGTTGTGAATCAACTGAAGTCAGTGACAGCTTTGCTGTTAACTTCGCACATCAGGATTTTGTCTAGTTGTCCCTAACACATTTGGCTCAGATTCTCTATATTATCTACTTTTACATATTTAGGAATACTGCCAAACAAACAAAACAAAACAAACTGACAAACAAACAAACAAAAGGAAACAGTTCATAACTTAGTCTTGAGAAAGAAATGTACCAATAAAAAAACATGTGTTGTCCTCTCTGTGATTTCTCCCCTACTGGAATTGGCCCTTCCTTCAAGTAGAACTCAGCTGGTTTAGTGGTAGTTTCCAGCCAGTCCATTTTCCAGCCAGTCCATTGTACTACAGCACACCGAACTCTGCCCACTAGTAGCCAAAAATTCATTTAAAAAATCATCTATATCTGCCCCATGGGACTATTTGTGTAGCTACAATTAAGCAGCTGCATAGAAGGTTAGGTCCCTTGGGGCTATTTTGCTCAGTTTTAGCTGTTTCGGCTCCTGTAATGTCTTTCTGGAGTCCTGCTCCAAAGCTAAAGTCTCAGACTGGCAGTTTCTTTTGGCAAGGATTTCACTACTTTCTGAAGTGGGCAGCATGTTGCATAAAATAGTCACTTTCTAACACTAATAATAATTACCTATCAGATGTCAGTGAAAAAAAAAATGTTATTGCAGAATTGGTCAGTTGATCATGTTGGCAGAAAATAATCAAAACTACACATTGCCTTGTAGCTTTCTACCTCTGAATTAATCACTGCTGGCTCCCTTTACAGTCAGTGGGGAGAAATGGGCTTTTTTCAGATGTGATTCTCCTGGCCTATTTTAGATATCTAGTTTAGGACAAGATGAACTACAGCCTAGAAGTGTCTATTTCTCATTGCTGATTATAAAAGGAGTCTAGACATCTCCTAGAGAAGTAGGCAGCCAGATTGCAGATGTTTTTATTTGTCATTGTGTGTCTTCATGTGGCATGGGTGACTAAAAAGGCTTCTAAGCTCTATTTTGTTAGAATTATTCCAGTACAGTAAATTTAAGCCTCACTACTGAAAATGAGAGATCTTTTTATAGGTTATTATTTTGTAGATAGCAATTAACCACTCAGAAGAGCTTCTAGCTTTGACACGCACATGCTCAGCCACTTCATGCTTTAATGTTAAATTATATTTGACATTTAATTTAAGCTCATATTGCCTCATTCAAAAATAAACCCTACTGCATTAGTAGTGAGAAGGTGGAGGGATAATTTTTCTCCCCAAATTCACACTCAGTGAAATCTAAACTGATTTTTCACGCTTAGTTTTTCAAGTATATTATGTGCATTCTTCTGAATAGGTCTGAGCAATTGCTTCTCAGATGTGAGGGAAAGAAATCGATGCATCTTTTTTAGTAAGCAATTACAACATAAAAGTGTATTTTTAATAGGTGCTTTGAAAGCTGCACATACTGTGAGGTTTGTTGCCCCCTTGAACCCATTGTAATCAGAAGCGACATATGCCATTATTTGCTGGGCAAAGCAGCACTGATTTTGTGGTTGTACCAGTGCATAATGTGAATCTCTTTAGCTCTTATAAATTAAACAGGATGAAGACTTAGCTGACTGACACAAATGTAATGCCAGGGCACAGGAGGAACTATTGCCTGGCATCCTGCCAGTGATGTTTATCTTCCCCGAGTGGCAATGGAGAGCTGTCCCACCAGGTCTCTGCTGCAAGGACCTGAAAGGAGGCCAAAGGGAAATGACTTCTTCCTCAGGCTAGTGTGAGCCATAACTTAGGGCTTTCCTTTGCAGACTCTGTGTCAGTCCCTGAGTGCATTCCTTTTGCTCTTAAAAGAACCAAATCACGCTTAACATTGATCTACCTTTTACTTCGTAGCTATTGCACATCACAAAACATGCTGCCGTTCCTGGAAAAGAAGCAGAATCTCTTTCTTCTGGGGCACTGCAGCACCTCTGAGGGAAGTTGATATCCTGAATGCTGCTATCTGTGAAAGACCCCATGGGTTGTTTAGGAGCACAGTTTATTGAGCCAAATTAGAACTTGGGCTGCTATATTGTCTTCATCATTTAGCTCTTCAGCCCATCTTAGCTGCTTCAAGCTTTCTGTGCACACCATGACCAAGACCTGCTGGGAAATCTTTGGTACTGGTGAAACTCTTCCAGTGAGGTTTGCAGTCATGGGACATGGATGGTGATTATTTGAGGGAGCTGTTCATCTCTGGGAATGGCTTTATGCAAATCACAGTCACCGAATTTTCTGTGAGTCGTAAAGGACCAACAAGGATCATCCTGTCCAACTTCTGGCCCTACACAGGACAACCTCAGAGTCACAATGTGTGCCTGAGAGCATTGTCCAAATGCTCCTTGAGCTCTGTCAGGCTGGTGCTGTGACCACTTCCCTGGGGAGCCTATTCCAGTGCCCAACCACCCTCTGGATGAGAAATCTTTGTCTAGTATCTGACCTAAATCTCCCCTGACACAACTTCAGGCCATTCCCTCAGGTTCTATTATGGTTTGTCACAGAGATCAATGCTTGCCCCTCTGCTTTTCTTCATGAGGAAGATGAAGACTGCAGTGAGATCTCTTCTCATGGCTGAACAAGCCATCTCAGCTACTCCTCACACAGCTCCCCTATAGACCCTTCAGCATCTCCATGGCTTTGCTCTGGGAAATCTCGAACACCTTTATATCCATTGTATGATGAGGTGTCCAAAACTGCCTCCAGGACTGGAGGCGAGGCCGCCCTGCCCCCTCCCTTGCCCGGCTGGTGATGCTGGGCCTGATGCACCTCATGGTTTTCAATGACCAGGAGTCACTACTACACAAAAACAAAACAAAACAAACAAAAACCAAAATTAGACCTCCCAACATCAAATAAACTAGTGCAAGTACAGCTCCTCAGCACATTTTTCTTTGCTGATAAATTGAGTGATTTATCCACCTTGCAAAAGACATTAGCATTAAGGGACATAGTCTTTCTCAAATGTAATTCATTATTAATCTTAATGGGATTATGCTTCAAAGACCACTAAATGCACATCTTCAAAGTACTTAAATTACTCCCTATTATTACTTTTGACAATAAAATAAATAAAGCTTAGTTAAATTCTACATGCTAAATTACTTTTTTCACTGTGCCAACCAAAGTGAAACAGACCACCATTAAAAAAGTCCAAACAAAACACCACGAAACAAAAACACCAAAACCCAAACCCTCCACTCAGAAGCTGAATGTTTTAATAGATTGTGATTGAGAAACAATCATAAAACTAGGTTTAAGACGTTTGAAATTGCATTTTTTCATTTTAAATGTATGCGGCATCAAAAGCATGATTACAGGGAGAGAAGAATAAATATTTAACATCAAACAAATTTCTTTATTAATATAATTACATGGTGTGAAATGCATTTCCTAATATTGCTTTAAATAAATTTCAAAAATTCATATTGCAAAGCTAGCACTATCAACAACAGAATCTAGATAATAGGTAAATAGCTTTTTTGGGTGGCACTTTAAAAACAGCACTGAAAGCCAAAATTTCCATTTGTCTCTGTTTTCTAATGCAAATCCTTCGTAAGCTTTGCACAGAATAAACATGTTGAAGCTGTGCCCCGGCTGTATGGAGTTGTGTGGCAGGGAGACGTTTTCTGATGTTCGTGCTAATTGCATTGGAGCTGGACTCTTCCTAGGGGTCCACCAGGTCACTGCACAGAGTCGCACAGAGGGAGAGAAGAGAATATCTTGGACAAATGGTGTAGAACATTGCAGCAGATAGACTTGCCAGATGCTCAGGTTATCCCCAGGCAGCTCCGGGCTATGGTACGTGTCAGCCGCCCGCGCTGTGGTGTCTCCGCACCTGCCTCAGGCACCTCCTGCCCACATGTCTGGGCCTGGTGGCAGGCACCCTCCTTTCCTCGGCACTTCGGGTCTGAGATGAGGAGCAAGCACGTTCAGGGGATAAAAGAAACACATCTGCTTTCTGATACAACAGTGTTTGGGCCCAGGGTTTGTGCTACCGCAGGTCAAACGCTGACTGAGCCCGTCCTTCTTTGTGAAAAGCTGAAACAGGCTCCACTGCTCCATCAGTCTGTGCAGTATGGCCCTGTATTTTGAAAATTGTTCAGAAATGGAGTGATATTTAGCCTTTTAGCAAGTTTCCACATCTTATTTAACTCTACACCCCTGTTAGGGGGGCTTCAAGGAGTAGTATCTCCTGATAGTAGGGGTATATACCCTGCATGTAACCTCTATCAGGAGGCTCCTTTCTGTTGGGGCATGTGCTATCCAAACTCATGGACCAGCTCAGTTCTTTCAAGTCTTCTCTGCTAACAGAGGCCTTAAAATTTCTTTCCCTCTGTGCCTAGGACTTCGTTTGCTCTGTGGTGCCTCTAACAAAAGACACATATTCTGTTGGCAGATATAGGGGTGCAGTTCCAATTTGTCCCCTTTTCTCCCCGCTTCCATTAATTCAGTGGACTCTGTAGATCCCCTGTTGCCTTCCCTCTGACAGAGTGCTTGATGTTACCCCTTCTTCCCACCATCACCATATTCTCTTTGGCTAGGAGACAGTCACTTGGAAAGGCACTACCTTAAACTTTGTGGGGAACACATACAGAGATAGTGCTGTTCTGGAAGATGTCTACTGGTGCCATCAATCAGTTCTTTGGTATTCAGGCCAGGTACCTAAAGCTGTGGTTTATGGAGCAGATGATAGGACTCCCACCTTCAGTCCTCCCAATTTCTTCCCCCACACACCTCCCAACCCCACTCCAGCAAAAAATGCTCTTGATTGTATTGATGATGATTTTCCCCCTGGCTACCTGAGCACATAAAAATGTCTTTCTTGGGCCATGGAAATCTGTGTCCAACTGCAGGCAACAGCACAATGGAGTAGGGCCAGTGACAATTTGCTGATGTATTTCCTTCCCCATCTTCTCGTGATTTGTGGTCCAGGGATCTCCTGCATCATAGATGGTATCTTTGTGTTTAATAGCCTTTAATAATTTTTTTCTCCCTTAAACTCACCTCCAACATTCTCCTTAAAATTGTGGAGGAGCGTAGATGTGCCATTCACAAAATTCAATTTTAAATTCAATATTAAATTCAATTAAAAAAAAAAAAAAAAAAGCCACTGAGCAGAGTCTCAACAACTTTCTTTTATTATGCATTTACAGTAGTTAGGACTCTCAAACTTGGTGGAAATCAAGCTGTTGTCTGATTCAGTTTGTGTTGACTGGAACACAGGTGGTCCTGCTGCCTGTTGGTTAAACTCAGCTGAATCAGAGTGAAAGAAGATAAATTTTGACAAACAAGACTCAGAAATGGAGCAGTCCTAAAAGACAAGGCTGAGGCAGGAGCATGGTATGAGGTGAGTAGTTCAGATACCAGCAAGAGAGCAGGGGCCTGAAACCAAATGCTGGCATTGCAGGAAAAATTGTTAGGGTCTGAAGCTGGCAGTCAAGGCCTTTTCAAGGCCTTCAAAGCAGGACACAATTCTTGGGGTGATTGTCACATAGATATTTGTTTTGTGTTTGTCTTAGAATTGCACCCTACCTAACTTGCTAGAGTGGCCACCTGGAAAGATGGACCAGCCTCAGCTGGGCTATACAACAGTCCAGCTAGGTTGTTTCTCACCATCCCTACATACAATCTTCAGGCTTAAGTCAAGTTCCCATTGATCTGGAGTGCAGTTTTGACTTTAGGGCTGTGTCTCAGGCCTGGTCAGTGGGATTTACAGCTACAAGCCCACATTTGTAACTGTGGAGATCAGGTTGGGCAGCAAGGCTTGTATTTAAGTGTTAAAATAATCATAATTCTCCAAGTTCACTACCCCACGTCTAAAGTTAGATGAGTTGTGTGGTCCCACCAGCTCTTTAAATCAGAAATCAGGCATATTTGAGTGAGTTTTGATGCTGAGATCAGACTGCTGAGATTGAATAGTTTGAGTATGGCATGAGGTTTCTCTCAGTTTACACAGGTTTTATCTGAACCAAGTGACTCAAGATGTTTTAGTAAAGGTATTAAACCATCCAAGTGCATCTGGGAGCTCCTGTGCCAAGCCTGAATGGAAGTATTTAAAATTTTCATAGATGCCTGGTAGAAGACAGTTGCAGTGGCTGAAGTCAATGTAAAAAAAATATGTCCAAGTGTGCCCGGAATAGAGGACATTTGGGTTTTCTGAAAAAAGTCTTCTACTTTGCAAAATTTAAGAAAATATATTTCTGTTTTACATTTATTTTTTATTTTGAAATGATTTAGCTGAAGTATATATAAAAAAAGAATTTTTAGTCTGATCTACCAGCTTTTGCTTTATACTATAAATGATTTCTGGGAGGGAAGCACGTCACAATACAAACATCAAAACTGGACTATTTGTCAGAGCATCTAAGAATTTTTCATTTTACAATGCAGAGAGAATGTAACTGTGGTGTCAAAAGCACAGAGAGAAAAATCGTTTTAAAGAGCTTCAGTGAAAGTTTTGCATTTATTTAGGCAAATGGAAATGTGCACAATGACTGCATAGAGCTGAACAGCTCTTGGACACAGGGTTGTTAACAAGTTTGAAAAAACCTGCATCATTAGGAAGACAAGAAGTAGGAAAGCAGAATCTAGCTTTCTTATTTCTGGATATTCATGGCTTGTATAAATGTCAGAGGCCAAATAACTGACTTTTATTGGTAATAGCCTGAACTGTATTACAATGGGTACACATAGTTGTTACTGCAATAAATCAGCAAGCTGCCACACTGGGTCACACCTGGTTATGTGGATTATAATGGGGTAATGTGCAGGCTCAGGAGTTCTCTTTGGATAGGACCCTTTGTGCCCTTCACTTGTAAAACATATAGATATATGTAGTCAACTGCTATAACTGAGGAACCATAAAACATCTAATTCAGCAGGAAACGTAGCGTCTTCTGTGCTGATACAATCACTGTTCAACAAACAGTCTTTTTCAGCAGAAATTGAAAAAGAGACTTTTCTCCTAGTAAAATTTTCTTTTGTAATACGTGCCTCATCTAAAGCATGTACTGGTGAGTCAACAGTGCAAGAATTTTGTGCAGCTTATCTAAAATCATGCCCTATTGTGCTCTGTGCTGTAGTTTTCTGCTATTTCAAAGATCAGGGCAATTAAGATTGCTCACCTGTGATTAAGGATTGTTCCTCTCCACTGTTAAAGACAGCCTACTCCAGTATGCTGAGGTTTGTCTGTACTGATTCTTTCCACATTAATATTTTCAGTACACACGTTTCTGATGGAGAAGTGCATGTATACTTCTTATTGCTTCAAAATCTATGGTTTCTGTGCAGTTACGAGTATTTTAGAACTGCATTTGATTTGTTACTTCTAAGATCTTCCACTGTCTAATGCCAGGTAGCTGGAACTCACAGACTTGCTTAGAAATGCTTGAAACCTGGGATCTCTCTTTGCCCCTTAGTGTTTCATACTTTTGGAGTATAGGAGCTGAACGCTTTCATTTTAAAGACACCTCATTCAAAATGAGGAAGCTTTCAGATGGAATCCATACAGAAAGCTACATGATCAGAAACACAGTTCCTACAGTCTCCAGGGAAGTACCCCCACAGATGCACGGGAAGTGTGGGACAGGCAGTGCATTGGACCTGTGGTCACTGTCCCTTGATGTATCCGTTGGGCTGAGAGTTCAGTATCACGCCCTATGCAGAAGAGAAGATGGAAAGAAAAGACTACATAGAGTCTATTAAAGGGTGAGAATTGCCCCCTTTCTGTTAGTCTTGATATCTATAGAATTGAGGTTAGATCCAGCAGACCCAGCTGACAGAAGATGGTACCTGAAAGAATTTGAGAAGCAAGTCATTTTATGACAAAGATTTTTTTTTCCTCCAATGCTAAACCACACTCAGTGCTTCTACCAGGCTTAAGGAAAATTTTACTGCTCCTGATCTAGAGCAATCTAGACTTCTCCTTTCTAATTATATATGTTCTAAGTACACTGTATCTATACAGTTTAAAATTAAGACAGATTTTAAATCTAAAAATAAAGATGAGGTTTTTGAATAGTCTCAGAAAAGAACAAGTTATTTTCAGAACTCATTCAACTTTTATGATCACTTCCATGTAATAAATTAAAGTTCTCCTAAAAA
This sequence comes from Hylia prasina, assembly GCA_013397195.1. NCBI lineage: Eukaryota > Metazoa > Chordata > Aves > Passeriformes > Sylviidae > Hylia > Hylia prasina. The sequence continues at coordinate 679,213 of VYXD01013264.1, read as the reverse complement.
TACTGATGTACCATTACCTAATTAAACTATTTCACGCAGTACAACCTCAGAAGTCTGGATGATTCCAGATTCAATCTCTAGTAAATGTAACTAGAGATAGAGCAGGGAGTTGGGAAAATACCCGATTTCAAAAAGTGCTGCAACTGAAACTATACTGTGTCTCATGCTAATACAGACCAATCAGTATGGATGGAAATAGAAAGGGTCAACTCAAAAAGAGGAAATTTGTCATCTTGCCACAGGCCTTTATTAGCATGCCAATTGAACCTATTTTGAAGATTTTTTTTCTGTGAATCTAATGAACTCTTGTACAGACCTGTGTAGAGGTGTGGATTTCAGAAATGTCCAGAGGGCTCAGTGGAATGAGAACACCTTTTCTGGGGATAGGATTCAACCTTTCTCAAAGACTAGACAGAGGAGATCTGGTATTTGATTACATGCCAAAAATCCTCATGTTTAACTAGCACTTGGAATCAGATTCCTCTTTGATCTCATGGGCTGTTCTCAGAAAGGGGGCAAAAATTCTCCCAGAAAAGAAATGAGCTGCACCTTGATGTAAGTCTTACCTGTCTGATTTCTGCTCAATTTTGCCTTCTCTTGGTCACAGACTCTTTAAAGGAAGTTTGAAGGCATCATAGAAAGGCCTCAGTGGTAGCACCAGGCTGACCAGGTCACTTACAGGTGACACAACACAATCCTGTGCTCAGGTGGGCCATCACCCCCGATGAGCTTCCACAACCAGGGACATGATGCAGCCCCTCTGGCCTCTTCTGCTGTCACCAGGAGAGATCAGGTCTGGTTCTTGGCACCTGCACACCTCAAAGAGAGAGAGTACCTCCTAATCACAATCTGCAAGGATAGAGCTACTGCAGTTCTTTTCATTTTAACATATATCGTGTATTCATTTTAACATATATTGTGTATATAAGCAGTCAATGGCATGCAAGGATTAATGCTTAAAGCAGCATATGCTGGCTGATTGTTAGGAGTAGAGCTATTAAAAAGTGATAGTGCTACAGCTATAAATGGATGCAATTTAACGGATAGTATTAGTAGCAGAGCTGTTCAGCTGAAGCCATGGCTAAAGGGACTCTGGTTTAATAACTTTCTAATTACATCTGTATAAGATGGGTCACTTAGCAGCAAACTGACAGGTTTACATTTCCTTATATACTAGGTATTGCTGTGTGTATTAGCCCTACGCTAGAATTGCAAATAGAAAATAATTGGGTTGCTTTTTTAGCCTCCCCAAATGGTTTAAATTAATGGCAGTGCAAATCAACACAATGCCTTCATGTGTGTGATTTTAACCTTCATTGATTTCTGCAGTTCCAGGGCAGCATGACATTGGCTAGAGAGCCATGCTGATGTGATGGCTGCCGAGCTGAGTGCTGAAAGGAGGTTTATGCAGTATTAGATTAGTTCCTGGTATTCAAGAGCACACATTACAGAAAACCAAAGGCTCCGTTATCCAAATTGTGAGTGTTTGGTGTTATTCCTCAGGGCAGAGAAATTTCGTGTCATTCTGTTTATGAACGGCTGGCAGCAGCTTTGCACAAAGGTTTGAAATCCCTGAAGGAAATCTGATGCCCGGCCAAGATGCATCAGGAAAGTTTTCAGATAGGATAAACGGGAAGGCTGCAGTAGCTATAAACAAACGGGCTCGTGGAGATTGTACCTACCATCTTCCACATATAGTGCACTTTAAATTGTATTAATTGCAGTCATGCCTGTTACCATGACAGCTAGGTGCTGCAATTACCTCACACCTCAGGGAATTTCATGCTTAGTACAGCATTCAGAGTCTACTTCCTGCTATTTTGTTTTTATTTTGCTACTTTTTTGCACTTTGGAGAAGTATTGTAGGAAGCAGAGCAGAGGTATGCCTTGAAAGAAAAATGCATCTTCATAGTCCCAAGGTATTATGAGCCCTGTTTAGCCATGTCCTGAGGAACCAGTAAAACATAATCATCTCTGTGGGGATCAGATCAAATGCAGTGACTGAGGCTGAGTTTTCCCTTATAACTGCCCAGGATGGCCAGGACTCGTGAGAAGAGCTCCTCAGTGAGAGGGATGTGCTGCACTGTAAAATGACTTTGACAAAAAGCTTTACATGGTGAAAGCCACAACATCCCCTCATCCAGAGGGATTAGCCTGAGGTCTAGCTGTGAGCTTCTGCATAATCTAGGTATTTCAGCTTCAGGGTAAGACCACAGCAAAAAATATATTTAGAAAGAATGTGCTTTTCCATTGGGGTGCTTTTGAATTGGAAAGCTGGTTGCAGTACCAGGTGTGCTGGACGCTGGGGCATCAAAGCAGGGCAGAGACCACGGTGCTGCAAACCCAGAGGCAAGGATAGGAGAGGGAAGGAGGCTCACTCACAGTGCTTGAGAAAATACATCTGTTAATCCCTTCTTTAAGGTGTTAAGCAGGCTCAGCTGTCATGCAAGCCTTGTGCTGGTGATCCACTACAGCATATTTCCACAAGTAGTCGATTTGAAGCTCACTTACTGTACAATATCACATTGAAGAGTGTTGTAAACAAAGAGATATAGGCTAGGCAACATCCTCTGGGCAAACGTGAACCCTTCAGACTGAGGCTGGGGATTCAGGCATTTACACCCAACCAGCAATAGTTCATGGATCAGGTTTCCAACCTGACGTAGTAGCAGTGCTGTTTTATTTGAGTCTGTCAGCATTTTCACATCATAAACCTCAGTGTTGCAGTATATCTCAGCTGTTTCTAATCCCTGACAACTGAGACTTGGCATATAAATTGCTAACCCATATATTAATTTGAGTAGAAGAGGATAAAGCTGTGTCTAAGTTATACAACAAATTATGTTGATTTTTATTTCAGTTACACACACACTGTCTGCCAAAGTCCCGTAAAATATGTTTTTCACTATAAGGAATTGCATGTTCATTATGTTTTACATGAATTGATGTATTTTATATTGGTTTTAAATGCTTTTGAGATAGCCATTTTGTTTACATCAAATAAGCTTTAGCAAATATTCTATTTCGTACATCATTACTCACTAATATTACAATGGCAGCTGTGAACCAAATGTGGATCCTTCGGCTTTGGTCTTGTTTTTAATTTAGGAAAGGTTTGCTAAAACTTTATTTTGGATCTGAAAGCCATGTATTACAGTATTTGCTGACAAAAATGCACATGTCAGTGAAAGCAAAAAGATTATTATTTTTCAAATGTCACAGCATTCAAATATTGGAGAGATTTCTAACACAAATAATAAAAATACATTTTTTTAATCTTGGGTATTTACTGAGCATTGGTTATGTTTTTGACCTTAATCCAGTTGCTGGTTAATGTTTATTTACCTGGGTGCTGTGAGGGAACTTGATGGATTATTTCTTTAAAAAGGAGGAGGAAAAATCCCTGGCAGACAGGAAAAAAACCTCCAGCAAACAGAAATTACATACTTAGGATATGCAAAACATAAGTGTGCTCCATTCTGTATGTAGTACTGCACTCACATGATAGCTTCACAAAATCAAATTTACTCCACCTGCCTTCTAATGCATTTTTCTGCATTCTAAAGAGATAGTGCTATTGTAGCCAGAGTGAGTAACATTTGGTATATTAGCATATACCAGACCAGAAGCCACTGCGTTTTCTCATGACTAGGGAGTTTTTACAGAAATGTTAATTCAAACTTCACAACTGTGAGACAAGTCAGATCTAAATGAACTGAGTGCTTTCTCTTTCCCCCCTCAACCTATACTGCCCAAACAGACTACCAAGAAATAGTGGGTTTCAGCCAAAAAACACAAGTCAGAGGCTTTGGGATGAGCTGTCAAGTAATGGGTGATCCTGAGCTCCAGGTACTGTTACTTAGCAACTTCTGAGACTGGATTAACCTTCTGCGGGCATCCCTTGCACTGCTTTTTGTACTCATTCGTATAGCCAGCTGTAAGTCTCGTGCAGATCAATCAGAGATTTCCCTGAAAGAAACCCAAGTATTGCATTGCACAGCCTGTGCAGCGAGCTGGGTGCAGCTGAGACAGACCAAGCAGCAGTCCCAGCACAAGTAATCTGCCCATGAACAATAATGCAGATGTATCTCAAACACCTTTTTCATATATAGATCATCTTACAGGGCTTCACTACTATAATCATTCTTAGTTAAATGTGTTTTAATACATGTGGTAATGTATTTGTTATAGCACATGAACCAGAATAGCCTGACGTGTGCAGTTACTTTTCTCTCAGATTTCCAGGCTATGCTTTGGTCAGTCTCACCAACTGTTTAAAAATCCTCAGCAATAAGCCAACTTTCCTTTTCTTCTGCTGCACCCCCAAAAGAGTATACTTTGGAAAGTCATAGATGGCAGACTATGTTAGATAATAGAGTGCAGTGTGGAGATTCCTTTTGAAATGAGACTCACCTGTAGGTGAGTGTTGTCTATTGTTTTGTTATCTGCTCTTCTGATGTAAATATAAAATCCCCATGAATATTAATGGTAGTTTCTTGAGAATTGTCTAAACAGAAAAGAACAGACACTATAAAAACCAATTCATTTGACATGACTGGTAAAATTCCTTATGCTGTAGTAATTTGTCAGAACCATTCATTATCCCTCAGAACAAAATTACTGCTTTCAAAATAGCTATACTTTTTATTATCTTTTGTGTAAATAGTTATATTCGCCATGTTAACTTTCACTTAACATTATTTGGGGTCACAGAAATAGTGGTTGGAAGGGAGGTGAGCAGTCCTAGGCCAAGCTCCAGTTCAAACTGCAGCTACTGCCAATGCATTCTCAGATCAGTCCTGGCTTCATCTTCCTAAGTCTTGAAAATGCCTAGGGTGGAAATTCCACAGCCTCTTTCGGGCTATCCTAATCTCCCAGGCCGTGGCTGGTGACCACTATCCTCATATGTCATCTACCACTGCCACAAAGAGTTTGGCATTGCCACCTCTTTCATTAACCCTTAGGTAGCTGCAGGGTGCTATAGGTTGCCCTTTTAATCCATCTTTACCAAGTGTTCAATTAATTTAGGAGTACAAGCACTTTCTCTAATGTGCTTTTTTTTCATGGTGTTTCTGGCCTGACTGTTCAATTGCTGTGTATGCTCTGCTCAAGCCACTAAGGGGAATTTTCTCTTGGTACAGCTTGTTCCCACGGTTTCCTGATCTTTTCTGGTGCCTGTGGGAACACAAGGCTAAAAGCATCTGTGCAATCAAAAGGTTCCTCCACCCTCTGACAACTGATTTCAGTAGGTGGAGATAAAGATTTCAGTGATAGCAATAGGAAAGGCCAGGCCCAGGTTGTAAATGCAGGCTAAGAACACCACAGTAATATTTTGCTCATCTGTTTTGGCACAGAAGCAGTCAAGAAAGATTAGGCTCAAAGGTTTCCTGCCTTATTTTTCCCCCTGCCTTTCATTAACCTGGATGACCAGCAGGTGATAGCATTTTATGCAAATCCTTTTCTCTAGACAACATTTTACCTTTTTGACAATAGGCAACCAAGCAGATGACACAGCTAAAAACAAGATGTTTTTGAAGACACAATTTAAATCTGAGATTCCATATATTTTTTGAAAGCTTTTCTAAGGATAAGATAAGAGAATAATCCCTTAGTTTGGTGCAAATATTTTAAGACTTTGTGTTTCTAAAATCCAATTTGAATTAACCTTGAAATTTAAAGCTGTTTACATCTACTGAACCAAAAGGCACTGTGTGATGCATATAACAGAAACTATTGTACAGTCACTCTATTTCTCCTCCCCTTCTGACACTGGTCTATAGTATTTGCCAAGAAATTCATCCAAAGGCAAAATGTCATATCTTCAAGAAAAAAAAAAAAATAAAGCTTGTCCCTTTGCAACAAAGGACTTACAAAGCTTCCCTTTCCTTAGGCTTCTCTAGTCTTGCAATTTATTAGGAACTCTTGTCATCAAATATGCTTAGGATAAACTTGACATTTTGGGTGAAGTTATTTCCAATATCATTTTATGTAAAATGCATCTTGATGCTCAGAACAGCTTGGACAAGTCTGATGCACCGTTGAGAATCAGCACTTTGGGAATGTACATGCTGATGTGACTTGTGAGAGGAGGTCCCAGCACATAATGAGATGCTGACTTGCTCTCACTTCAAATCACACATTATTTGAGAATCGAGAGGAAAAGGTTGGGCAAACTGTCATGGATTCCTTCACTCCCAATCAGCTTGCCTATACTTTTGCCTGAAATAGGCTTCTCTGTTTAAGTTTGCCTACTTACAGGATCTATCAATTGTTCACAAAACTCCTGATACTTTAGGTGCTGGAGTAAATTACCTCTTTGTGACTTAAATTATTCCTTTAGATGCAATGCAGATTTAATTTCTCACCAATGTGATCAGAATAATGGTGACACAATTCATAAGCACCATTTCTGAAAGCACTTTCTTCTCTGTGTTATTAGTTAAAAAAACCCTCAGTAACAACAACTAGTTTATTAACCAAGCCTATATGTGAGAAATTCACCATGCAGGTTACTCATTCAGTGTGTAGGGTTTGCAGGTGCAGTATGTGAATCCTAAAACTGGCCAGGAACTGCCTAAGGAAGCCAAAGAGGATTAAGTCACATATATTTAAGGAAACACAAAAGATCAGGAGATCAAGGTGGGAGTTAAAACCTTGAAGCTTATTCTACTTGTAGATTTTTGTCCACCATATAGATTTCAAGAAAAAGAAAATAATAGTGGGAACATTGTTCATGGGCAATGCCTTGTCTTCTTATCTGTAGATCACCAAGGACATGGGACAACCAGATTCAATTTCCATGCTTTGAGAAATATACTGACATGTCTGGTCTCCTGGGAGTTGTTGTAACTCACCAGCATGTTCTCAGATGCTTTCTTTCAAAATGTCCTTTTGAAGCTGTTGCATTGTACATGGAGTAATTAAATGATTGTTGGGCTATAAGGGGCCAACATCATAAAATCATATATTCATGGACTGATTTGGGTCAGAAGGCACCTTTAAAGATTACCTAGTTCCAACCCTCCTGCCATGGACAGGCCCAGACAGGGCACCTTCCACTAGATCAGGTTGCTCAAAGCCCCATCCAACCTGACCTTGAACATTTCCAGGCATGGGACATCCACAGCTTCCCTGGGCAACCCATTCCAGTGTCTCACCAACCTCATCATGAAGAATTTCTTTCTTATATTGTAAAATCTACCTTTTTTTAAAATTTAAAAGTGTTACCCCTTTTTCTATTATTAGAACCTTTTTTCATCTTTTTTAAATCCCCCCTTCAAGTACTGAAAGGCCACAATAAGATCTTCCCAAAGCTTTCTATTCTCCAGGCTAAAAACCCCAACTCTCTCAGGCTCTCCTCATAGGAGAGGAACTCCACCCCCCGATCCATATGTGTCCATTGCTAAACAAATATACATATGGCTAAAACAAGATAAGGTAGGAAACTGTGGCAGTGCCTTTGACAGCCTTTATTGTGGCATCTCCCTGAGTATTTTTGTTATTTCAAAATTCATTTTAGCATGGATGACAATGTAGACCCTACCCTGGATGTCACTAAATCCCTTTTAAAAGTTGCAAAGATCCTCCTGGCAGAGTACAATGAACACACCTGCCATCTGCTTCCTACATCTGTAGGTGATGCTTATGTTCAAGGGCCAATACCTGTTACAGCTACTTTGGATTAAATGGCAGAGATGACCTAAAAACTGGTGGCTTAACAAAAGAGACACCTAAAGCAAATGGGTAATCAATAAAGCTTTATTTACAGGGTATCAGGCCATTATATTAATGTTTTAAATATATGGCTTTTTGTCTAATTCATCCATGCCCAAGTGGGAAAAAATCTGTAACGTGTAGTTTCCTAATGAAAATAATATGAATGAGACTAAATCTTAGCTTTAAAAGTAGATGTCACGATCTATGTAAAAGTTAGTCTTTTGATACTGTTTGTGAGACCAACATCTTATTGAATTACCTTTGTGCTACCTTTCTACTCTCTAAACCTTACTCTTCAAAGCTTTGTGGCTGCACATTGCTATGTGAATAGGCTTATGGATGCTATGAACTCTTAACAAAAAATCCATTATAATGATACTTTGCTGTTTCAGGGATATTCACTGTATAACAATCCTAATGGTTCTGGTGAAGTAATAGGTATGGAAATGCTGGGTAGAAGATAGCTTCTCCCTACTTGAGTTGCTGTATGAAAGGTTCTGGCTCCAGTTATTGATGATCTAACCACCTGCAGCACTTAAACTTGCTTTTTACTTTTGTCCCCAGCAGTAGTCCCATTGCATTCAGTAGGACTGCATACATGATTAATCTGATCAAGGTCTAATTAGTGAAAGAAGTGCAGCCGCTGGTGCTGCAGACAGAAGGCTGTGCCCACAGCCTGTCTTCCAGACACATTTTTAACCCCTGTTCCTTCATCCATGCACCCACACAGGCACGAGCTGCATGCAGAAAGTTATTCTGAACAAGCATTTAAATCCAGATGTTAAATAGTTTCATAGTTTGCATCCTCTGGAGAACCAGACAAAACCTGCCAATTTTGATTCTAGAATATTTCAGCAGCATAATCAGGACCATTTGGTGAATGCAGAGATCCCTTTGAAGGGAAAAGTAAGGAGTGAATATTTATTTGTTCTGCTTTTGAAACAAGACCTTCTTTAGGCAGCAGGTAGGGGCTCAGTTTTGCCATGAAGTGATCAAAGAGCAAAGTTGCTCTGGCCCTGTGTGGAGCCACTGCAGAAAGAACAAAATATGTGTCCTCAAAACACTTTAGTCCACAGCCAGGGCAGACTTACTATTTTCCATAGCACAGGTAGCCTACAGAAACTAGCTCCCCAATTTAACCAGCCAGGGAAGGTGCCTCAGGTTGGATGATCTCAATCTTTCAGATCTTTTTCTGCTAAGCTCCATTGCAAATGCACATTGATGATAATGATTATCTGCAACATTTAGTGCTGCATATTTTGCAAAACAAAAAGCAGTGATTGAGCTTTGGGATCCTTTTTTCTTGTTAAAGCAGTCACAGTCTGATGTGCCAAACATGCTTTTGTCCCATTTCCTAATGTGATAGGATATAAAAGGCATTTAAGTTCTTTGGGAATTATTAAATGAATGTTTTAAAGGGGTTTTTTTTCCCTTGTAAAAACTGTTACTGTTTAAAAAAAAATTGCCACCTAAATTTTGATTCTCAAGCTCCAAATTATCATGCAGATATTAAATAGTTGAAGTAGGTAAGCACTGGGAGTCAGCTGGAGAACTGGCTAATGGAACAACTGGGAAGAGGAGATTTGGCTGATAAAGTCTCATAGCACAAGTGTACATTACATGAGTAACTGCACCAAGATGACTCCATAAATCATTCTGTTCATGCAAATGCTGGTGAGTCCTCAAAGCATTGTGAGCTTTTATGGGCACTGAAAAGTCATGCTAAGTGAATATTCATGATTCAGTGTTGACAGTGACTTTCTTTCCAACCTTTGAAAAATTTTACTCATTCAGTCAGGATAAGGAACATAATACTGTGTTAATTAAATGCCCAACTAAATGACACAAATTGTGAGTATGTAATAATTAAAAGGAAAAGTTCATATAATAGTTCAAATAAAAATTTTCAGACTCTGAATATTTGGAAAATATTTATGAATTATAAATGAACAGCTAGAAAATTAATTATTGACTTGTGAATTATTTACTAACCAGAACAGATGTTAAAGTTCTGCATTATTTATTATGATGCATTTATTTCAATGCTGAGTATAACCTGTGAAAATAATAGTGATATTAAAACTGTATTATTTAAACAGGTTGATCAGTTGTAATTATTATCCCTATTTAACAGGGGAGTCAACTAAAAAACACAGGGAGGGAGATTTTCAAAGTACCCAAGGGGTGAGAGTTCCACAAGTCTAATAAAAATTAATGAGAATTGCACTTCTGAATCCCCTGAGTGCTTATAAAAAATCTTTCATTGGGAGGTTAAATTGCATTCCCAGGAGAAGTCAAAAGCTTAAAAAAGAGCCTGAGAGTTCTGATACCAACTTAAATTTGTCACTCGTATCTGATGTCTCCTCTGTTTTGGGACTGGGTTTTTTTGTCATGATACTGGAATATAAGTCATTAGCTACCAGACTTTCCTAGCTAGACCAAGAAGTTGATCCCTCTGACCCACCTGCAGGTAACAAATCCATTGTTCAGATATTCATGTGTTTGGAGTTTTCCAAGCAATCATAATCTCTTTATTTTTTCTTTCTTCCCAAGACTGCATTGAAACAAAAGGCTATTTTTGTCATTTTTAAATGAAACTAACTATCCCTTAGCAGCCATCTCATTAAACTTTAGACTTTTCATCTTATGGGTGGAGTTGACTTTGCATATCCATGACAGATATAAGATCTGAGGAAGATTACGAAATTGCAGTGTTGGCGCTGCAATGATACAAGTAACCAACCATTCGGCCATCCTGAAGATCTGTTAGAATCCTCAGACACAAAACAAACACCCCCCGCCAAAAAAAATTCATTTTTATCCCTTAGTGTTTTGGTTTTGGTATATTTCACAAAGACACCTTTGTTTATTCCTGCTTTATGGCATTTGTTATAGGAATCTGTCTGAACATCTGTCTATCAGCTATGATATTTAAATTAACTGCATTTTGTCCCTCTTGCGTATTGTTCATCCAGGGTAAAAATACTTGGAAAATACTTGGACATCTTGCTTAATTCAATTTTATTTTTTTCTGTGCCTGATCTTATTTTTAAATTTTTGTTAGTAGTATTCCATCAAAGTCTTGCAGTAAGCTTGGAGATCTGACCCTACATTCAGTGAGTTCATGTTTTTCTGTTTGCTAGAAATCTACACAGTCCAGAGGCAGCTCTCTTTTGGTGGTCCCACACGGGGGTTATGCTGTCTTCAAAAAGGATGTGCCACTTTCAGATACTCACCTATAATTTTTCCACTTGGGCCCCAAAGAAAATGTAGAAAATGGCTATGATGGCACAAGAAAACCTGTATATGTGATTTTATTTTTTCTCTTCTGGATTGTATTCAGCTGTGTAAGGAAACAGATGTTACAATCTTCACAATTTATACAGTAACTTTTGGCTAAAAACTCGAATGCATCTTATAAATTTTAATGAACTGAACTCCACAACAGCCTTGTAAGGGATTAAAGTTCTGCCACGTCCATTTTACAAATAAGAAAACAGAGGAACTGATAAATGTTGTAACTTGAGAAAGATTATACCAAGTATCATGGGCAGACATGGGAAGAAAACTAGAAACTCGGTGCCCACATCACTTTACCTTCCCAAGGTCTAAAAACATATGGAAATCTGTGGACCAAAACACTTTGCTGTCATTGCTAGCTCTGGAGGGCTTTTTATGCTGCTCTGATGAGATCTGGCTTGAATCTGGCTGATACAGAAATCAGCCTGTCCTCTTTCCCATTCATCCTTTCATCTCCATCTGACCCACTGTGTGCCAACAAAATACTTTAGTTTGAAAAGGAGAGGATAATGTATGAAATTAAATATTTTAATTTGGGGATGAGCACCTTGGAGGATTCAGAAAGGGCTGATAAACCCTGTAGTTAAGGAAGGTATTGATTTTCTCCCTCATCTGGAGTAGGTGCACTGGTACCAAACCCAACTGGGGATTTGTTGGTCTAGCTGTGTGATGGTTTTATGCCAGTGTGATTTGCCTTGTGTGGCCAGGCCACAAGAGGATGAACAGGGCTGTTCACGAAGGTGCCTTGTTCTGACCCCAGGCAGGCATCTTGATTTCTCCTTCTAGTGTCCCAATCAGCCCATAAACCCCACAGTTCCCCTCATACCTGCCTAAATCCCCCCAGCTAGCAGCTTTAGCCTATACCTACCAATAAAAGCCTGTGATATCATCCTCTAGGTTTTAAAATAAACCTGTGGATTTTGTGCTGATGATATTATTAGGCAAATATAAGGAAATAAATAAAATGTTTGCATCTTTTGTTTTTCCAGAGGTCTCTGTAATCGTCTTTAACTTTAGTTGTTAAAAAAAAATAAAAATCCTGTCTTTTCTTTAAAATCAAATGGAGGCCTATTCTCATTGAAATTAGGTGCATAAATCATTCTGCCAGGACAAGTTGTTCAGTCTGATCATCACAATAAAATAATAATAATCGGCTATATAGAAATTAGTGTGAGCACACATTTTCTACTGTGAGGGTCAAAAGTGATCTACAGCAAGAAAAAATTCTCTGCTGGGATCCTTTTTAATAAAGAGAAGCAGCAAGCCACTGGAGAGGTGTTAAAAACATAGCACATCTTAGTCACAGGGTTTAAAGCTGAATTCCAACAAAAGAGATATTAAGGAATGGTTTGGTGTTCCTCTAAGTAATATCTGTTGCACTACACATATTTCATAACCATTTAGAGAGTTTTACTGACAAATAGATTGATATTAATATTTTAAATTAATGTATAACTAAGAGTCCTTGATTTTTCTCAGTGATAAATAATCCAACAGTTCAGTAGATGATGAATGTCCCTACTCTGAGAAGCTTGAGAGCTGACACTCTGAGGAAAATGCATAACGCACCTGCTGCCCCTGAAACCTGGGGCTGAATTCAGTGCAGGATCTCGGAGCCCACATCCAAAACTGTAGTCCAGCTGCCCTCACTTTTCTCTCCTTCAGTTATACACATCTCTGTGTGATCATGAAGGTCTTGCAGCGTTTGTGTTTGGTTTCTTCAGTGGTCACATGCAGTCAGTGCCTGGTGAGGGCAGCCCAGTGCCTTTGGGAAAGCTTGTCTGCAGCAGACAAGCATCCAGTCTGAATCTGTGCATTTATAAGAAGATATCAACTTTTTTAACTGCATCTGCAATTATTGGTGTTATCCACATGAGGTCTCTCCACAAGTGAGCCTGGCTGGCCAGTTTGCCCCGTGATGGCCATGCAGTGTTTCTGCTCAGAGGTGGTGGTGGGCTCCAGTACTCATCTCTGAGTGAGAGATCAAAGGTGTGCTAAGGCACGAGTTCTCCCCACTCCACCCTTACACAGTTTTCCAATGCTTGAGTGTCAGCAAGTGACAAAATTCACTTCTGGGTCTGAGCATGGGCTGCGAGGAGCTTTTAGAGGCTCACAGGATGGTTCCGAGGTGATCTTTGCTTCTCTGCTCTAAGTGCCTTGATGTGCTGGGAGCAGGATTGGGCTGGAGCTGCAGACCCTGCCTCCTGCCCTGCTGCTCAGCGCCGTGCTGATCTCGGGTGTGCCAGCTCCTGGAAGTCGTGACTCCCCTCCCTCCGAGCAGCATCACGTCTGCTCCCAGTAACCTTCTCTCTCTCCTGAAAAAGGGCACAGCTCCAGTGCCTAAGGAGCCCTCCCCAAGGAAACACTGTGAGGGAGCGGGAAGGAAGGAATGCCCCCCAGCTCTGAGCAGCAGGAGAGGAGCTGCAGCATCGCTCTGCAGCCCTGCAATTAGCAGTGACCCGCTGATGCAGCCTCAGCAGCTGACGGACCAACGCTGGCAGTCCAGGTTTCCTCAGCATGAACCTGAGAGACGCAGTAGGTCAGCCTGTGTTCACCCTTCAGGAAGTACACCTTGAAAAATATGATTTGTAATTGTAGCTCTAAACCATACACTGTAACTGTGAGACAGTACAGTTGTCTGATTTCTTCTTCTTTAAAAAGCCCTTTGGATTTATTCCCTTTCTTAGCTGCTGGGAAGCAATTTGTAACATTCTTGTTTTCTAGCTCTTGATTACAATGAGGTCCAGCTCTCTGGCCAAATGTAGACTTTATTTTGTTTAACATCCATTTTGATAAATGTGTTAACAAATTGCAATCTAAACTGTATTTTGTTAATACACTCCTCAGAAATTCTCTTCCCATTCTTAGCACATCATTAGACACAAAACCAGGACTAAAGCCTGACTTTTGGATCTCGTAATTCACTGTTGTAATAGGATATAAAGCAACAGAGCCTTAATAGTCTTGGATCCCTAGTCTTCTCCTTAAATTCTGTTCTGCACAACAGAAAGCAAAAGTCTCTGTAGGAAACCCACAGAAGGATAGCAGCTTAAAAATAAATAATGGCCTTGATGATCTGTTTGTTACGTTTTCTGCTCATTTTCCTTCAGTCAGATGAATTGCCTTTTAAAGTCTAAAGTGGTGTGGAGAGGTTGTTTCAAAGATATAAGTGGTGAGACGGAATGGGAACTGCCAAGAGAAATCAGAAACTGGTCTGATGTTCTATTAGAACTTGTCTGATAGGGCAAAGAGTCAGAGCTTGTTCCTAAGCATCTCCCCTCTATTGCTCCATCAGCTGAAGTAACCTGGGCTTTGGAAGAAAAGCTTTGGCAGAACTAAAGTCCTACCAAGGAAACTGGGTAATATGCTGTATTTTAGCCCAGCTCTGCATTTACTGCAAGTTACCAAGTGCAGTGGGGAAATTCCTTGTAAAAGAACCCAGTTGTAACAAGAGTCAATTGAAAGAATTGCCAGATGAAATGGTTGGGATGAGAAGTCATTTGCAAGCTTATTCCACCTCTTGTTTCCGTGTGGATGAATGCTCAAACTCATGAAGAGTATGCAAGATTCATAGGATTCATGGATAAGACAGGAGAGTTTTGGTCTTCTTCCTGAGACATTCCCCATTTTGAGGGACCACACAAAGTGAGAAGAGGGATCTCTACAAAGCAGCTTGATGTTCTTGTTTTGATGCATACATGTCATATTCCTATCCTGAAGGAGTGGCTTTTCTATAAAGCCTGAGAGGAGTCAATAACAGCCACTCTTCTGCCTCTCTGATGGAAGGGAATCCTCAAGGACCTGCCTACCCCAGCCCTGCAGTTGGTTGAAATCTGCAGTGTCACAAAGCAACTGGAGTGGGCCAAGATCCAACACTCATTCACGGATGAGATAAACTGATACAGAAAGGTATCATTTTTCTTTGTCCTACATATGGTAGTCATGTTTCCAAACCCTGCAATTTCAAAATTGTGTAATTGTCATATAATGGTAATCATGGTTGTTACACTGCGTTATGTCTAGGGGGAAGAAAAGGGTAGGAAATCTGGTCTGTGTGAAACTACCAGATTGAGGTATACAGCAGACACATGAGCTTGTGTCTACATTAATTTACCCACTTGACTGCATCCTAAATTTCATATCTGCTCTATCATCCTCTTAATTAAGCCCTAAGTAATTTAGAGCTTTGAGGTGGACTACTGTTTTATTTCTAGCTGTGGTGCATGGAAGTGTGATTCATACATGTGAATAAAAATAGATGAGGACAGACCTTCCCCAGTGTAAATTGTTAGAGCTCCAGAGATTTGTCTCTCAGAGAGGAGACAGGAGAAGTGGCATAGAGATTTTTATCATGGTTTTAGGACAAAGTTTGTTACTCATACGTGGCAGAGGTATGGCACCACGCAGAAGGAGCTTCAGGGCTGAAGCTTTGAGTTAGTCCCATTTCATATTTGTTCCTATCTAAAGGCAGATGAATGATGGGGTAAACACTGAGAAATTCTCACAATGAAGAAATTAAATACATCCTGCTGAAGAAACAAGGTGAGGAGAGCTACTGAAGAAACTAGCACCTCCCTTTAGGAAATTAATCACTTTGTGTAAAAATGTAAGCCTATGTTCAGGTGTGTAGTCAGTGGGGAGCTCTCTGCCAGGGCAGCTTCAGCACGTTAATCACCTGCCTTTGGTGTCCAGATACAAAGTCCAGCTCTTGTAGGCAGCCCAGAATGTTATGGCACTGAGTCTATAAACCAAAAAATGTGTTTTGCTGATCCAGACAATGTTGAACAACTGCGTTTTGAAACAAACAGATCTATTGCTATGTGAAAACTCCTTCTGTGGCACTGAATAGAAGCATAATTACCAAAGATTTAAAATCAACTTCCAGCTGAAAACTTGCCACAATATGCTTGTGTTTCATAACTAAACCTTTCCCTTCAGTCCATGCTGGAAGTGGCAAATTTCTGCCTCTTGCTAATGCCTAATGAGCAAAGCCTGTTATCAGCATGGTTGGGCTACAGTTTGGGGTATAATTCAGAATATAACCCCTCATGAGACTGGTGCTGGGGAAAAATTATATCCAAGTATATAAATGATATGTAAATATTTCCAAAACCTGTTCTTTCATTTTAGAAATAGTAACAAATTAAAGCAGAAGAAAGATACCAAGGATACCTTAGTTACAGCTGTACTATGCACTGCCCTTCCTGGTTTTAGGATGAAAATATTATATTTATCTTTCTGAGTGGCAGGAAATTTATAATGAAAATCTTTAAGTTAATTTAAAGAGTGGGATCACTTCCAGAATGTCTCTCTGATGGTGTCTTCTACATCTGTCCTGATAAAATACTGCTCCTCACCTTCACATAATCTCAGTTAATTCCTTGGGTTCACTCTCTTTTGCCATGTCACACAGCTGAAGTGGTAACACAAAACCCAATTCTGATAGCAGAAAACCTAAAACTATATTTTAGCAATCTGAGAATGATGAATATATAAATTAACAAGGGGGCAGTGGCAAGTTCCCCCTGAACAAGAACTTTACTGGGAGGGTGACTGAGCACTGAAAGAGGTTGCCCACAGAGGTTGTAGAGTCTCCTTTTGTGGAGATATTCAAAAGCTGTCTGAACATAATCCCGAGTAATATGCTCTAGTATAACCTGCCTGAGCAGGAGGTTGGACTAAATGACCTCTATTGGTCCCTTCCAACCTTCCTCATGTTGTGATTCTGTGTAAAAAAAAAAAAAAAAAAAAAAAAAAAAAAAAAAAAAAAAAAAAAAAAAAAAAAAAAAAACACAAAGGAAGAAATTTGTTCGGTGAAAATTTTTTTAACTGGATTTATTGTTTTCCTTATATCTGTCCTCTGAAGGTTTTTTCTCTCTCTTAGTAAGGGAGGAAAACATAGAGAAAAAAGTAAAAAAAGCCTCCAAAAAATAAAGGAGGAAATAGGGCTCAGCAAAAATAGCATTTTTACCACTAAAAATTCTGAAGCAAATTTCCAAGACTTCCTGCATTAACAAAATGAAAGAAATGAAACATTTTTATAAGAACCTGAAGAACAAAAAAATAGTTCAATTTTGTTGTTTTTCCTCACTTTAAGGTTGGCTCTACTACAAAGAAAATGAGAAAACTGTCATTATTATCATTAATCTGGTTCTATTCAGCCATGCTGTTTATCTACAGCAGACCCAGTAATGCAAAGGGAAGGCACAATGCCTTTATATTATTATCTTCTCTAAATATGCAAGAGTTTATGAATAAACTATTTATCAGCTTTCTTTGTGACCAGCCCTGAATTTTCTTTAAATTTACATTATTATTACCTGTAAAGCACCTTCCACTTTGACTACAGCTTATTTTCTTCAGCTTCCATATGATCAAAGTGTCTAATGCAGAAGGACCTTCTCCTGCTCTGCTAGAATATGTCAGAGTTTGCCAGCTATGCCATGGAAGGAGGATGGAGCAGCATCGTATGTGAGAGTAATGTTATGCTACAGATTGGTACAAAGAAATGAAAAATAAGTTATAAAGCCCAGTACCATGGCCTGGATTACACTAAATTAGAAGATTTTTCAATTTAAGATTTTCTTACTTTAAGATACAACATTAAAATTCTCTGTGTGTGTGGAGAATGTCTGCACTGTCTCATTTCAGACAATATTCTTTCCATTCATCTTATCTACTACCATGTAAATATGTTTTCAAAGTTATTCTTCCTTTCCAAGCAGCTTTTGCTGGCATTGCTTATGTTCTGTGTATTTTGTCACTCTTCATTTTTGTTCTCTCCTTCCTCAATCAAGTGTTTGAACAAGAGACGACAGTGTTCAAGTTTTCTCTGGGGATGTAAGGTAGAACAAGATCAAATCAAAAGTTGGGTCATGCCATGATATACATTTATTGAGACAAAAACATCTCTATCCTAAAAGAGTCTATGTTTGTAGATGTATTTTTAACCTAATGACTCATTGGATGTGTTGCAGTTTTTAATGGGGCATGAGTAATGCCTGGGAGTCTGTATTTAAATGTGAGGGAAATCTTGACATTTTTAAAGGGAATTCTCTGGTGTTGTTTCTATGGTAACTTTTCTAGGGGGATGACATTTTTTCATTTGATTTTTAATTGTGATCAACAGTAGAGTAACTAAAATATTGAACATTAAAGGAAAGAAATTATATTTGTTATGAGCCCCTTCAGACCAGCAGGAGACCATGGCAGCGCTTGCACCTCACTTAAGCCCTCAGCTGGAGGCCTGAAGAACTTTCTGTGGTTCATGGACTTGACTTGGGGTTTTGGAGGCAAGGGGGCAGGGTGAAACGCACAAGCATGTTTTGGGGAACACAGATAGTGAGGCTACAGCCAAGAAATCCCCAGTAGTGTCGGTGAAGCTTAATGAAGACAAGATAATCAATCCCAAAGCTTTATGTAGCTAGAGAAACAAAACTATTAAAACCAGTGAATTAGAGATAATGACATAGGAACATGAAGGCCTTAAAGAGTATCTTCCCATATCCTTTCTTCAAAAGCATCTTCTCAATTTCCTTGAAGAGCTGAACAGCAGAATATTTTAATTAATTTTATTAATTAATAATTAAGCTACAACTCTTAAAACTTCCGGTACATGTATGTTTTAAAACAGTACAGTACTCTCAGGCATAGTTTTCTTTTACCTGTGAAGTCAGACCCTAGTGTTCTTTTTCCCTACAGGCAGGACTAGGTAGTAGGAAAAGGAGCAAGCTTTGATTATGGCACACAATTCTGGGCCTCTGAGACGCCTCTGGGAGAGTTTCAGTTTCATGCACCAAACAATTGATCCTGGCACCAAGCCTGTAGCTCTTCCCTGGGGATATTTAAAATCTATCCTGAGATCTCCATGGTGCCTTTGGGAGCTCTGAGGCCAGGACCAGAAGGAGGCTAGAAGGACATCCAGACGAAAATTTTCCATAAGTACTGTTCCCCATTAATTTCCTTGATTTTACAAGGAAATGTAACACATAAAACTTAGGAGCAGCTGTGTAGGAGACTGTCTAATTCATTGTGGAAAACTAAATTCTATACATAGTTTTGGATGGAAAACCCCTAAATTTTCCTGAGCTCCATGTTGAAAGGGCTGCATCATAAGTATTGATGACAATTTAAAATTTGATATTGTATTAAGAGAAATCTTTAAGATTTATTGAAAAACCTTTTGTACAAAGTTATCATACGTAGACTTATTAAAGGAGGGAAAAGGCAAGAAGGTCCTTCTTTCAAAGGACTGAGCAAATCACAAAAAAAAACGTGATAAACAGAAGATCTCAGAAACTCTGGCTTTCCCTCTGCAATTAGCTTTGTATGAGAGGCTTGCTAGTGCACATCTTCTCAAGCTTTGACATGACCCCTCCACTCTTTGCCTTTTGGAAACTCTGACAAAGTTACGAGAATACCGTGATGTAGCTCTTGGTGTCACTTTTAAGACCACAGCTGAGGATGAAAGCTTCTGTTCATATAAATTGCACCATTGTTCTTCCTCCATATAAAAAAAGGAGGCTTCTTGATAATTACTTCAGGCACCAAGTCTCTGAGACCAGGTAAAAGCTCAGAGATCATATCTACATCTACTGGGGATTGACATACCTGTGTCAGCAAAGCAATGAC
Organism: Hylia prasina; assembly: GCA_013397195.1. Lineage (NCBI taxonomy): Eukaryota > Metazoa > Chordata > Aves > Passeriformes > Sylviidae > Hylia > Hylia prasina. The sequence goes on along the minus strand of VYXD01013264.1, from coordinate 659,566 downwards.
TCTAAAGCCAACTGGTTTAACTGGAATTTTGAATTTGAACTCTGTTTTGAAATCAATTGAGAAACTCTGCTGGGACTGTGTGTGCGTGACTCATTAAGTGGAAGACATAGGATAGGTGCTTTTTCAACAACCTTTCTCATTTCATATGTAATCTGAGGCTACATATTTAAAGCACTTCTTTTTGTTAAATTACTCTGTGACACATTCATGCTAGCACACTGTCATTAGCATGCTATCACACATGATTGTTTATCTAGGTTTTATAGCTTGGGGTTGCATAAACTGATGCAGTCACCTTCTTTTTTTCTGTAGCCAGAAAAGGTGAAATTTTTCAATGTTCTCAAATGCTTGTATGACTCAGAGAAGAAAGGGACTTTCTGAAAGTTATGTAGTCTCTATCCTCCTTCCTATAAGTGTCAGGATCTTCCTTCTCTTTTTGGTAAGTGTTAATATTTTCAGGATTCTCGTTATATTACAAATGCCACAGACATAGTGCCCACTTGCTTTATTGGCTAAGGGCCTGCTTCCAACGAAGAAGGGACATTTTGTCATTTCTTCAGTAGGAGGAGAAAAAGAGGAAAACCCTGGTAAATTGCTTTCTAAAATAGAGAAGTGGGGTGTGAGTGGAGGTGGTGCCTTTATTAGATACAGTGAAAGTACATTTAGGATCTTATTGAGTGTTTGCCATCTTTGCCAAATTATCCATTGAAGCCCAGCTCCAGGACCAGTATTCCTGGTGATATTTCTAATGCTGCTCAAGCTTCCACCATTTCTGTGTGCCACAATATAAAGGCTTTTATCAGGGACCCTAAACCCATGGTACCAGCAACTAGAAATCTAAACTAAAATTGAGTTCTACCAGTACATGAACTTCAGTTGGCCAGAGTTGGCTTTGCAATTCTGACTTTTCTCGAAACTTTGTGTACCAGTTTAAATGCTGTCTCCATCCATTTCCACAGAAGGCGCTGCTAAATGTTCCACAGAGATGGTCATTCTCTGCAGTCAGAAATGGAAGGTCAGTGGCAAAAGAAACTCAGTGGGACTGTATGAAGCACATAAGAACTTTGTAAACCATCTGCTTCAGAACTTTAAACTATTTATAAAAGCATTTTATTAATTTAAATGTATAATGCGAACAATTTAAAGCTAATAAAAATGTTCTAACATCAGATTGAGGTAGGTTGGAAGTGAATTTCGATCAATATAATGAAGGACAATTTTCTAATGTAATCTATGCTTGTCCTGAGGCTACCAGTATTAGGAGATAAGATAGAAAGAGCAATATCTGTGTCAAAGGCAGAAAAAACACATCTTGATTTCAGATCTTCAGATTTGCAGCTCCAGCTACTATTCTGAAAGTACTTTTTTGTAGTTAAACTGTACTAGTTTGTTTTCATCTCAGAAAAGGAGAAACAAACACCCTTTCCATTATGATATTAAAATAGCACTTTAACAAACTAAGCTGCTGATGTTACAGTAGAGAAAACTGATACCTCATAGTTCTCTGAATTCTTAGCACATACAGTACTGATGCATAAAAGGAGTTCAGCATTTCAATGATAGCCACATTTTGTTACAACAAGATCACAGTGTAAAATCATGCATTTCTCATCATGTTTTGCCATTAACCATTTTTTAAGTTGGCATTTTTATAGAAGCTTCTTAACCAGGCTTTCACAACAATAGTATTTAGTCTTATGTTAAAACCTAGATTCATATTTTTATCTATATTCTGTGAATATAAACCTAATCACAATGGAATTAAAGTTTCAATAGTGCAATTTTTTTTGTGTGTGTGAAATACCAATTTACATAAAGTCTCACTCTGAAAACATGTGCTATTGTGTTCCAGGTGCTATTCTGATTGGTTCCCTTGATTTATATTTGATTTCTTACAATGAAGGGAGCAGGACTGGGCCCTACAAAGACACTCAAAATGTTCTGTATAAAGGACAGGTTTCAAAACACCCACTGTGACTCCTAAGGTATTTTGAAACTTTGTCTTCAATATTTAGTTTTCCTTCAGCTGATGCTGCTGCTCAAATATTTGAAAGATAGAATTATTACTGAATTAGGTAGAATGGCACTTTTTATTTTTTTGATGTAGCTACTTACATGACTCCTCTGGCTTGTCCTGTGCTTTATCTCAAGAAAGAGATGCACCTGCAAATCTCGAACATGTCAGCTTTAATTAAATTGAATATTAAAAATTCAATTTATCCACTGGTCTTGTAATATTTTGTCTGTGGACCAGTAAGCATCACAGACAAGTGGATCAGAGAGATCTGACAGCTTTGGGGGTTTTTAAGTTACCTGGGAAAATGTAATAAAGTAAAATCTTCATTTGTTTAAAAATGTCTATAAATGCATCCAGTTTTATCCCACTGATTACCTTTATAAGCAATACATTATCAGGATGCCACTTTTACAGGGCTTCATCAGCCTCCTGGAAAACTGAACTGACCTTTTCAGACTGTTAGACCTCACTTCACTAATGGGAACCCCCAAACATTTCTGCACCTCTTTCCTGTTTAAAAAGAAAAAAAAAAAACAAACAGTCAAGAGGGCTAATGTGAACAGAGAACTAATCAATAGGAAAATTTGCATCCTAGTTTGTTTTGATGAAGCATGGAACTATTTTATTTATTGAAACTGTATTAATGTAATTAAAATAAATGGAAAATGCACTCTTTACTTAATTAATATTTTAAGCTGTCTCTGAAGAATAGTATGCAGCTTGAATTTAGTTATCATTTTTAAACTGCAAGACAGATTAATTAGATTCAAATCTTAGCCAGAATGAAATAATTTTCTTAATAAAGCTAAGAGCTCTAGAATTTACTAGAATGTGTCTGTTGTTGATCACAGATGAGCATGAGAAGATAAGACTTAAAACTCAATGGAATCTAGTGGTTAAGTTTCTGCTAACTCTACTTGTAAATTATGGTCCTAGGTGTTGGTTTTATTTATAAGAAAGGTGTGGTGTTTTCAAGACATGGGAATTCTGCCTCTTTCTTAATATGTGTATTCCTAAAGTGAAAGTAATTGAAACGTATGTGGTATAGGAAGTTAATAGTTGGAAAAGATATTTTGTTCATCGGAGTGAAGGAAATTCAACTTTGATTTCAAGATCCACATGAAAAGAAAATCCTCTACAACATATTTGGATCTGTATTTAATGAGAAAGGCTCCAAAGGATAACTTATAAAAAAAAAACCCAATGGTGGTTTAGCTTTATCATACATGCTTTAAAAAGATAAAATCTATTTCATGCTGTACATTGTGGATGTATTTGCAGAAAGAAGTGGCTAAACTTAGAAGTGCAGACAGATATGTAGTCAGAAATAAAGGCAAAATGGTCAGTGTGATTTTCAGTGCCCAATTATTAAGAACAGATTTTTAGGGAGTCCTGACAAACATTGGTGGTTCTCAGGCAAGAGCTTTGTTCTGTGCAAAATGGAAATATGTTTCAGCATCATTCTCACTGAAATTGCAAGATTTAGAATATTTTGAGTTTAGGCATAGTTCAAATACAGCTCTTGAATTTGGATGAATTTTAATGTGAATCTTCAAAATACCAGTATTTTTAGATGCGCTAAACCCAAAGAAACTGTCTCAAAGTCACTTATACTTTCAATGTCAACTTTTTTTTCTGAGAAAAAGACATGAAACTTTCTATAAATTTTATAATGAAATGCTGATGATGATAAGGGGGGTTTTGTTTTCCCATTTTTAATTAATTAAATCATATGAGAAAATTTATCAGTAAGTCAGTTCACAGATATGTGACCAATAGTTCTATAGATACTTTAAAAACAGATTTTAAATTTAAAATTAATAAACAATTGAAAAGTATTTCTTCTATCTCTCAACTCCTTCTACATTTTTAATGAATAACACATTAAACAATCCATGTTTAAATATTTTCTCCCTGCAACATAACCCTCACAAGTGTCTTTCATTGCTTCAAAGGTCATATTTAGAATGGGATAAAAGTAATGAAAAGTACATAAACGTGGAAAGTTTTTTAAATTTCACCACAAATTTCTCAAAATCTCACTGTTAAAAAAAAATATTTGTTTTAACAAGTATTTTGCGGTCTCTTGACACTTGGCCAGTCAAATTCATGTTCAACCCATTTAGCAGCTGACAGTTCTGAAAAGATACAATATTTTCCCAGGAAAAGTTAATGAATATATTTTTAAATACTAAATACAAACTACAAAGCTAATGGAAGTATTTATCAGTTTCAGACAGTTCATTAGAAAGATCAATATGCAAACACACGTGTCCCTTTAATGAAATCACTTGGCGGGTTCATTTATCTTTCAACTTAAGCAATGCAGGTTAGTGAGCAAATTATGTATGCTCTGGCTCTTCCGGGGGCAGGAGAATATCAGACAGAGAGGGTCCTCTCAGGCTGACAGACTGACAAAGCAATGCTTTCAGACCAAGCACTACAAATGTGGCTGAGGAAGTGTTTGGAGAAGCCAAATTTGTGTTAATCTGTGGGAACGTGAAGGATTTTGCATGAGCAGAAGCCAGGTGAGGAGTACCTCTCCTGCCTGGAAAGCTTCTTTTCAGAAACGGTGGTGATGTAAAGAGCATCTTCCTCGCCCTGGAATGGGAAGGCTGGATGTGGGTGAGATGTTAGTGGAGGTGAGCCCATGGCACAACCACTCTGCATTTTCTGAAGACGGCAGAACGACCCTGTATAGGGGATGGTGATGACATTTCGGTGCTGTCCTGCAAGATTAAGTGAAGTGTCGCTCTGGGGCGCGGCGGGGATGCTCTGGGAACTCAGGCATCCCTTGCCCTTCCTTGGTTCCCCGCACAGGTGCATGTCCCTTACCCAGGTGCCGGTTGCCCAGGGGCGCTGGAAGGATGAATACCGTCGAGAGGAAAAGGGGGCAAAGGAATTGCTACACGGCGCTGCTGCGGTGTCCCCGGGACAGCCGCTGGGAGCCAGGGCCGCCCTCTCCAGCCGTGAAGGCAAAGCCCGCCGGGGCGGCGCAGGCGGCAGTGGCCGAGTACCAGGCGGCTGCCGGGACAGCAGGGGTGTGGGGAAAGGGCGGCCTGTCCTGGCCACTC